>CM061142.1:188878352-189311948 GCA_030789695.1 Scilla litardierei | reverse complement strand
TGTTTTAAGAGAAAACGAATGGAATAAAAGTGAAATGAAAAGGAAATAGAAAAAGAAAAAAAGGAAAATGAAATGAGATTCTTTTTCATATTTGGTTACGAAAGAAAATTGTTAAAAAAGTTAAAAAGAAAATATGAAAATTCCTTTTATTAGGTTGCTTATTGAAAATGAAAAAAATTTAAGAGATATTGTTGCTAAATTATTTCTAGGATTTAATCATGGATAATATGTGTAGTCAAAAGTTTTCAGAATTAATTCCATCAAATTCAGCAATAGTTTGGCTTAATATAAAATGATAATATTTGTAACTTAGTTATTTGAAAGAATATATGAATATATCATCAATAAATGCTAGTTGCCTAATGCTTAGTTTGTTTTGCTATTTAAGCAAACGGTGTGTGTTCAAAACATTTTAATCTCATAAAAAATAAAAATTTATTTTTATATTAAAAGCTTGTTAGTTGTTTCGAATAATTTGTAAAGTTAGCAAATAATTTGTGAATTGTAACGAATAATTCTGTAACCCTATAAATATCTTTATTCACAAATAATTTGTTATTAAATACTACATGAATAATTTACTAATTATATGAAAAAGTTGAAAATAATTTGCAAGCTATTTAAAAATTGATGCATAATGTGTGGGGTTTTCAAGCAACACATGAATAACTCATGGATTTTTAAAAAAATACATGAATTATTCTCCAATTTTTTTGAACAATTTATGAATAAAAATACGCCAAAGATTTTCATAGTTTTTTTGAAAAATTTACGGTTTGAAAATTGTGTGAATATTCACAGGCTATTTGAAAAATTCATAAATAATTTGTGAATCTTTCAAACAATTCATGAATAAAACTTTGGTAATGTATCACGATTTTTTTTTAAATCATGAATTATTTATGTACTACATTCATTATTAATGAGTTCTTAAAAACTAACAACTAATTATGTTTGTAAAAAACACAAATATAATTAGTTTTGCTCACTTTTCCCTCATTTTCCTTGGGTCAAGAGGAGGAAAAAATCTTAAAGAAAAGTTTTAATATTTATTTCCTACTATTTTCCTTCCTTTTCTTTTCATTTTTTCAACCAAACAAGAAAAATTGATTTTTCTTTTTAATTTCTTTCCTTTTCTCACGAATCAAACACAACCTTAAGGGCATTAATAATAAGTTGGAGGGTACGATCATTCCAACCCTCATTTTCCAAAAAGTTAAAAAAGAAACAAAAGAAGGGAAGGTGGGACCTTGCCCTATCTGCTTGAGTTTTTTTGAGTTTTTTTAAGGTTAGACGATGTCTTCATTAGTTTACTCCCCAGAGGCCCATTTAGTAATAGCAAGTTCTTTCAATGTCCCGGTTGTGGGTGAAAAGAAAGCAGGATGATAAAATCGTATATGAGACCTAATCTATGACTGATTAGAAGGTTGTGCCCATCATAATTAATAATATCTTACGATATGTGATACATATCTTATTGGTGGTAATGAATTTTTTGTCATATCAGATAAATCACCTTGCGAAAAATAAAGATCGTAAATCAACAATCAAAGCAATCGTCAATTACTTCCAATACCAAAGCAAGTCCACTTAGAATTACGTACCTGATATCATAATTTATACTGGGCCATCTAATCTTTGATGTACATTTTGTTGAATAGATCACTATCATTTCAATCAAGTTGAATTGCAATGCGTGGTGTTTGGTTTCAAGGAAAAATCAAATCTAATAAGAATTTTGAAGAAAAAAGTTGTAGAAAAAAGTTCTATGGTTTTCAAAACAACTACCCCTCAGGCCATCTGTTTTTTCCAAGAATATAGCTATAGGAAATCTCAGATTACCCAAAATCCTAGGCTAATTAGGGGTTCAAATAGCCCAAATACAGTTTAGAATTCAAAATGTGTCTAGAATCCCAATCCGAATCTGCCTCGTGCTGATCCGCACTTGCACCCGCACCCCCTTAAACATGCACAACCAATACCTGATTCAAGCGTTCGCAGTTTGCTCTGGCATGGGTTGTGCGTCGTATGCATGCTGGGCTTGGGTTCATGCGTCTGCTACACGTGTGCATCTCCACATGGGCTGCGCCATTGGGCTGCCAACAAAATCATATAAATTTATGGAAAATTCTAAACTAGGCTGAGAAACTACGAGCTTGAGAAACAACGAGCTGATGTTGTTGGGCTTCAGAAAATACCAAAATTTACTAGAAAACCTCCAAAAAACATGAAAGCTGAAGAACATGAATTTTGTTATGTTTGTATTTACCAAAATCAATAATATCATATGATATGATATAAAGGGCTTTCGATACATATCAAACAAACATATCAGAGATGTAAAATATCTCACGACATGGATATCATATCGATATAATATATATTGATTGATACTCATATCGTCCGATATATATAATCAATTAAAAGATAGGTTATGGTTAGTTATGTCAAGTCAATCTAGGTTTAAATTAGATCTCTTCGTAATTAAAGGTAAAATTGATCGATTATTCATCTTTTTAGAGAAAAACACACAATTCTCCCTACTCAGCTTGCTGATGCTTATTGATGTTTGCTGTCCTTGGTGACACTAACCAACCATGTCAACCATCTCTGGAGCTCATAGAGGATAGCGTGTCGAGCTTCGTCGAACTTTCGTCTACATTTACCAATCCTCTAGAAAGCTTTGTTGATTCTTGATGGCTCTTCGGAGGCCGTGCAAATACTTGTTGACCTTTGTCGATTCTCATTGATCGTTATCAATTCTCATCGACCTTCAACCTTCGTAATTGTGATTTTGGACTCTTATCATTATCTTTGGTATTTGTTCTATAATAAATCTCTCAATATTTTTGTGATATATTTGGTTATAAATGTAATTTGATTAATTATTGCAAAAGATAAATCGTATCATATACAATATGATAAGATAATCATTAAAAATGACAAGCAGTATATATCACGATATAACAACGTTTGATTCCCACATGTGACAGAGGCATGAGGTGTGATGCTTGGTTTGGTGGATGATACATCATTTAGTTCCTTGTAGATGAGGTGCTATTTTTGTGTGCCTTCATTTTGGAAGGGAGTGTGTTGGAGGATTCATGTCCGAGTGGTAACGATGGCCCCTTTGCAATGTGTCTCTCTGAAAAAATCATTTTCATGGAACATGTGAGACAGCTGCATTCTGAAGTTTTAAATTTTCAAAATCAGTGTGCTTATAAGTTTTGTAATGCTGTTAACTTGGAACTACCAATTGTGTTTTGTTTGATTGGACATTATGTATGTAGGATGGAAGAATATGGAAAGAAAGGATGTCTTCTGCCAGTGGTAGAGTGAGGGGGGACTTGCCCGTCGTGAAGGAAGGATCGAACTTGGAACCCGAAGCATGCGTGACTATGCCTCGTCCAAGCCCGCCCAAACGGGCCATATCCCCATCGTTTAGCGCCCCTGAGCACAACCTCGTCAACCTCCTCGAAGAATGTGGCGTGGCTCAAGATTACAGCGCTGGACACGCAAGTTAGTCCATACATGTTATCCACGCATGTATCTTGTAATCTGCTTGATATGTATTTGATTACAGTGCTTCATCTGTATAAAGGAAATTCCAACTGTAGTTGCGTCCAAAATGCTTGGGGTTTGCACATCTTTGATGCGTTGAGCTCGGTGTCTCGCGTGGATGCATGTGTACGCTGATATAATCTGATTTGGAACGAAGAGAGCGGAATTTACCAGCCTCTTTTGGTTTGTCGGAAACTTGCCGCTCATGTTCCGTGCATGATTTAACAGATTGTTTCTGTTTATAAACAGTCATTAATTTGTCTCAGCTGCTAAGCAGACATGAACTGTCTGGCGGTCCTCTTCATCTGCTTCTCCTTCTGCAGCTCTCGATCCGATTCAGAAATCGGATTTCCAATCCGCGTTCTGCCCAGAAGCTCGCCCTTGTCGCCGTACTTTGATCCTAATTACACCGTCCACGACCTTCTGCAGGCCGAGAGGCAACGGCTTGAGTACAGGCGTTCGGTCGGGCCAAACGACGACACGTCGCTGCCCATAGGTTATGTGTCCGGATACTACGTCGGGGAGGTGTCTATCGGATCCCCCGCCGAGAAGAGGTTCTTCCAGCTCGACACGGGCAGCCACCTGATATGGCTCCAGTGCGACACCTGCCGCGGCTGCCCCAAGAGAAGAAGCCCCGGATTCAACCCGGACAACTCAGCCACTTACAAGTACCTGAAGTGTGACGATCTCGTCTGCAGACAGGGCGCGTACTACTGCGACGAGGACACCGCGACCTGCAGGTTCACGTCCCGTTACGCGGACAACGATTCCTCGTCGGGGTTCATGGGAACCGACGACTTCCACCTCTCGACCGCCGTCGGCACGTCCCACGACATACCCGGCGTCGTGTTCGGGTGCGCGGAGGAGGACCACAGGAGCCCCTGGTCCGTTCCCGACGGCATTCTGGGGCTGGGGCTCGGCGAGGAGTCCTTCGTTAGCCAAGCGAAGGTGGACAGGTTCTCGTACTGCATACCCCCGGAACCGGCAACGGACACCGAGTCATATCAGAAAATGCTGTTCGGATCCATGGCCAACCTCGCAGGCAGGACGACTCCCTTCACCTCGAACGAGGGCCTCTACTTCCTCAGGCTGGTGGGTGTCAGCCTGCTGACGGTTCGGTTCAGCATTCCCGACATCGTCAAGAACGGACACATGGACATGGCGGTAGACTCGGGGACGACGGGGATCTGGCTGCACCCGACCGCGTACCGACCGCTGTCGAGCGCGTTGAGGGAGGTGCTTCGGCTGAGGGCCGCGTCGGCTGACTGTTACTTTGCGACGATGAGCGACGTGGCTTGGGTTAGCGTCACCTTCCAGTTTGAGGGCGGGGTCGATGTCAGGGTGCCCGGATCCAACCTCTTTTACGAGACCGGTGGCCGAGGGGTGTGCGCCGCTCTGTTTCCGACCAGTCACGACTGGATGCCGTCTATATTGGGCATACGGGCTCAGATGGACTACAACGTTGGCTATGATCTCGCCAAGAAGCAGGTCTCTTTCCTTTCGACTGATTGCAGTAGCTCGTAGGCCCTCACGAATCGATCTTGAGTATTTGTTTACAGACAGATTTCTTTTTTATTATTATTAGAGTAACACTGAACAAACCCATCTGTCCGACGTTCGTGCTCAAGGGCATGTGGATGCTCATTATGGCATGTTTCTTTTGTCTTTTTTGCTGTGGGATTTACTGATTGCAATAGTAAATCCTCGTAAAAATCCCGAGGAGAGAGAAGAGAAGTAGTATGTTCCTTTTGGATGAAAAGGTGTTGGAAAATGGGTTTGGGATTTGGTTGTGGGTCCCAAAGTAAAGTAGTGTGTTTCTTTGGTATAAAGTGGGATTGGAAAAGTTGGATGAGTAAAGTTGGAACTTGGAAGTTGGTTATGGTGTTTTGAGGTGAGATTACCCATCATCATCCTATGAAGTAGAAAACTATGAAATCTCTCACTTAATTAAATATTAATTAACTAACTATTTAATATTAAAAATTAAATATTAAATAAGCATATTTACGTACATATAACTGAAATAAATATTAAAATGCCGACTTTAATAATAAAAACAAGAACATATAATTGCATTAGACCTAATAAATAGTAACTCAGTCACGGCAATCAATGCAAGTAACAGATATAAAATACCATTGCATCAACAAGAAAATACATATAAAATTTTACATGCTGCAGATAGCACAAACCCATGTCACAAATCATAATAGGCCATCATAATCAAAATACATATACTATACATAATACGAGTATCATCTGACATTCCAACATACAGTAATAAAGTTTTACATTTTCATCGCGATAAGAAACAACATTAACAAAGAAATCAGCAAGCCTATGATCGAATACAAAACCAATTTAATGGTTTTATAGTCGGAGAGAATGGTGTCCATTTTCCACGCCAACCGCCCCTCAATCTCCAAAAGCCGCATATCAGATACCGATGTGGAAGAGGATGCATGGGTCGGGCTTCTTGCAAGCTCATCAAGCAACTGTAGTATCACATATGTGGACCACTCTGAGTGAGGTGGATCCTTCCATTCGTAGAAGATGCATTTATTATTCCCTCGCACTGGACAGCTCCAAAAGCGACATCCAGGATTATTTCTGGTCCATGATGTCCTCCTGGGAACCCGTATTCGACAATGGCAAAACCTGCTGTCAGCTTCATCTGCATCCAACTCAGAACCTATAGGAACTCTAGGTCTGGATTGAATAGACTGGCTGGACCCGGTGCTCATATGTACCTTGCATGAAATAAAGAGTGACAACAAAGGCATGCAACATATATACAAATAAAAATTACAAAAAAACAATTTTAAGTCTCAAGGCTACATACAGAATTGCATCAAGCAGCAACACCTCAAAGTGATACATACGAATGAAGAACCCAAAAAAAGAAAGAAACGGATACATCCATAAAAACGAAATTAAATTACTGCAAAAAAATTATCATTTGCTAAAACCAAACAATACCCACAATAAAAATTAAAATATTACTATATTATCGCCCACAGGTAAATATGTATTTTAGCATTAAGTACATATTAGGCAGTTGCTCATGATGAATGAACCTTCACGCCAAATACCACTTTTTCTTCATAACCGAGGGACATATTGATCATTATATGTTCTTCATCATAGGGCTGTATGAACAAATTGTAGTGCCCTGTGAAGCTACTGCACATGTACTAGAGGGGGGTGAATAGTACTTTAAAATAATCAAGATAGTTATTCCTAATTATTGTGCAAGATACAAACGACAATGCGGAATAAACAACAATCAACAAGAATTATCAAACGCAAACAAAGCATGTAACGGGTTCGGATCCACCCAAGTCTCCCCGACTTGTTCCCGGTGATCCTACGTCCCAACCACCCGGATCCCCTCCGGATACTTGAGTTAGAAACCACTAACCCAAGATTTAGCACTATGAAATTCTTGTGAAAACCCTTCACAAGACCAAATCATACACAAAGTAAATGTGACTCCCACAACCCGGGATCACACTCTCTCTCACAACCAAGAGACACAATTGCATATCAATTGAAATGAAATAAAGAAACACTTACCACAAAATCCTATGCCTTGAGTAAATCTTACCAAATTAGGGCAAGGAGGGATTTTGAGGGAGAAGAAGGCACCAAACCCTAGCTCCAAGATGTTGACCAGCAATGGAAGCCTAGGGTGGAGTTGGAAGCTTCTCTTTGATTTCTCTAAACCTCTAAAATGGCAGCCTTGAATACTAGGAAAGAACCCCTCCAAGTATATATAGGATAGAGGAAAGAGAGAGGCAAAAACGTTTCAATTAAAGCTCCAACGGCTCTATTCTGAAGCAGACTAGTCGGTCTAAGAAGGATCACTGACCGACTAGTTCATCAACTAGTCGGTCGATGATTCAACATGAACCGACTAACAGCCCGACAGCCAAAAGAGAAAGTTCCAGGCAATATGAACTAGTCGGTCTAAGAAGACTTGCCAACCGACTAGATCATCATCTAGTCGGTCGGTGAGTGTTCTTTGACCGACTAAGAAAGAAAAACAATAGGCTGGAAACAAAGACAGCTAGTCGGTTTAAGAGCAAGTATCAACCGACTAGTTTCACAACTAGTCGGTCGGTAGTTGTTCTTTGACCGACTAACTGTAAACAGTAGCTCAGGCTGTACAGAGGCAATGATAACTAGTCAGTCTGAGAAGGTTTCCTAACCGACTAGATCGTCATCTAGTCGGTCGATGACTCTTCTTTGACCGACTAATTGATCAACAGTGCAAGAGCTGAAGTGAGCAAGGGATACTAGTCGGTTCAAGAGGAATTGCCGACCGACTATATCATCATCTAGTCGGTTGGTTCTTCTACTTGAACCAACTAACATGCACAAGAAGCCGAGGGAAGAAGCGATAGGCTTCGGGAAAGTTTCTAATGGCTTCTATGATCATCCTAGCTCTAAGATATGAGCAAAATGAAGATTCTAAAGTAAGTCCTACTCAAGGCTTAACATTCTATGAAAAGAAGCTAGAAGACTATAAATAAAACTTGACGAACCGTCTTCAAAAGCTTCAATCGAATCTTCACGACTTCAATAATGGTCCTTGAGCTTCAACAAAGCTTTAGGCATACGATCACGCACTTTGAGAAGTCTCGAGACGTCGCTTTTGATGTTCATAGAAGTTTGGCAACAATCTCCATAACTGCGCTCACAAACAGTTAGTTCACAATATTTATGTTTGCTCATCATCCAAAACCAAATCCGGGGAATCAATACTCAACACTCCCCCTTTTTGGTGATGACAAACCAACATAAATAATAATCAATAATAATGATTCAAAAGAAATTTACTTACTCCCCCTGCATTGATGACACGTTAGTCTCGTATTAAATATTAATCATATGCATCAAGCAGATGAGGAAGATATGAAATATGAACCAATTATTGACATATAGGATCTAAATCCATTTTTATATCTTCACTCCCCCTGAATCTAACATATCAGATTAGATTCATGGTAAATTGCTTTGAATTATCAATTAGCACATTGTCATTATTAATTCTCTCCCCCCTTTGGCATTAGCAAAAAGAGCGGGAGGAGATCAACGACAAGATACAATGGCTAAAAGTAAAAGCACGGGAGTCGAAGAATACGACCACGGTCCAAATGACACCAAAGTAAAATACCAAATGTAAAATACCGAAGAAACTCAAAGCATGCCAACTGACCATAGTCGAAAATCGAAAAACGAAATCATCAAGTCATAGGCAAAAATCGAAAAATGAAATCATCAAACCATAGGCGAAAATCTAAAAACGAAATCATCAAACCATAGGCGAAAATCAAAAATCGAAATCATCAAACCATAGGCGAAAATCGAAAAACGAAATCATCAAACCATAGGCGAAAATCGAAAATCGAAATTTCCAAAACTCAAATTAATTTCACTTATTGAGTTATGGAACATACTCTCCAATATCAACATTCTTGGTTAATTAAGTGCATGGAAAACAATTCTATGTTTTCATAGAGAGAATTTCTATTTAACCAAGTTAATCGTCGAGCGACGAAATCACCATCAGAGACAAAAATCCAATGTGAAAACCAAGTGTAGCAAATATGATACCAAGAGTAACATGCAAAAAGTGTTATGCCAAAAAAATACAATCATCATAGAACTTATGGCATACTCAATTCTAGCATACAAATTGAAACAAAATGATACCAATGTAAATATTCTAACAATGCATGCATTCAACCTACATGGATACCAAATGTATATTAAATGAAAGAATAAACTTACAACATTAGGCTCCCCCTACTTTGGTGCATCACTTAAGCACCATCAACTCCATTTGAATGAGATTTCTTTGTAAATCAATGAGTTGGTAGTGTTGGTATCCCATGATGGATTGAACCTAGAAAGCATCATTTTGGTATCCAAAAATCCTTTTGGATCCTATGGGTTAGGCAACAAATTTAACAAACTAAATTCAAATTAACGTAACTCATAGCCCAACTAAATTCAAATTCAATATGAATCTAGGTTTCTAATAAACATGCACATCCAAGATCAATATGCAAATAAAAAGAAAATAAACCAATTCTTATCACAATTGCTTTGGTACCCATAAAATGAAATTAAGCTTATGGTACCAAGCAATGAAGGGTCAATGAAGACTAACCCTTCGGAAACCAAGTCCAAAAGGACCTTGATTTCCCAACATAGTCATCATTCAAAATAATATCATTAATATATGATTACACATACAAATCCTTATTATACATGCTTGTGTTATTCGGACCCCAAATGGTGTATGTCTTGTGAGTCCTAATCCTATTGGGAACATGCATACGTTGTTGATTTCTATGTGATGCATGTCGTGGGTAAGCATATGGCATATGATGCAATGGTGCATGATGATAATTATTCATATGATAATGAGGATAAGCATATGAATGTGGTGGAACACGTGCATGAGTGTGTCTCACATGGTGTGCACGTGCTCGTGGATGCGGAGCATAAAAATCATCATACGTGCTTACATGTGGAGTAGGATGTGTGTTCATACGTGGCATGGTATACATGAAAGCATGACCCCTCTTTGGAGGTCCACCCAAAGTGGGTTTCTTTCCAAATGGGGGTGTGTACCTAGCGGAAGCACCATTGGTAGAAGAACTACCCATGAAGTGTTTACTCCCACTAGTAGAAGCATCGGACGTTGGCCTAACAAAGGTGGCGGACGATTTGGATGACTCTCCCATCTTATACCCCAAGCCAATGTGATGATTGGCCGGAAGTAAGTCATTTAGGATATTATCCAAATGGCCCTTATCTTTATTGAATTCATGAATTCGGCCTAATGTGCACTCATACTTCTCGGTGAGAGAATGCATCGAAGCATCCAAGGTGGACACTTGCGATGTGAGTGCGCAAACACGTGATTTGAGATTTTTATTCTCAATACTCAAAGTTGAGTTTTGAGACGTTAAATCCGCTATCACATGTTCATCCGAATCCTCGATATGAACATGCTCAAGTTGAGATTTGAGATTTACAATCTCATTTCCCAACCCTTCAACAACGGTGTCGTTGTTGACGATGATAGGTTTAGGCGAGGTTTTAAGACTATCTAACTCATTTTTAGTCTTAATAAATCTAGTAGCCAAATTAGAAAACTTATTCCAAAGTTGTTCATTAGCTATTCTAAGTTCGTCCATTGTTACCTCACCGCCTTCATCCCCGCTTTCATCCCCGCTTTCATCGGAGGAGGTCTCTTGATCACATTCCTCTTTTCCCATGAAGCACGTGTGTGCTTTCTCCACTCGTTCGTCATCCGACTCTCCACTTGAGGAGTCCTCTTCCGAGTCGGTGAATGTGCCGACAAGTCCTTTCTTGTGCTTTCTCGACTTGTCGTACTTGGATGCCTTCCACTTCTCCTTGTGTTTGTTGAGAGGACAATCCGGCTTGATATGTCCTGGCTTATTGCATTTATAACACACGGGAGAGGAGACATTAGTCGAAATAAATTTAGATTTACTCTTCAACTTACCTTGTTGGAAGAATCGGTCGAACTTCTTTGCCAAATCGGCCAAAGCTTCCATGTCCAACTCTTCTTCCGATTCTTCATCATCGGTAGATGGAGCGGCCTTGTAAGCAATCGCCTTTTTCTTTGGCTCGTCTTGCTTCAAGTACGCCTTCATCTTCTCCTTCATCTTGATCTTACTTTTCTTGCGTACCTCGTAAGACAACAAGGTACCCATTAGTTGTACAACCGTGTACTTATTCATATCGTTACCTTCCTCGATGGCGAAGGTACGCTTTTCCCAACAAGAAGGAAGTCCGTCAATAATCTTCGCGACTTTCTCCTTTTGGGTGTAGATCTTCCCAAGGGCTTCCAATTCGTTGGATATGTCCACGAAGCGAGCATAGTAGTCCTTCATAGTTTCACCCTGTTCCATGTGAAACAACTCGAATTCTTTGTTAGCGACAACGAGTTTAGAATCTTTTACCGTACTCGTTCCTTCGTGCAAGATGAGGAGTTGGTTCCATACTTGATATGCACTCTTACATGTGTATATCTTGTTGAAGTCTTCGGGCTCCAACGCACATTGCAAGGCATTTATGGCCTTGGCATTGCTTACCTCCGCGGCGACCTCCGCGGTAGTCCACTTCGCGAAATCTTCTTCGACGGGCTCGACATACTCCGTCATCGTGGCTCTCTAAAGTGAAGCGCTCCGGAGGAAGGTTTCCATCCGGTATTTCCAGTACCCATAGTTAGTACCGTTGAAGTGACGAGGCCTGACAGAGGATTGTCCTTCCATAACTGAAGAAGATCCTTGACGATCCTTGAAGATGTTGTAGTCGTTGTTTGTCATAGCTTTGAACTCTGACTATGTAGCTTTAACCTTGGCTCTGATACCAATTGTAGTGCCCTATGAAGCTACTGCACATGTACTAGAGGGGGGTGAATAGTACTTTAAAATAATCAAGATAGTTATTCCTAATTATTGTGTAAGATACAAACGACAATACGGAATAAACAACAATCAACAAGAATTATCAAACGCAAACAAAGCATGTAACGGGTTCGGATCCACCCAAGTCTCTCCGACTTGTTCCCGGTGATCCTACGTCCCAACCACCCGGATCCCCTCCGGATACTTGAGTTAGAAACCACTAACCCAAGATTTAGCACTATGAAATTCTTGTGAAAAACCTTTACAAGACCAAATCATACACAAAGTAAATGTGACTCCCACAACCCGGGATCACACTTTCTCTCACAACCGAGAGACATGGTGGGCTCCGAAAAGGTGCTCTCTCTCAAGTGCAAGAGTCCGTACAAGTAATATAATCTGGGAGTCCAGATGTCGAATCCTTGGGAGGAAATCTGTTGCAACCACAATTCAAATCAAATAGAAATCCAACAAAGAGAAACTAACCACTTCACTAATGATGACGATGATGGTGTGAAAGTACGTGATGGTGACATGCGAACAATACGAACAAAGAAAAGTCGTATAAGAAAGTATCTATAAAAAGTATGCACATGGTATGGGTTCGTTAGGATCAATGATTCGTGTTAATTTGGTTGATGAATATAACACAATGAATTCTCTTTTTGAGAGCAATTCACCGTAAAATATCCAATATAACTCAATGAATTCTCCTTTTGGGAGCAACTCATCGGAAGATACCCTTTTGGGGGTTCAAGCACAATATTCAATAAGATGGTCGCTAAAGTTATAATACGATATGAAACTCTCTTTTGGAGAGATCAAAACTACGGTATGAAACTCCCTTTTGGGGAGATCAAAACTCAACCTTTTGGGGCGATCATCAACTCAATCACTTCTTTTGGAAGATGAAAAAGACGATTTACGAACAAAGATTACAACTTTAACGACGTTTAACGATTTAGCACAAGGAATACAACCAAATAAACATGCATCATATCCCCTAACTACGCCATACCATGCACAATAACAATTTAGCTAATCATGGTGCAAGAATAAACAAGTTTCATAGAAGAATACATCAATCTAATAGCAAAATACAATAGAAAAGCACCAAATACGGGGTTTAAGTTAAGAAATATATCACCAAATATCCGTGAAAAGACACCAAAACTCTCTGGAAATAAGAAAATAGCCTCTGGAATTTTACAGAATTTTGTGGTGGAGAAATACGGCTCCTAGAGCCTCCAATACACTCAAAATACGCCAAAATCTACTTTTTATACGCTCAAACCCCCTAGGAATACCTTAAATAGAGAGATTGCGGGTTTAAGTGAGCTTAACGGGTATAAAACCGCACCCAATAGCACCCAAACCCGATCCATCAGCCGGCGCAATTGTGGGCCGTTCGATCGAGCGGGATTTAACGTGGATGAGCCACGTGTGCTTCAATTTTCGTGCACGGCCCGCATCCGCATCCGAATTCGACTTAGATTCAATATTAGCCGTTGGATGCTGGATCGTGTGGTCCGAAAGCCACCACGTCGCTCGAGAAACCCAGCTTCTTCGCTCGTTCACCGCTCCGCTTTACGCCGTTGGATCGCGCGGAAACTCTCTGAGATTTTGCCACGCGTCCCCGCGGTATACGCATTTCACGTCTCGATTTCGCTCGAAGCGGGGACGATCTCGGCGGTTGGATTATGATCGGATGGTGCAGAACGTGCCACGTCGCGTCGAGCGGGGCTGCGTTTCGAGTTCGCAGCGGGGCGCTCGACGGCAGTTGGATCTCAATCCAACGGCGGAGAATGAGCCGCGTAGCCCGAAGTTTGTAGCCGTCAGATGGAGCGGGAATCGGCTGGATGGCCTCCACGTGTTCATCAAGATTCGTGCCAACTTTATTTTATTTCCAATAAATGGTATTCTGCATTCAAAAATTCACAGTAATTAGCACAGATCTCAGAAAAATACAAATAAATAGTCGTTGGAATCGTGAGATCGAGACCAAGCTAGGAAAAATATAAAAAGTGTAGAAATACTCCATTAATTGCTGTTTTGTGCTCAAATAGAGTGTTTTCTCTAATAAATAATTGTGTAGAAAATACGAATATATTAGAGAACAATATAGCATCACATGAGCACAAAACAGGGCTAAATGGGGGGTTAAATATGTAATATTGAACCCGAATCAAGACACAATTGCAATATCAATTGAAATGAAATAAAGAAACACTTACCACAAAATCCTATGCCTTGAGTAAATCTTACCAAATTAGGGCAAGGAGGGATTTTGAGGGAGAAGAAGGCACCAAACCCTAGCTCCAAGATGTTGACCAGCAATGGAAGCCTAGGGTGGAGTTGGTGACCTTGAATCAAGCCCGTGGCTTGGAAGGCTCACAATGGAGAGAATCTCTCTTGAGGAATTTGGCTCAAAGAGTGAAGAAGAGATTCTTGTGAGAATGATAGAGCTTGGAAAATGAGAGTTGAAAGCTTCTCTTTGATTTCTCTAAACCTCTAAAATGGCAGCCTTGAATACTTGAAAAGAACCCCTCCAAGTATATATAGGATAGAGGAAAGAGAGAGGCAAAAACGTTTCAATTAAAGCTCCAACGGCTCTATTCTGAAGCAGACTAGTCGGTCTAAGAAGGATCACTGACCGACTAGTTCATCAACTAGTCGGTCGGTGATTCAACATGAACCGACTAACAGCTCGACAGCCAAAAGAGAAAGTTCCAGGCAATATGAACTAGTCGGTCTAAGAAGACTTGCCAACCGACTAGATCATCATCTAGTCGGTCGGTGAGTGTTTTTTGACAGATTAAGAAAGAAATACAATAGGCTGGAAACAAAGACAGCTAGTCAGTTTAAGAGCAAGTATCAACCAACTAGTTTCACAACTAGTCGGTCGGTAGTTGTTCTTTGACCGACTAACTGTAAAAGTAGCTCAGGCTGTACAGAGGCAATGATAACTAGTCGGTCTGAGAAGGTTTCCTAACCGACTAGATCGTCATCTAGTCGGTCGGTGACTCTTCTTTGACCGACTAATTGATCAACAGTGCAAGAGCTGAAATGAGCAAGGGATACTAGTCGGTTCAAGAGGAATTGTCGACCGACTATATCGTCATCTAGTCGGTTGGTTCTTCTACTTGAACCAACTAACATGCACAAGAAGCCGAGAAAAGAAGCGATAGGCTTCGGGAAAGTTTCTAATGGCTTCTATGATCATCCTAGCTCTAAGATATGAGCAAAATGAAGATTCTAAAGTAAGTCCTACTCAAGGCTTAACATTCTATGAAAAGAAGCTAGAAGACTATAAATAAAACTTGACGAACCATCTTCAAAAGCTTCAATCGAATCTTCACGACTTCAATAATGGTCCTTGAGCTTCACGAAGCTTTAGGCATACGATCACATGCTTTGAGAAGTCTCGAGACGTCGCTTTTGATGTTCATAGAAGTTTGGCGACGATCTCCATAACTGCGCTCATAAACAGTTAGTTCATAATATTTATGTTTGCTCATCATCCAAAACCAAATCCGGGGAATCAATACTCAACACAAATCCAAATGAATTCATTAGCAACATTGACAGCATCAAGCATATGGAGCAGCCTGCATAAAATTGTTACCAGATATGAAGCAACCAGCATCAACATGGCCAACTCATAAGCAAATCATTAGCCAGCCCAAAATCCAGTACCCAGGCACAACTACACTGCCCAATATAACTATATACATGATACTGATGCATAATTGCCAAAGGATACCAGAAATTAAACAGCCCCTTATATGAAACATTATCAGATATATGATATGAAGCAGCCATTGGCAACATTGCCAGCTACAAGAATATGAAGCAGCCAATGATTTAATGATACCATATATGAAATAGGCAGCAGCAACATGATACCATATAACTGATACTGCCCATCCCAAATAACCGAAGCAGATATAAAGCATTTATGATACTATAGACCATATAACTGAAGCAGCCAATGATCAATAGCCATCCCAAATTCCTATACCCAGGCACAACAGAAAAGCCCAAGGATACCATATAACTGATGCATAAATGCCCAAGGATACCAGAAATTAAACAGCCCCATATATGAAGCAGTATCAGTTATATGATATGAAGCAGCCAGCAGCAAGAATCTGAAACAGCCAGCATATAACTGATACAGAAAATTGAAACAGCATATAGAGATGAAGTAGCCAGCATCAGAAAAAATTGAAACATACCCAGCTGGTCCAAACAGCCTCAACACACCCAAATATCCCCCTGTTATATGGTAACATACCCTTAGAAACCAAAACACCTCCAGAAACACCTCCAGGAACAGCTGAAACCAATATAATCTGCAACCTTAACACAAAAAACCTCCATCAAAAATTGAAACATACCCTTAGAAACCAAAACACCCAAATATAATCTTCTCCATCCAAACATTACCCAAACATAAACTGAAACATACCCAAGTGGTCCAAAACAAACACATAACAAATACAATTTCTTAGGACCCAAAACAAATCCAGAAAAAAATTTCTTCATACACACATAAACCAAAACACATAAAATGAAGCTGCTCCAGCCAAACATTCCCCTAACAGACACTACAACAAACCCAGTTGGTCCAAAACAAAGCCAAAAAATATTTGGTAGCCCTCATGGAAACAAGTTTTGTATCATGAAATTAAGTTGGTATTTGGAAGTTGCCCAATGTACATGAACCTCCCAGCCAAATACCCCCTAATGCTTCTTAACATAGGGACAAATTCCTCCCTAAATGTTCATCATCATATGGCTATAACAGTCCCCAAACTGAAACTGCTACATACCATCTTGTTCCAAAGGGCATGTTTCTTCTGTATGCTTTGGGCTGGGACAGTAACTTTTGCTCACTATTTACCCATCACTTCACTATTTTCCCAAACTGATAGTGATATGTAGCATGATATGTGCATCAACATCATAGATATATAACTGTCCACAAACTGGAAAATGTGCATGATATGTAGCAGTTTCAGAAAGGGGAAAAATTGATCAGTATATGTGCATCATCATTGGGCACATGGATTGTATCATGAAATTCAGTAGGTATTTGGAAGTTGCTCATTATAAATGAACCTTCCCAGCCAAATACCACCTATTTCTTCTTATCAAATTGTCAAATTCCTCAATATGTAGCAGTTTCATAATGGTGAAAAAATGAACATCATATGTGCATCATCATTGGGCTAGATGAAAAAAACAAGAAAACAACGTTAAATTCCACATGGACCCAAACAAAGAAAAAAATTAAATTTCTACTGCTCTAAATCATATAAATGATAATGCAGATGAAACTTCCACACACCTGATCCTGATCACCTCGCTACTTTTGTTGTAAATTCATGTATACTACATTTATCAATAATGAATCTGGCTTACTTTTCAAAAAAAAAGAAACTTCCACACACCCAGGAGACAAAAATCCCAGACTTCCCAAAATGTTGGTATGTTGCAACATACAAACTGAAAGAAACACACCCCATATATGAAAGAAACCAACTGAAAGAGCTAGGACAAACAGCAGAGGAATCAAATAAAACATATCCAACCCAAATGGAGCTGCAACATATATATGAACCTCCCAGCCAAATACCAACTATTTCCCCAAACTGAAACTGCAACATCCCAACTAGGTCCAAACCTTAGCCAAATAATAAATATTTGGTTGCCCTCGGGAACACATGGATTGTATCATGAAATTCAGTAGGTATTTGGAAGTTGCTCATTATAAATGAACCTTCCCAGCCAAATACCCCTATTTCTTCTTATCAAATGGTCAACTTAAAATATCCCCCTCATTTTAATGATATGTAGCAGTTTCAATATGGTGAAAAAATGATCATTATATGTGCAGCATCATTGGGCTAGATGAAAAACCAAGAAAACAACATTAAATTCCACAAGGACCCAAACAGAGAAATAAATTAAATTGCTACTGCTCCAAATCATAGAAATGATACTGCAGCTGAAACTTCCACCCACACCCAGGACACAAAAAGCCCAGACTTCCCCATATGTTGCTATGTTGCAACATACAAACTGAAAGAAACACACCTCATATATGAAAGAAACCAACTGAAAGAGATGGGACAAACAGCAGATCAAGCAAATAAAACATACGCATTCCATCTGGAGCTGCAAAATATATATGAAAAGATTTATAGAACTGATACTGCAGCTGAAACTTCCTCCCACACCCAAGACACAAAAAGCCCAGACTTCCCCATAATTTTCTATGTTGCTATGCCGTTGAACCTTCCTTTTCAACCCATAAATACCCCACCAGTAAATCATGGTAAAATTCACAATTCATAAAAAATCCCACGGAAACATTGTAAGAAATAAAACCAAGGCATATGGAAAACATTTCAAAAATTCTTAAAATTTGAATATGTAACATTAAATCTTTTTTCTCAACAACATATAAAAACAATAACTTTCGTTGTAGATGGGAATCCATCATTGAAAAAATCAAGTTGGGGAATAAAATGTTACAACTAGCTAGCCATCCAGCATGTATACCGTATTCAAATCCAAGCATACCAATTTCATTTATACTTTTACATCATTGAGCTATTTGGATTAATGCACACTTTATATAATCCATGGGTTTTACGGTTACGAGCCACTCGCATTCATAATATACTGAATTCATGTTCACAACACGACCAACATCGCGTAATATGTTCCAAATAGGAACTAAACCCATCAATTTTGAAACCCTAGCCGCATGCACACAATCACAGCAAGGAACACAGCCATCATAGCAATAACCCAAGGCAGAAAAATCCCTTGCCGTAATAGCATTTCCCTATGGCAGGAAACAACATAGCATTCATGAACCAATGGCATCATGAAAGAGATAACGAAATTATACCTAGGCGAGAAAAGCGAAGAAAAATTTTAGCACAGAGCCTCCGATCTCAAGGAATAATCGTCACTTGCCATCAATTGAGGCCCTCCCGAGGCAGCGCAGTAATTGGCTACACAGTCGGCAACCAAGATCGACGGAAAATAGCTTCGACAGCCTAGGGTTTTGCACGAAGCTTTGACGGAGGGGTAATGGCACAAGATTGGCACACCCGCCGTAGATCCGACCTCAGCTCCCACAAAAACCCCCGATTGAAACCCTAGAATAGCAGATCCGACCTATTTGGGGCAGCAAGGGTTTTCTTCACCGACGGTTGGCTCCCGTGCACAGATCAGGGGTTATGAGGGGTAAGGAGAACGACGATGGGGCCATATCTCAAGGAATCGAGCAAAATCCCCGAAATTTCTGTGGATTTCACAGCAGGAAAAGAGGCTATCCACGTCAAAGCTCGGAGCCCTGTGCGCTTCGCGGAGAAAGCAGACGAAAGGAACACACTCGCAGAAATGAGGAGAGGAAAGTCGGGGCACAGTAGTGACGTGATAGGGGAATAGTGAGCAAAAGTAACTTTCTCACCCCAAAGAAGACAAAAGAAACATGCCCTTAACCGATTACTTGAGTTATGTTGATTTCTAATTTAGGGTTCTTTAACTGAAGCCTATACATAAATATGGAACCTACGACTCTAAGTCGTTTCTTCTTCGTTTAAATAACAACATGATAAAAGATCGGTAGCTTCTCGAGGAATGTCATTATAGCTCATCTGAGAGGATATAAAACAAGGAACACATGACTATAACAGGTGCATGGTAACATGCAGGCATCCAAGATAGGCTCCATTGCTAATGAAACTGCTCGTGCGACGAGATTGCAAGGTGATCCTGCGGTACATTTCATTTCCATGCAATATTACTAGATGGTAAACTCTACAGGCATGCTTCAATTAAATTGTATTCTGATTGGAGCCCTAGATTCCAGTCAACGAAGTTATGTGCTCACACGAAAAGCATGGGAGGTGGAAACTGAAATGTCGGGGGATGTAGAGAGAGAGATCAACTGCCCTCTCAGTAGGTGTGAGAGTTTCTTGTGATCATCCTTATAAATTGTTCATGTCAAGAATCTCGCAGGGCCGGATCGAGCCTCGTGGGCAAGTATTCACACAATAATTGAATTGGTTACGTTGGACTAAGGGGAGAGTCCTTTGCTGTTGTCTGAAATAGATAGCGCACCCATCAGAGGAACCGGATGAGAGATGACCCTCTAATTCACCTCTTATGCTTATGTTAGCGCCAAGCAGATGAAGAATGTAGCGTGGCTATAGGTTTACCACTAGGGTTTGAGAGATGTGGAAAACTAGGGTTCAAGGTAGAGAGTTAGGGTCTCAGATGTTGAGTATTGGATCCCCCAATTTGGTTTTGATGATGAGCAAACATAATTAATTGTGACTAATCACATGTTTGTAGCTAATGAAAGCATTGCCAATTTAACTCAAGTAACATCAAATGCGACGATGGCTATAGTCAATGATGTAAGAAAATCAAATAATGAACTCAAGAAAATCAAGTGGAAGTCTTCAAGGCATTATAAAAAGTGATTGGATAAATGTGTAATTGTTTTTATTCTTCATCTTCTTATTAAAATAGAATGTTAAATCTTGAATAGACTTGATATGTTCACTTCCATACCACTCACACATCATAGTTTATTCATAATTTGAATCACATAGGGTTAGATCTTATAAAAACACGAAATAAAGTTTTTCAGCCTTACCAGACGATAGGTGTTTGAGACCTAGACGTCATTCTACTATGGCTGAAACCTAACCCAGACCAGACGTCTAATGTTCTCATTCCAGACATCTGCACAGTGAGACAGACCCCTGTGTGATGAACTTTAGACGTCTGGCTCTTAATGTCGAATATTTCCAGTAACTCTGTTTTTTCAGTTTGACTGATCAGACGTCTGAAGTTATCATCCCAGATGTCTGCATAGTGAGTCAGACGCCTGAGTGATGAACTCCATATGTCTGGCGCTTGATGACCAAAATTCCAATAACTTTGTTAAGTTTCCGAAGCTGACTGATCAGACATCTGAAGCTTTACATCCAGATGTCTGTACAATGGCACAGACGACTGGATGTTGAATTCTAGACATCTACCAAATATCGACTAGCATTACCACTAACTCTGTTGCTAACCCAGTCTGATCAGTCGTTTGAAGCTATGGACCCAAACGACTGCATGGTACCCCAGACGTCTGGGAAGCCTTCTTCAGTCATCTAAAACTAGCCGTTTGACTACATTAATTGTCCTGTCAATCAATGCTTCAGCTGACTAGTTTGTCTTCTCCAGTCGACTGATGACTAGGATTAATGCACGTTAATATCCGTTTATAGCATTAAATGCAGGAGATCTTTGATGGATTATGGTGCGATTCTTGAGCTTTATAAATAGGATTTGTTGACATTTATTTCAGAACTTCTGGAACATTTAGGAGATAAATTTCTTACATTGAATAGCACTCAAAGCTCCAACAAGCTCTTAAGCTCACAGCTTCTATACTTGTCTCCCAAAGCATTCAAGGCATTCAAAGCTGTTCTTCATATTAGCTTTGTACCTTATTTTGAGACGAGTAGTAAGTGCTCATACTCTCATCATTTAGAGCACAACACATACACATCTTTGACTCATACTATTAAGTCATTATTCAAGGCATAGGTTGTATAATTTGCTTCATATTGATTTGTTTCAATTCTCCTCTCTCTACTTTGTTAAGATTACTCTCAGTTTGTGAGAATGGACCATTTTCGGGTTATGGGAAGTGGTGATGAAGGTTGTATTTGATGGAAATTGGACTCCACCCCCAAGTGGTTTTGATGATGAGCACACCAAAAGAGGTTAGTGTACTAACTACACTACAATTAAGTGTGCAGATTACGTGATGAATGAAAAGCTTTATACATACTCCGAAGAAGCACAATCTACGCTCACTTAGCAAAGACAAGGACAACATTGCTAGCTCGATGATGAAGCTCATGCTCAAATGGAAAAGAAGCTCAAGAGAAGCTCGCATCTACTTCATCTTTGATCAAGCTTCATGAAGACTCGTTCTAAGTCTATAGTGTGTGAGTTGTGTCTTTTCTTAGGATTATGTTAAAGCCAAAGTAATTATAACGCACACACAAATGATTTCGAAGTAAAAAGTTTTAAATGTTTTAAAATCATTTTCAAACATTTGAGAGCAATCGCTAGTTACTTCTCACCTTAGTGGTTAATCTCCATTACACCCAGAAGTTAACTACATCTCTTGCTAGCTGAGTTTCAGAAAAAACTCCTCTGGGAGTCGACTACCAAAGACTGGGAGTCGACTACCAGCTAGAAACTTTTTCTTCTGAAACGCTCTGGGAGTCGACTACCACCCTAAGGGAGTCGACTACCAGCTGTCGAATTTTAACGTTTTGACTTGTTTCAATTGTCTGTCCAATTTATTGCTTCCATGATTTTCGGGGCAAAAGTCAAATTTGTTTGAAATTCAAATCCTCTCATTTTACCTATAAATATAGGATCATTTTTTGAGATCAAAAACACACATATACTTGAATTCAAAGTTCTTTCTTGTGCAAAAATTCTAAACGATCTCTAAGTTTCAGCTCTCATTATTTTCAGCCAAATCTACGTTCATATTTCTGATCTCTTTTCTTTAAGTTATTATTCTTATTTTTTGAGATCAACATTTTATTTGGCTATCGTTTTTCAAAATCCTTGTTTTCTATTCTTTGATTCTATTTGAAAGGATTTTTTGAAAACATTGATTTAGATCACGAAGAATAAATTCATATCTTTGTGTGATCTAAGATCATATTCTGAAATTCTATTTAGCCACGAATACACTTTGTTATCTATTACTCTTGGCTATAGAATGTGGGTGTCAATCCAAACTCCACTAATTTTTATGGTGAGTTGGATAGTGGTTTTCATTTTGTGATTTGCTCTTTGTTGTAAGGGTGTTGGAAATCCTAGACAAGTCTAGGTGTTGCAGTGTTGCAGTGTTGCAGTTGGAAATCCTGGTCAAGGCTAGGTGTGTGGGAAAATCCTAACGAGTGGAGTTAAATGCTTGTATTTGCCAAGGCAAATAGTGGAAATCTCGTACCGGATTGGTCAGGGACTAGACGTACCCAAGGTTGTGAGGAACCAGGATAAAAATCCGTGTGTTTGCATTTGACTCTTTCTGTGTTTGTTTATCTTTGCACTTACATTATTATCTGCTGATTGTTTTACATCTATCGCAAAGATTAATTCTCTTTTATCCGCTGTGAATAAAGATATTATTTTGGTATTATTTGTAATCGTATCTATCTCATTCTTTTAGCAGAGCTGTGCATAAAATCTATCTGGGAGTCGACTACTGTTCATAGGGAGTCGACTACCAGAAGTGTCTTCTCTCTGATTTATTTTAATATTACCTAAGTTGATTAAGAACCCAGCGTAGATCACTCTACTTGGTTTCTTAGGCAATATTAGAAGGTTTTGAATTGTGCTAACCAATTAGAATGAAAAAGTTTATATTTATACAACACTATTCAACCCACCTTCTAGTGTTGTTTGCCATCCACAGGATCCAATAGTATTGGCATTACACTTGCCAGTATTTGGCAAGTGAGATATTAGTGGATATTAATCACTAGCTGGATTTGCTAGTGGGTTGCTGGAGTAAAATTCCAGGGAGTTGGGATTTGACACAGGGGAATCCGAAGCATGGTACATAACTTATTTGCATTTGCAATTTCTGTGTTATAGTTATCACATAATCTATTCCGCAAGTTTAGTTGCATTAGGGATTTAATTAGGCGTAAATTCCTTTTTATTATCATAAAACACTATTCACCCCCTCTAGTGTTTTCCCCCATAGTTTCAAGTCCTACATCAGATTCGGTGTACCTAGAAAAGAGGGATTCTATGCTATTTCTAAGAGCGGTGGATGGATTTTCCATGTCAACAGACCCCTCCATGCCCCTTCGTACTAACCCGTCAGGGGTCCTATCAGGACGTTGAGTGGCTGCCACAACTGCCTCGCGACAAAGGCGACTGTGTACTGCCTGACAAATCGAGTGCACGTCGTTCCTGATAAAGCTGAGTTGTGTGTTGTCTGACGAGACTGACCATGTGGTTCCTTTGATAAAGATGACAATTACATACATAGGGCGGGCCCACCGGTAACGGCTCTGAGAGATAGAAGAGGCGGCCCACCCACCTCAGTTGAACAGGCAGGAGAGTACTCAGGTTGTGGAGTTGAACAGGCTGAGCCTGTGGAGTCACCTACACTGAGCTGTGCTGTTAAGGCTCGTCTCGGGAGGTTACACGACATGGAGAGTGCACACGAGACCTTTCGGGCCCCGTCTATCTCACTTAGTTGGCCCCCTTGCTGGTAGGCCCCTGCTAGAGTATCATCTACAATTGTCCATCGTCTTCTGCCTTAACAGGACTAGCCCGAGCTGCTTCTTGAGGCCGAGTGTGGAGAGGCGAGGAGACGAATTTAGAGAAGAGACTGAAAAAGGCGCAATACTTTGGTTAACATTGCTTGATAGACTAACGTTGCACATAGGTTGAGGAGTGACACTTAGGGATGATGCCTAAGTCATTTCAATCTGAAGTGTTATGCCTCTGCTGGGGTCGAAGAGATGGGTCCAAAATGACCATTTCCACTCCCAGAGCCCGCAGAGGTGAAGTTGCTTCTTCGAGAACATGCCTTCACCACGCGTCGACACTTGACTTGTGAGCGTTTATGACGTGCATGCACTTGTTCAATTGTGGGTCTTGAACGGTTGGGATTGAATCTACTCAGTGGCATAACCGTGAACTTTTTTTGCCCTGGGTGAAAATAAAGATGATATAAAGAATATTTTTTTAAAACCCCAAAATTTAAAATTTAAAATTAATAAGTAAAATGCAACAAAAAATTTAACATTAAAATTTAAAATTAATAAGTACATAAGGTATGGACCTTAGTCGACGTGCCCAAGGGAAGTGTTCTTTTTGGCTGCAAGTGAATCTTCAAGACAGAGGATTAGTGCAGATGAAAAATAGTGAAGTACAATGTATGCTAGTTGAGGATAATTATCATCAGAACTTCTATAAACGGATGTGATGAAACTTTCTCGCCAACAGCTGTGTACGGATCTATTCGGATCAGACTCGATGTAAATACTCATGATGACCATGAAAACTGGAGTATACATATATAGTATGTTTTCTAAATATGATTTAGAAGAACAAAATTATATGAATCAACCAGAGAGTTTTCAAGGTCAATGGGAGCGAATAAAATGCATGCAGGGCATCAAGGAGCTGGAACATATGTTTTGATAAAGTGGCCAAAGAGTTTGACACTTTATCAGAAATGATATGGACCATGTAGATAACCAGTGATTATTCTTGTAAGGTAAATAAAGGACATTGTTTTAAGTCTCAAGTGAATACGATGAGCTAGATGAGATCCATGCAAGTTAAAGGTTTTGGATTCCAAAAGACCAAGGTAATTATTTAGATGAGATTCAAATGTGTGGTCTAACATAAACATAGAAACTCCTTAAGTCTATACTAAAGACGATTTAGCAGATTTACTCACGAATGCTCTACCACATAAAGCGTAGAAAGACTTATGTTTAAAAGCGGTATAAGATACCGAGATAATAACCTGGGTGCAAGTGGGAGGTGTTGGGAGATATGTATGCCCTCGATGCAATTTATCTCTGTGTACGTGTACAAATATCTTGTTCAAAATAACAGTAAGCTGTTTGGTAAGCATTTATCTAAGTTAATAATAATGTAGTCGACATTAGAACTTAGGTAAAGTCTTGAGACTTGATGCGAGGTTAAGCAAGTATCGAGATGAGGATATTGATCATGGAGAATTGTTTGACCGTTAGTAGCATAAGTCTAAAATCGTTCGTGATCATAGATGTTTCGAGAAAAGGATATCGATAGATCGGATAGACCATTGTGTCTTTGTCTTCACCATGCAGTGGTGACGATGATCTCATGGTCGCTCGACTTAGCGAAGTCAGAGACGAGTCACATATGCTCATTGGAGAATGAGTTCACTGAACGACCCAACGAGAGTTATCACGTGGTTAACATAACTAATCTGTCAGTGATAACTCTGAGTGATGATAGGCTAGTTGGTCCTTAGACTTGAGGTCATTGTATGAACATGTACGTGAACGGTGTCACTTAGATCTCTGACCAAGCTTCAAAGCAGAGCCTGTCGAAAGGTCTTTGTGTAGGTGACACTTGAAGCGTGCGAGGAGAGTAATGACCAAGAGAGTATTCGTCTCTCCCATTTATGGGAGTTAGTGTCGCACATATTGGTTCGGTCCTTAGTAAAAAACTTTGGCCAAAGTATGTTGGAAAAAGTCCAACATTGATAGACTAAAGACCGATGGAGACTAACCAAGTTCAAGCTAATAAGGTTGATAGATGACCATACCTTAGGCTTGGCTTAGTGGCATAGTTTTGACGAAGGGACTAAATCTACGGTATTCATCACAGACACAATCAGGGTGGCCCGACAATACTCTTGTCGATGAGTTAACCACATAATTATGATACCGAAACAGGGATGTCACATGCTGCTCGTGGTCACTGTCGTCTGGGGTTTCGAGACCCACCTGTAATAGGGTCAGGCTGTAGGGTCTCACATAGAGTGAGACCTTCTTCAAGTAGTATGAAGTCTTAGTGGAGATAATACATATGATGTATGGGAATTAATTAAGTTGCAAAGAGTTTGTGATATAAGTCTAAAATACTTAAGATGTAGATTTAATTGCATTTGATGCAATAGTATTTAAATATGTCATAAAGTGTTTGCGAGCGTATTTTAAATTATAGATGCATAAAAATGAAGAGGGGTTTTTCACGAAAGGCAGGGAGAGAACCGCGCTCAAATCGGAGTCCAAACGGGTCCAGAAAACATATTTAAAAGGAGTTTTTAAATAGAAGAAGAGCAATTAGCATTTTAAAAGAACCAGTTTTTAAAAGGAGTTTTTTAAAAAAAAGGAATCAGCATTTGGCCTGGCCCATTAGGCCGGGCCGAAGATCCTGGGTGCCAGGAGCGCCCTCAGCAAAGGGCGTGTGCATACACACCTGCTGGGTGTGTGCCCAGCAAGTGCCCAGTGGGCTGCTGCGTGCATGGCTGGTTAGTGGGGCCCACGTGGTGGGCCCCACAAGTAGGGTTTCGAACCCTAGGGAACTATTTTTCCTGACGGCTGGTTTTTCCAGTGAATTGTTGATTTTTGGCCAATTTTGAACATACATTTGAGGAGACAAACGAAGTAAGAATTGAGCCGCGTTTGTTTATATGCATTCACCGTTCAGTGCTCTTCGATTTGATATGTGACATCACTTGCGAAGCTCAACGATGAGAGATCATAGAAGTTTGGCCTTCATGAAGATTAAACT
Organism: Scilla litardierei; assembly: GCA_030789695.1. Classification (NCBI taxonomy): domain Eukaryota; kingdom Viridiplantae; phylum Streptophyta; class Magnoliopsida; order Asparagales; family Asparagaceae; genus Scilla; species Scilla litardierei. Next base: position 189,284,562 of record CM061142.1, on the reverse strand, counting down.
TAAAGTCAATTTTCTCCTCCAAACCTTTAATCCCACATTAGATATAATGAGAAGGGGAGGGGTAGCCACCTATATAAATAGGGGCCAACCCGCTCCTTGAAACATGCACCAAGTCTTAAAATTCGAGAAGCTCTAAAAAGTTTTGAGCACGCTCGGATTAAGACTTAAATTAATATTCACTCGTTCTCCCTAATTCTTCATTGCTCCTGATCGGGCTCTAGCAAAGCTACGAAGGAGTTCAGATCCGATCAAAAGGCTTGACGGAGGATCCACTCAAGGTGAAACTTTTTGGAGCGCGTGGTTGGCTTGACCACAATGGTATTGCTCGCCTCAGGATGCGGTTCAGTTCAGGATGCAGTTCAGCTGAGGATGCAGTTCGGCTTGGGAGAATCGGCTTGGGAGAATCGGCTCGGGGCATTGCTTCGAAGTCAAGGAATGGTTGCTGATTCTATGGAAACGAAGTTTCGGGTATGTAGTTTAATTTACATGCATTTATAATTGTTGGTAGATAGACTATCTTTAGGGGTTGATCGGACCCAACCCCGGGATAGTAGAAATTCTAGCTAGGGTTATTTCTTTAGGGCTTGATTTCGTTGTCCGTCCGACTTAGGCCGGACGTCGATTTTATAGACATAAGGACCCAGAAAACCCTTCAGTTTTCATATATACGAGTATTATAATATGTATTTTTGGTTGTATTTAATACACGTATATTTTTCACGTACTTGGGGATTGTTTATAAATTTTTATAAGCTTTACTAGTACTAAAATTATGTATTTTCTTGTATTCTACATGATGGCTACATGGTTAACTACTTGTATTTGTATTTTTTTCTAAAAATAAAATCTTAATTTTTCTTAGCATGTCACCTCATCCTTCCATGTGTCTCTCTCTTATGTACCCCCACCTAACCCCTATCCATGCGGCATGGTTAGCATGCTTGGTTAATAGGGTTAATTCGCCTAGCATGCTTCATGTCATCATCCCCTTAATCTCATTTTGGTTAGAAAGTTCAAAAAAGGAAAAAATGAAAGGAGAAGGAGAGAAGGAAAAAAGAAAAGAACAACCAAGATGTCTCTTTCTCTCTTCCTCTCTTTCTCTTTCCCCTTTCTCTTCCTCCATGCATGGCCGGTCCCCACTCTCCTCCCTTTCTACCACCTTGGTCGAATCTCCCTATACCACCATATCCACTTGGGTTTGAATAAGAAGATGGAGTTTGGAGAAGAAGAAGTAGAGCTTGGAAGGAAGAAAAGCTAGAGCCTGAAGAAGGAGGAGTTTTACAAGGTATGAACTTGCTTGCATAGGAGAGATTTGGGGGGAGACTTGGACTTCAAAGCTTGGATCTTTAGAGGTAGCTAGGAGTTCATGACCATACTCTTAGAATTCTATGCTTGGAATTGGAGATGCCCTAGGTGGTGGTGTTGTTGTTCTACTTGTTGATGTAGTTGCGTTCTGTTTTCAGTTTCTGCTACTAATTGAATTGAGCATAACAGTCAGTATACTTCTCTGAAAATTATGAATAAATATAATCTTAAAAGATTGTTAAGTTGTCTACAACTTTTTTTAAGAGACTGAATCCATGTTCTGCTAGATTTTTCACCATGTGGGTCAACAGATCATAACTTCCATTTTAGATATCCAAATAACATGATTTAAGATAATTTGGAATCATAACTGAATTACCTACACTTTTTATGTTGAGGACTTGCCATGATTATGACGACAGATAACTGAAATTTATTGATCTATATTGCTATATTCCAGTGTTAGGACAGTTTGAGCACCACATGATCTGTAGACCATAACTATTAGTAAACTAATCTAAACATGATGTTTTAAAATAATCTAGGAAGCTTATTAAATTACCTCCAAATTTCATGTTGGGTCCAACCTCAGATTTAAACTGTAAATGGCCTATAACTGCTAATTTTCAACTATATGTCCATTTTGTGCAGATTTTGTCACCCTGTGGGGTACAAGTCATAATTGCCTCCATGGTTGTCCAAATTATGCATGCTTAGACAATCTGGAAAGATTATTAATCTTTATACGACTTTCATGTGGAACCTTAATCAGATTATGGCTGTAAAGACATGCTATTATTTTATCTTTCCAGAGGCCAGACTCAGAGCAAAGTCTGAATCTGCCTCATGTTTCATGTTTGTGCTTATGTTATCGTGCTAACGTGTTGCGATATGGATTATCTGTTATGCAAGTGCATGTGAACGTGAATTTGAAGATGATGAATGGGATGCAATGCCTTGTATATATGCATTGTGCCAAATGCATGCTGCATATATTTACATGATATGAAAAGATTATGGGCCCAACTACTATATGCTATATGATACATGCTATGAGATATGAGATATGATGGCCATGTTCCAATTGATATATGATATATGTATATGAGATATGGAATGTGAAATGTAGGACACAGATGACACTACACACTTGGGCCAAAGTGCCACGGTATGAGTCGGGGGAAATCGCAGAGGGCCACCTCTTGATTCCATAGTAGTTGCCACATATAGAGATGTGCACGTTGTAGACACGTTGGCTTATACACGGGATTCCATTAGGTTTTGTCTGTGCATCATTGTGCATCATGTGCATTATGTGTTAAGTGTTGCATGTGGTGTGATATGTGTGTTGTGCATTGGATGTGTGCTATATGCATGTATTGTTTACCTTACTTGGTTGTGCACTTTCATTCGTTGTTACTTGGTTGCTCCTTTAGCTGTTACTTATCCTGTTCACTTACCATGTTCAATTTTTGCACTTTTCTTTTATGCATCACAATGTTAAGCATATTTATTCCAAAGGTAGAGTTGTGCACTTCTGCTGGACACGCTTTGACATGCCCCCCTTTTCCCCACAGGTAGTAGCAAGTGGACCGTTCAGCAGGAATCACTACTGGAAAATTGGACATTAGCCACGGACAAATCCGTGGCTAATACCCCAAAATCAGTGGCTAATACCCAATAGCCACGGATTTTTATAAATTCTGTGGCTATTGTTCCGTAGGGGAAAGTGGCGTAGCAAATGCTAAAAATCCGTGTCAAATGGAAGAAATTCCGTGGCAAAAAAGTTAGCCACGGAACTATAGCCACGGAAATTCCGTGGCAATTGTTCCACATATTGCCACGGAAAAGCCGTGGCAAAATTATATTTGCCAGGGACAAGTTCAAAAAAAATTTCCGTGGTAAACTACATTAGCCACAGATATTCCTTGCCTATTGTTTCAACTATTGCCACTGAAATTCCATGGCAAAAGTTTATTTGCTACGGAAAAGTTCAAAAAAAAAATTCGTGGTAAACTGTATTGGCCACAGATATTTCGTGGCTATTGTTCCAACTATTGCCACAAAAATTTCGTGGCAAAAATTTATTCGCTACGGATGATTTCCGAAAATTTTGCCGTGGCTAACTTGCATTAGCCACGGATATGTCGTGGCAAGATTGTTTTATTTGTCATGGTTTCTCTGAGGCAAAAAAATCTCTGCGCCGAATATGTCCGTGGCTAATGTGTTTATTTATTTTTTAAAAAAACCAAAATTTTAAAAATTCATTTACAATCAAAAATCCCAAATATATATAACAAGATAGAAACATCGTTGTACAATCAAAATTCCCATATATAAACAATATCAACAAATCCAATTAAAAAATTCTCATCCATCGACAAATTCCAAGAAATTATATAAATACAAACTTTTCACATACATAAACATACCTCAATAGAAAAAATTTCCACATACAAAAGTTTTCCATCAACATAACGGCCACTTGGCCCACTTAATACAAAAAGTTTCCACACATCAACATAATGGCCCCTCGGCCCCCTCAATACAAAAAGTTTCCACACATCAATATAACGGCCCCTTGGCCCCTTCAATACAAATTAAACTCTCAATCTCATCATAACAGCCCATCGGCCCTCATCACTCCCCCAAACACCAAGTAAAAAACAATTAAACTCTCACCTCATAGCTCCAGCCTCCGGTCCTCCACCGAATCTACCTTAAGGACGCGATTCCTGAAACAAAAATTGAAAATAAATAAGCGGGCTTATGTTATTAGTAAACACTGTAATGGTTTTTTGTGTGGCTCTTATTTTTCTGAATAGCAAATGGATATAGACTGCTTACATTATTGTAGATGAGATATCATGGTAATGCCCACAAGCTATGTTCTACGTTCACAGATACCCAAAAATAATATGTGAAAACTAAAATATGGCATGTATGGATATTCCCAAAAAGTAACAAATACTAATGACAGATGATTGCATGTGTAGCTAAGCTTAAAACTAGAAAGGACTGCATTGCAAATTGTTGAAAAATACTTCATGAAAGTTAAAGTTAAAATTGATATGGTACATGAGAACCCGTCCCAATTGGTTTGGCAATTTTCATGTTTTTATTTAGAATTTGAACATGAAATCCTCACAAGGTCATGACTCAGGCGTAACCGTATCCAAATCTGAAACTTGATAAATTTTTCTCAATCTTTATATAATATAATGAAAATAAAATATACAATTACAAGGAAGATGACAAAATTTAAATGACAGGGGCACTCATGTAGTCAAAACCGAACATGAACTTAAGTCTGACATGAACTGCAGGAAATAAGATTAGTAGATATGCTCATTAAGAACAGTACTAATGGCATCCCAAAACTGTTGAAGTGCATTTCATCCAATTAAAATCAGGTTGTCTGTATGTTAAAAGACCAAAATAAAATGTTTCTCTAGTACAAATACCAAAAATTTTAGGGCTTTTGACAAGCATATTTAAACAGTTTTCTTTTCTATAGTATTAATTTTCTGTCCTTCTCATTTACAAAATGTTGTGAAAATATGCTTTTCAATCATATAAATTCATCTAGATAAGGAAACGATTAGATTACCAGATACAGCTGAATCACCCCCTCAGCATGTGTTTCCAACCATCGTTTCTCTTGTTTCTCTTGCATCATGCAATTCAGACCATACATGTGAAATCTGCCCCTCTGTAAACAAGCACACAACAATCTACCCCTCCGTAAAATGCTACGCCAATGCTCTGAAATCTTTCTTGTCCTAGCTGTATCCCAGATCTAATAGCAAAGCAACCTAAATTTTCAAGACCAGAGTCTTGTCCACAAGAACCCAACTACTTACTTGCAAGGTCCCAAGTCTATCATCAATCTGAAGTTCTTTTGTGACAAACCCATCACCAATGGTAGCTTTATATTTTTGACTGAATTTCTTGTGTACATCTCTGATTTAAAGGTCAGGAAGACCAATTTGAAAAATAATTCGACCCATTAATCTCATTAACTGCAGGAGAAGTTATCAAAGAGACTGAACAAACAAATGCTAAATATATAATTCAAATGCAATAACCAATCAAGTTGTCAGCTAAAATCTTTGATATCGTTTATGCAAACAAAAAAGTAATTCCTCTAAGTACATCGAGTTATTTTGTTAAAAAGAGCAAAATGTAACATTTTCAAATGGACATAAGAAGCATCTAATAAATATTTCTATAAAAAGACAAAAATGAGAGCTTTACTCCCAAAAAGTAAGAACAATGGCCACTGCAAAATGTAACATTTTCAGAGAGGCAGATTGATGTGTGCTTTTCAATGGTATAAATGGACACCAAAATATAATCAAGAATAACAATATGTAAACATACGTGTGAAAAAACATTCAGAACTGAAACAAATATCTATTGATATGATATTCAACCCCACATGCAATAGAAACTATTTAATACCTAAGTGATCATATAGCTATTGCAAGAATAACTTGGATCTGAAACACTCGGCTGCTCACCACCAATTTATCTCACATCTGTGCTGCATAATTAAAAATGTAATTAAATCCAGAACTGACAGCGTGCGAAAGCCTTGATGATACTGATGAAAGCAGCATCTTTCTTATTAAGCGTAATCAGTTCATTCACTTCTAAGGCCAATGCCTTCAAATCTGTGTCTGCTTAACACATACTCAATATTGAATCATAGCATATTGTATTAGAAGAAATATGGCAGCAGTTCGAGGAATTATAATGAGGCAGATGGAGGTATGTACTACACACCAGCTTGTTTAAAACATTTTCCAGCCTAAATGATCCAAATATGTGTCGTGTTTGCGGATCCACTCCGAGATTTGTAAAAGAACAATCTTTAACACCAGAATCCAAGAAAAAAGATCAGCAGTGACTAACTGATTGGATCAAAAGCCATTTACAACCGAGATGAAAACCTTTCTGTTTAATTTGTATTTCTGATTGCCAACTTTGACAAGAAAAACACATTCATAAAAAGGAGATTGAGGAAGCCCAGAAGACGAACATCACCTTTCCCATGATGTCTAATAGTGTTGCAACTGTTTCGTATAAATGTGCATCACATGAAGAACAGAGACAACATTTTTAGTTGAAGCAGTAGCATTTATTCCATGAATGGATAGATATCATATTCTCAATTATGGGGAAAAGGGGATGACCGTGTCCAATATATAAAAGCACACTATGAACAAAAACTATTCTAGTGAGATAGAATTGTATAATGAAAAGAAAATAAGAAAGATATAAAGGAAGGCATAAAGCTACCTGATGCTAAGAATATCAGCTGGCCATCTTCTGCTGGCTTCTTAAATCCTGAAACTGGGGCCTTTGAGAAAAACACTACAGTTTGCAATCTATTAAAAAATATACTGGCAAAACATTCTTATTTAGATGAAAGTCAACAAATATCGTGTTGGTTAAAATCAAAATAAAAACAGTTGTTAAATAATTTCCTAAATGAAAAATAAACCAAGAAAAGCAAAAGAAAGACCTTACCTCTAAAAAGGATGCCCATGTTTGTGTAATATATGCTAATTAATTTTGAAGTCGCATCATTAACTGTAGAAATATCCACAGATCTGCAATGGTCCAGCAAAAAGGAAATGATCCCATATGTGACATACATAAATGTTGTAGCGTAAAAAACAGACTCGAAGTTGGTACTCATTATGAACGAGTAGTCCTCGGCGGTCAGATCCACGAATGGCTTCGCCATGGCTGCGTCCAGTATTGTTAATCTACACATTAATCTAAAAAATGAAGAAACATCACCAGGCATCAATCAGCCTCTGAAAAATTAAAGATTGATCACATGTTTGTGTGCATCAATTGATCACTCATGAGTATGTCGAGCTTTCCATGAAACAGAGAAGAAACCTCTTCCATTAGTTTCTCTCTCTCTCTGTGAGAAGATACGTCAACGACTGATCCAGTTATAGGATACTTCAAAAATGTTGCCAGTAAAAGCTCCAAATTTGGGGATAAACCCATAAATGACACCCCAAAACATCCAAAATTTTGATGCTTATTAAATAACTTAAAAACATAAATATAAACTTGATGCTAAAAGAATAACAACCCATAAATCTAAAAACATCCCGCAAATTGAAACCCCCCCCCCCCCCCCCCCCCCCCCCCCCCCCCGCGAACAAACTCCATAATTTGAATCCAATTACCTAAACATTTAAGCTAGATCAGCCACCACCAGCCAAAAATCGATCAGGGTCTCCAAGACAGCGCGCCGGAGATCCCTCAGCATTGATAACAAACTGGACCCCAATGCCGATGGGCCAGTTGTCTGAGGTGAAGGTGGAGAGGGTACCGGACGAGGATAGCTCCATGATCGTCCTGGCGTTCTCGGCCGGCAATGGCTTCGATCGGAACTCGATCGAGGAGGGTGTCAAATGGGATGAAGTCGAGATGGACAAAAGAGATGATCTTGGGATAAGAGCAGGAGATTTGACGAGGAACGGGAAATATTTGGGGGATTTGATATGGGGTTTGTTGAGGGGTGGGAAAGTGGGAAGCAAACATGAAAGAGTAGAGGAACACCCCCTCACCCATACACCAACAACACAACAACCCAACCCCAACCCCTCTCTCACCCCCTCCATCTCTCTCTCTCTCTCTCTCTCAACACAACAACCCAACCCCAAACCCTCTCTCACCCCCTCCACCTCTCTCTCTCTCTCTCTCTCTCTCTCTCTCACATAGCCCTCAACCCTAACCCTATTCCTAACCCAACCGCTCCACTAAGCCACCGCCCGTAGCCCTCCTCACCCCTGGGCCGAACCTAAACCCCCAAGTCATCAGACCTCCTCCCTGATTCTCCACTACTCCTCCTCGAGCAAAACCCTAATTAATGAGATGAGAGAGAGCGTGTGTGGGCAACCTTGTCGTCGGATGGAGTCTCCGATCTACGGCAAGAGTATCCGTTGCCTGAGAGTCTGAGAGGGACATAGTCGTCGGATCGATCGGTCGTTGGAAAATAGTTTTTTTAGGGGGGAATTTCGATCGTTGGAAAACAAAAAAGAGAAATAGCTGTAAAAATTTCGATCTCCCGCTCTTAAACGGGGGAAAATTTCACTCATCCGACACGGATGCAGATAAATATCCACCGCAGAATTTTTCGTGGTAGATAAGACCCCATCAATCCGTGGCAAATACTTATTTAACATGGACTCTCAGTGGCAAATTATCTTTATTTGCCACAGAAAATTCCGTGGCAGATATTCCATGGCTGTTACTGATCATCTGCCACGGAACATTCACCACTGACTTATCCGTGGCCAATGTTGCAACAGTTACTACGGATTAAGTCTGTGGCTGATGATCCGTGGCTGATGCCCAGTTTTCTAGTAGTGAATTGGAGTTGGGGACCGAGGCCTTGGGTAGACTAGAGTGTGAGTTGTACTCTTGGGCTGAGTTGTGGGCTGAGTTGTACTGAGCTTTATGTATGAAATTTTGTTCAGTTGTATATATGAGATGGATTGTGTATGTGGACTTCTGTTCTTTTGTGTTTTTCTTCTGTGTGTTGGAGCACTTCTGTACTGTCCCAGCATGTGTGTAGTGGCATACATCTCTCTTTTTGTATACACTCTCCATTTATTTCTTTATCACACTCGCCTCTCCAGCTTATCTGGGAAAGTTTCGAAATTCCCGGGTATCCTGGGGAGCGGGGTGTGACATGTGGGCTTTGAATAGTTGAGTCTTTAATATATATGATGGTTGCAATAATCATATCCTTTCCAAATGACCATGACGGTTACAGTCATATTCTGTCCACACAGTTATGATTGTGGATAAAAATCATATTTTTGGAATTTAAACAAAATTCATGTTTAAAATTAAAACCAAAATAAAGTTATTTAGGTCATAGACTAGCACATATTGGACGAAAGATAAATGGAGAGTAGATTGCTTGAACTAAGAATTTTAATTTTCCTCATTCCTTAAGATAGTATCTGTTCCCTGCGTTGCAAATAGTGCAAGCAAATCTGTTTCCCAAGATATTTGAGGCTTAGAATAAGCAGTTTTGAAAGTTGGTTGTGGTCTAAATCCATCAACCCGAAACTACACCAATACAAAGACAAAAGATAAAACCACTTTCGGATATTTTGTAAAGTCAAAAGAGAGAGCTAATTTATAGGCTTTGAACATACGAACTCAATTTATTCATATTCTTTTTAAATGTTTATGACGATTGATTATAGTCATATTCAGTCCAAATGGTTATGATTGTTGATAACAGTCATAGCTTTTGAATTTAAACAAAATTCATGTTCAAAATTAAAACTAAAATAAACGTATCTGGGTCATAGAATAGCACCTAGCGCGTGCGAATGCTACTTGCAAACGATGAATATAATACGCTAAAATGCGTTCAAACGCGATGCTTTGCATGGTAAACGTTTCACTCTCTTCTTTTCTTCCAAACTTTTAAGTGTGGCCAATATTCCTATTTAACCCACTTTTCTTTTGCCTTTCTTTTTCATATGGAACTAAACTTTCCTTATAAAATTGACCTTTTGAAACAAGAACTGTTAATTAAGAAATACTCAAAATAATATTGAAATTTTCCACCAAATGCTTATCCACGGGTAAACCCATGAATGGTTTCTTTTAATAGTTTTGATTTATGTTGTATCTTGTACTCCTTTATGCAAACAATCATGCATTTTTTAATATGTTATAACTAGGCGTAACGTGTTACAAAATTAAAGGGTTCTTAGGGATAGATCAAATATTATTATTTGCCGAAGATTAAACAAAATGTCCAAATCACGTTTTTTTTCCATCCATACCCATTTTAAAGCAACAAGATCGTGATGATAGAAAATAATCATCCATAAAATCGCCTCATGGTTTGATTATATGCCGTTTTTTAGATAATTATATCAAAAGTCGCCTCAAAGAATTATTTATCCATGTTGTGAAGGGAAAAGTAGAGTAATAGGTGTAAGGGGTTATGAGCCCCCTACCCTCATATTTATAGCTTTCAATGATGGGACGGATATCCAATGGGCCTCATGGGCCTATTCATAACACTTCCCCTTATCCAACCAACATTGAATAAGAGGTGGATTCTTCAGGATCCGAGTTAGGATAACTGCCTTGTTAAATAAAGCATAGTTAATCCATAACTTCTCCTGTTTTAGGGATGTGTCTAGGGGTGGATACTTCATGATCCAGAGTCAACGAGGTTGCCTCGTCAAAACCTTGACTACGGAAAACCCTTTGAGAAAAAACCAGTATCCAAGGGAAAAGAGTACAACTCTACAGTTGACTCCCCCTCATCTGACCAAGCTTCAGGCTTGCAGATTTCCTATGAATCTATGCATCAGTCTCCTATGTATCTATGTGTTCATAGTCCTCTCATCCTGTCCCAGTTTACATTTCTTCACTCTCCTCATCACAATCCCATATACAAGTTTCTCAAAGATACTAGTAGGCAGGGATTTGGTAAGTAAATCTGCCAAGTTATTACATGATTGGATCTTCTGTACCTCAATCTGTTTTTGCTTCTGTAGGTCGTGCGTCCAGAAGAACTTGGGGGAGATATGATTCGTCTTGTCGCCTTTGATGTAGCTGTCCTGTAGCTGGGCTATACATGCTGCATTGTCTTCATGGAGTGGAGTAGGTGCAAGGATGCCGGTCATCAGACCGATGGAGGTGAGAATGTGCTGGATCACAGAACGTAGCCAGAAACTCTCCTTGCTTGCTTCATGGATCGCTAGAAGTTTTGAGTGAGTGGATGAGACGGTTGTCATGGTTTGCTTTACAGATCCCCAGGAGATGGTAGTGTCGCCATAGGTAAACATGTATCCGATCTGAGACTTCTCTGTATGGGGGTCGGACCTGTAACCTGCATCAGCATAACCAACTAACCCAGTTGATGCCCCTTTCCTGTAGAATAGACTGAAGTCTATGGACCCTTGGAGGTAGCACATGAGATGCTTAACTCCGGCCCAGTGCCGTTGTGTAGGTGCAGCACTATATCTGGCTAGTAAGTTGACTGTAAATGCTATGTCAGGGCGAGTGCAGTTAGCCAGGTAAAGGAGTGCACTGATAGCACTTAGATAAGGCACTTCAGGGCCTAGTATTTCCTCCCCCTCTTCCAGCGGTCGGAAGGGGTCTTTATGCACATTCAATGATCTGACGACCATTAGGGTGCTGAGGGGTGGCACTTATCCATTTGGAACTTTTTCAACAAGTTCGATGCATAAGTTGACTGATTTAACAGGATCTCATCGTTAAGATGCTCTATTTGAAGACCTAAACAGAATTTTGACTTTCCGAGGTCTTTCATCTCGAAAGTTTCTGTCAAGCTTCTAGAAATCTTGGCGATCTCTTCAGGAGATCCGATGAGGTTCAAGTCGTCCACATAGAAGGCTATAATGACAATCATGTTGCCTTTGCTCTTATAAAGATGCAAGGATAGACTGGGTCATTTGTAAATCCTTGTTTTGCAAGGAAGTCGCTCAGTCTTTATACCACATCCTTCCAGATTGTTTTAGATCATACAATGATCTTTGCAGTTTCACTGAGTAGATGTCACGTTGTCTCTCTTTTAGTGCTGAAGGCAAGGAATAACCGTCAGGCAATCTCATATAGATGTCTCGGTCTAAGTTACCATATAGGTATGCAGTCACGACGTCCATAAGCTGCATATCTAAACCCTCTTGGGCTGTTAAGCCAATGAGGAATCGGAAGGTGATCGCATACATGACCGGGGAGTATGTGGCTTCAAAATCCACCCATGGACGTTGGGTAAAACCCTGCGCTACAAGCCTTGCTTTGTAGCGAACGATCTCATTTTGTTCATTTCTTTTTCTAACAAATACCCATTTATAACCCACAGGTTTTACACCTTTTGGTGTCTAGACTATAGGTCCGAAGACCTTGCGTTTGGTGAGTGAATCCAACTCCACTCCTATTGCCGCTTTCCACTTTGGCCAATCATCTCTACTTTGACATTCTGTCAGAGAGCGTGGTTCAATATCATCGTCGCAGTACGCGATGTTGATGGCAATATTACACGCAAATGTGTCATCTATGGTTGTGCTCTTTCTGTCACTGTACTCCCCAGTTCGTACATAGTGTATCGAAACTTCATTTTCTCCCGGTTTTTCCTCTGTTTGAGAGTTTGGGAGAGATGGGGTAGCAGGGCTTATAGTAGCATCATGTGGTGGTATTGTTTTACCATTGCCAAGGGTCCTACTCTTTCGAGGGACTTGGTCCTTGGATCCCGGTGGTTGTCGTCTCTTTTTAGAGGTCCAACCATTTCTGCTGCAGGCGGATTGCATCCATTTTGCGGTATGTCAATCCTAGCTGGAGTGTTAGCAGCAGGGACGTGTGATCTGACAATCTTCTGGTTGTCAGTAAATTTATCCGGTAATAGATGGACAATGTTTTGGATATGGAGAATCTTCAGGACCTCCTCCTCGCACTGGCTTGTGGGCGGATCAAAGTGACATAGTTTCTTTGTATCCTAAGTGATAAAGTCTGAAGCTTCGGGCTTCTTTATTTGTGAGCCTGATTTGGGTTCAATATTACATATTTGACCTCTTATTTAGCCCTATTTTGTGCTCATGTGATGCTACATTGTTCTCTCATGCATTCGTATTTTGTACACCATCGTTTATTAGAGAAAACACCTTATTTGAGCACAAAACAGTAATTATTAGAGTATTTCTGCACTTTTTATATTTTTCCTAGCATCGTCTCGATCTCACGATTCCAACGACTATTTATTTGTATTTTTCTGAGATCTGTGCTAATTACTGTGCTTTATTGAATGCAGAATACCAACTAAAGGGAGAAATACGGGCGAAAATACGCAAATACACTCCGAAATATGTATCCGTATACGCGCGCTGCGCTCCACGGGCGGCCACGTGGCAGCATCTCAACCTTTCACGACCGGATCCAACGGCCAGCTTTTCTCCGCATCAAACTCAGATACGCGCGACGTGGCTCTTTTTCGACCGACGGATCGTGATCCAACGGACCAACGCAACACAAACGCGAGGCGAAGCGCAAGAGAAATGGCGGACGACGTGGCGATGTCTCGACCGCCCGATCCGAAACGAACGGCCACAAATGGCCCCGCAAGTTGAAAGCGCAGCGAATTCGCAAGCGGAGACGTGGCCAAGTGGGAACCGTCGATCCTCCATCCGACGGCAGCGATCAGACCCCGAAGCCGATTTGGATGCGAGCTGCGGAGAGCGGGCGAGGATCCGATCTCACGTGCCACGCGTCAGCTCCACAGGCGATCCCGCATGGATGGACGGCGGAGAAGTGATCCGCTCCAGATCTACGGCCAGGATGCTAGCGGGCGCGATTTAGAGTGGGTTTTGAACCCGTTAAGCCCAATAAACCCGCAATGCCTATTATATAAGCGTATTCTAGGGTTTTTGGGTGTATAATTGGCGTATTGGAGCACCTAGGAGCCGAATCTTCTCTCTGAAAAATTCTGTAAATTTCCAGAGGCTTTTCTTAGTATTTCCAGAGAGTTTGAAGTCGAAACTTGGAGATTTGGTGATTTTTTCTTTAACTCAAACCCTGTATTTTGGTGTTTTCTAGCGTATTTTGCTATAAAGTTGATGTATTTTGCTATGGAAGTTGTTTATTATTGCATGATGAGTAGCTAAATCCTATTTGTGCATGATATGGAGTAGTTAGGGGATGTGATTTGTGTTATTTAGGTTGAATATTGTTGTTCTTCATCGTAATAGTCGCTAAAATTGTATGTTTTTGCTATTTAATCCTCTTTTCGTCTTCCAAAATAAGTGAATACGTTGATGATCACCCCACAAGGGTGAGATTTGATCTCTCCAAAAGAGAGCTTCATACCATATTCGTAGAACTATAGTTTTAGCGACGTTTTTATTCATATCGTGCTTGAACCCCCAAAAGGGTATTTTCCGACGAATCGCTCCCAAAAGGAGGATTTGTTGAGTTATATTTAATCAACCAAAATACACGAATCGCTGATCCTAACGAACCCATATCATGTGCATGTTTCTCATATATTTTCATACACGACTCTTTCGTTGTTCGCTTTGATTACGTATTCACGACACACTTTCACACCATCATCACTTTCATTATTAAAGTGTTTAGTTTCTCTATGTAGACTTTCTATTTGATTTAAGCTTGTGGTTTCAACAGATTTCTCCCGAGGATTCGACATCTGGACTCCCAGATTTTACTACTTGAACGGACTCTTGCGCTTGAGAGAAGCACCTTTTTGGAGCCCACCAAGTTTTTGGCGCCGTTGCCGGGGAGGAATGGTTTGTGACTACGGTTTATTTCATTTAGAGGACCTTCGGTGAAATCTTTCCACTTTATTGTATATAAAATTTTGTTTGCTTTCATATAAAAAAAATATTTGTGCTAGTTTATGTGGCATAGGACTCCTTGGACACATAGGTTGACTCGACGTTTTGATATGGCTAATAATAATATGGATGAAAATTTTAGCAACAACTATGAAAATAATGTGCAACCTGGACTGCCTAGGACTTTAAAAGATTTACTTCGACCCACTAGGACTAGCACTGCTTCATGCTTTGTTTTACCTGCCGATGCAAATTCTTTCATTTTTAAACCTGGGGTGATCCAACTCTTACCCACCTTTCATGGGTTAGACAATGAAAATCCATATCTTCATATTAAAGGATTTGAGGAGGTTTGCTTGACATGCTTTGATGGAAAAACTAGTGAGGACACGATATATCTTAAACTGTTCCCATTTTCATTAAAAGACAAAGCTAAAAATTGGTTGAATGCATTGCCATCACGTTCTATTACTACATGGATTGATTTGCAGGCTGAATTTCTAAAGAAGTTTTTTCCTATTCACAGGACACAGGGACTGAAGCGGCAGATCATGAACTTTGCTCAGAAAAGCGAGGAGACATTCTACCTTGCATTTGAAAGGTTCAATGAGCTGTTGCTTGCACGTCCACACAATGGCTTCGACAAAAGCAAGATTATTGGCTTATTCTACGATGGACTGCAGCCGCAGATGAAGCAATTTGTAGAGATGATGTGCAATGGAGGATTCTTTGACAAAGAGCCAGATGAAGCTTGGACGTACCTGGAGGAGATAGCAGAAAATGCGCAGACTTGGGACACTACTTCAGACCACGAGAGAGGAGGCCACTCTGCACCATCCCAGCCTACACGAGGAGTGGTATTCAATTTGAAGCAAGAGGATGCGTTGGAGGCAAAGATGGAGGCCATGATCTCAAACAAGCTTCATGCCATGAATTTGAAAGAGGCCAAAGCAGTTGAGATAGAGCAGATTTGTGCACTTTGCGACGTTGGTGGCCACGACACTAGTGCTTGTCCTACACTCCCAGCTTTGAAGAGCATGCTAGGCAATCCAACGGGGGTGAATCAAGTGTCATCAAACTACCAGAACTTCAATTCCAATAATAAGGGGTGGTGCAACAATCCTAATCTAAACTGGGGCCCCAATCAGCAGACTCAGCAGCAGCAGGCTCCCCCTCAGTTCCGACAACCTCAATACAACAGCAACAACTATCAAGGTGGGAACCAGATGAGGGACCATGAGCCGATGCAACAACAGCAGATGCAACCATTTGGCGATGCACTTCAGCAGCTCATTCAGTTGCAACAAGCTCAGATGCAGCAGCAGCAGGCTCAATTTCAGGCTCAGCAGACTCAGAATCAGCAGATGAGCGAGAGCTTGGCGAGGCTTACAGCGACATTAGAAAAAGGTAAGCTTCCATCTCAGTCAATTCCAAATCCTAATATGGGCTCATCTTCTTCTGCAGGTAACAATATGAAGCCTTGCCAAGCTGTGTCCACTTTGAGGAGTGGAAAAGAGATTCAGAAGCCTGATCCACCAAGCAGACAAGCTGAGCAGGAAGAGGGAATTCAAACCCAAGAAGAGGAAATTCAAGAGCAAGAGGAGGTGCAGGAAGAGAGCACGGAAGTGGGTTTGAGCAAAAATGTCATTAAAGAGAAGGAACCCGCAGCATATGTACCTGCAGCGCCTTTCCCTCAGCGGCTACTTCAGAAAAACAAAGATAAGTATCAAACTAAAATTCGTGAAATTTTTCAGAAGTGCCAGATAAATATTCCATTACTTGATGCTATTAATCAGATACCTGCCTATGCTAAATTTCTGAAAGACTTGTGCACTGTTAAAAGAAAATTGAATGTGAAAAAGAAAGCATTTTTGACTGAACAGGTTAGCTCTATTGTGCAACAGAATACACCACCTAAATTTAGAGACCCTGGATCACCCACCATCACTTGCACCATTGGCACTAAAAAGATTGGAAATGCTTTATTGGATTTAGGTTCTAGTGTCAATATCTTGCCATATCCTATTTTTGTGCAGCTTGTGTTAGGACAGCTAAAGCCTACATCTGTTATATTGCAACTAGCTGATAGATCTATTAAAGTTCCAAAGGGATGCATTGAGGATGTTCTCGTTTAGGTGGACAAATTTTACTACCCTGCAGACTTTATAGTTCTAGACATCCAAGGACCCCAAACTGCCAATGCTACTCCCATCATCCTAGGTAGACCATTCCTAGCGACATGCAACGCTTTAATAAATTGTAGGGATGGTCAACTGAAAATTACTTTTGGCAATATGACTTTGGATTTGAATATTTTTAATACTTGCAAGTTGCCACATGTGGATGATGAGATTGAGAGGGTGCATATGATTGATTCGTTGGTGGATGATTATATTTGTTCTGAATTTTGTGATGATGCTTCTATTGTTGAGACTATTATTGGTGATTCTGATGACATATCTTTTGTGCAGGAGAACGTGAAGGAGCTGAACGCAGTATGGGAGCCTAGGTTCGAGGCTTTGCCACCTAATGCATCAATTCAAATTTCATCAGAGGTGGAGGATCCAAAGCCCGAATTGAAGCCACTTCCTGAATATCTCAAGTATGCCTTCCTAGGAAATGAAAACAGCTTTCCTGTGGTAATATCTTCTAAACTCTCTTTAGAACAGGAAATCTCTCTACTTGATGTGCTAAGAAAGCATAGAGGTGCTATTGGTTGGTCCATTGCTGACATAAAAGGTATTAGCCCTATTGTATGCATGCATCACATTTATTTGGAGGATGACGCCAAACCCACTAGAGAAATGCAACGTAGGTTAAATCCAACATTAAAAGAAGTGGTGAAATGCGAGGTTTTAAAATTATTGGATGCAGGCATTATATATCCTATTTCTGACAGCAAGTGGGTTAGCCCTACACAGGTTGTTCCTAAAAAGTCTGGCCTCACCGTGGTTAAAAATGAGAATAATGAGCTTATCCCAGTTAGAGCCACCACAGGTTGGAGGATGTGCATAGACTATAGGAAATTGAACTCCCGAACTAGAAAAGATCATTTCCCTCTTCCATTTCTTGACCAAATTTTAGAGAGGGTAGTTGGACATGAGTATTATTGCTTTCTAAACTGTTATTCAGGTTATTATTGTTGGATATGGAAGACGTTTATACACCCTTGTGGGGGATGTACGAGGGAATACGGACCTCGAACGTCGCGTACACGAAGTCGTGTGCGAAGGGAATCTGTTCCCTTGCGGAGAGGATCTCTGGATGAGTGGGAAAGTCGCATTATATATGCATAAGTGCATGCGACATATGGCTAATAAAGGGGGAATATCTTAAGCTTATGTTGTACCATGCATATGGTACAACTTAAGCTTATAATGTGCCATGTATCATGGTACACCTTAGTTAAATTGTTCCAAAGGAACAATTTACCCTAAAATAACTACATTGGGGGCTATAAATAAGACCCAAGGGTAAGCCATTTCCTTACACTTTTGCATGGCATTCTTGCATGCATTTTCATTCTAGCGAAGCTCTGCCGAAATACTTCCTCTCCCTCTATCCAAGTTCTTAATCTAAAAGTAGAGATTTAGATTGTGGATTTAGTAGCCTTACTCCGTTCGTAAGAAGACTCGATCCGTCGTGGCGAATCCGAAGGCAAAGTTCCGAGACTACCGTGCCGCATACGCAAGCGTAAGTCTCAACTTTATTTATCGATCCTAACTCTGTTTTGGCAGGATCCTACATTGGTATCAGAGCCATACAGGTTCACCCCGGTCAAACCGCCGCCCCGTCGAAACTATGAACGAGTCGTTGTATTTTTCACGAATGGGTCTCCTACCATTACGGATATGGTAGGAACGCTTCGTGACGGAGAGAACGCAGCGGTTGTTCTTTTCACGTTAGGGTCTCCTATCATTACGGATATGGTAGGAACTCTCCGTGACGGGAAGAACCGACCGTTCACGTAGTATGTTATTCATTTTTGGCACACGGCCATTAGGAAATAACTAATTTCTCGACGAACGGGTGCTTCATCGACGAACGGGTGCTTCATCGAGGAAGAAGGTGGTAGTTATTTCCATCGGGGAAGATGAAATTTGGTGCATGTGCACCATGGCCAAATGGGCTATGAAGGCCATGCACCCCCCCTCCCCAAGCGGAGGGGGTTGGCTACGGCCAATAACCACCGGCGACCACCCCATCAAGGGGGAGGAGTGTGTGCGGCAACCCCATTCAAAGGGGGTGGCCGGCCATGGCCAAAGGGGCCATGGCCGGCCAATGCCAAATGGCCTTGACCATGACCGACCATGGCCAAGCCATGGCCGGCCAAAGCCAGGCCGGCAGTGGCCGGCCTCGGCCACGGCCTGCCGGCCTGGCCGGCCCTGGCAGTGGCCAGGGCCGGGCTGGCCAGCCCTGGCAGTGGCCAGGGCCAATGCCCTGGCCTCGGCCAGGGCATGGCCGGCACTGGCCGGCCTCGGCCAGGGCAGAGGCCCTGGCCGAGGGGCCAGGGCCCCCTGGCCGGCCCTTGGCCATGCCTCGGCCAGGGCAGAGGCCCTGGCCGAGAGAAGTTGAAGACCAAATTATTGGTCGACCAATTTTGTTGTTTTGGTCGACCAATCCGGCAGAAGGCCTTGGTCGAATTTGAACGTGCCGACTAGCCCATACGGGGTGTCTAAAGGCTCTACTCCTTGAAGACTAGCCGTAGTGCTCTACTTCATGCGAGATTAGCCATAGTGCTCTACTCCTTGAAGATTAGCCATAGTGCTCTACTTCATGCGAGATTAGCCGTAGTGCTCTACTCCTTGAAGATTAGCCGTAATGCTCTACTTCATGCGAGATTAGCCATGTCATTGTGCTCTACTCTACGGAGATTAGCCAATGAACTTATAACGTTGTGCTCCACTCTACGGAGATTAGCCAATGTGTTTTCAAATTTTTTGAAAAAGGTATTTTCAAATAGGTTATGTCCCGTCCTTAATCGGGATAGCGCAATTTAGAATTCCAAGTCCTACCACGATCCGGCCATGGTTATCTAACACATGGGTGTGTAGAACAGGTCTCGTGGCTTGGCAATTGTTGCGCTAAAATTCTTTGTGCAAACTCTCACCTATTCTATTTTGAAAGATATGTTTTTCAAAAGTATTTTTCCGCTGCTGGTACCATACGGGTATCATTTCTGATTTCTTTTTACTTGAGATAAGTAAGAGGGATACTTTGAAAGTTACTTCTAGATGGTAGTTGGGAACGTAATGAACTTCTCGATTCTAGAGTAACATTTCAACGCATCCAAGGAACTTATCAAGTGTTTAAAGAATCGAAACTTTATGCATAGAATTTTGATCGTGTTTTTCATTTTCTTTGCAGTTTTTTGAATCGAATATGTATACCGCTTCTAAGAACATTGTCACAGAGCTTAACAAAGGTGAAAAGCTCAACGGCGACAATTATAAACTTTGGTCAATTAAAATCCAATATGTTTTGGAGGAGCAAGATGTGCTTGAAACACTCCAAAACATAATGGAAGAACCTGAGTTGGGCAATACGGCCCAACACAAGAGGGACCGGGAAGCTTATGATACTTGGACTCGAAAGAACAAAATAGCACGTATTACGTTACTGTCCGCAATGGACAATGACATAATGCGTCTATTTCGGGAATTCGACCTAGCCAAAGACATATGGTCTGAGCTAGAAATAAAGTTTGGTGGAACTTCGGTTACCAAACTCCGCTCCTTAAATATTCAATTTGATTCGTACAAGATGCGACGAGATCATTCTATGAAAAAGCATCTCCGCCACATGGCGAATCTCATATCTGAATTAAAAGATGCGGGTGTTACGCTGTCTGACGAACAGCAGATCCAAGCAGTCATTCGTTCACTCCCAGATAGCTGGGATAACATGAAAATGCACCTCACTCATAATGAGTGCATTAAAACTTTAAGCGATGTATCGAAACACCTCGAACTCGAGGAAGAGCGGATTCAAGCCGCAAAACCAAGTGCAGAAGTGCACATGGCCGCTGGTTCCTCACATGGAGGAAATAAGCGGAAGAATAAACGCTTAAGGTTTGTGAACGAACGAAAGCAAGAACCGGAAACCTCAAAGAAGACTAAAAACAAAAAGTGGCAAAAGAATGTGCACTCAAAGAAGAAAAACTTGAAGAAGATCAAGTGCTTTAAGTGCAACAAGTACGGTCACTTCGCCCGTACATGTACGGATGGAAGTGATAAGGGGCCACAGACCACGTAGCGAAGGACAGAAGGTTCTTCGTAGAGTATCGAAAGATAACTCAAGGAACAAAGTGGATATACGTCGGCAACAACACTCGTGTTGAAGTCAAAGGCGTCGGAACATGCAAGCTAGTTCTCGACAACGGCCGGACTTTATTATTGCACGACGTCCTCTTTGCTCCAGATATTAGAAGGAATATCGTATCCGTGGTCATGTTAATGTCTTTAGATTATGAATGGAGGTTCTATAAACAAAAGGTTGACCTTGTTTGTAATAGTTCTTTAATTGGGTCTGGTAATGTTTGTAATGGATTAATTGTTTTAAACACAATGTATGATGATTCTTCTTCCATTAATGAAAGTTTCCATTTGACAAATGCTTCTAACTCTGAATCTGAGATCATTTGTTGGCATGCAAGACTTGGTCATATTGGACCAACTAGAATGGATAGACTTGCCAAAAGTGGCTTGCTATCTAATGTTTCAAAAGTTGAAATATCAACTTGCGAACATTGTCTTGTAGGGAAAACTTGCCGTTTGGAACTGGCACAAGGGCCGAAGTTCCATTACAGTTTATCCATTCAGACATTTGCGGTCCAATGAATGTTAAGACAAGACGCGGGAAGTCCTATTTCATCACATTCATTGATGACTTCACCCGTTTCGGTCATATTTATTTGATTTCCCACAAACATGAAGCTTTATCATGCTTCAAAAACTATATGAGTTTAGTGGAAAATCAACTAGATCGCAAGATAAAGGTCTTGCGAACCGATCGGGGTGGAGAATATCAATCAACGAGTTTTAAGGAACTCTGTGATGAAAAAGGCATAGTTCATCAAATAATTATGCCTTATACTCCACAACAAAACGGCGTTGCGGAAAGAAGAAATAGGACATTGATGGAAATGGTCCGATCAATGATGTCTCAGGCAAATTTGCCCATCACCTTTTGGGGTGATGCATTATTGACGGCAGCATTCATCTTAAACCATGTACCCTCGAAGTCGGTAAGTTCTACTCCTTATGAGTTGTGGAACAATAGAACTCCAGACTTAAGCATTCTAAAACCTTGGGGTTGTGCCTCTTATGCACATTTATCCTCTCACAAATATGGCAAACTTGGGCCACGTGGGAGGAAGTGTATCTTCATCCGATACGCTGAAAACTCCAAAGGATATGCTTTCGTCGGTCAAGAGGACAATGGGGGTCTTATAGAATTCGAATCGAGGGATGTTGTCTTCTTGGAAAATGAGTTTCTAAGACAGGGTGAGATAAGTCAAGACTTATCCTTGTTTGAGACTTGGGATCAAGAAGGATCGGAACGTTCGAGTGGGAGAATTCTTGGTGAAGAAGAAAATACGTTTCAAACTTCACCAATGAATGATACGAACGATACCAATCCTATTCCGAGTGGGAGTGATGTTATTCCAAGTGGGAGTGATGTCATTCCAAGTGGGAGTGATCAAACTCAAACAAGACGTAGTAATCGAACGAGGCTAACACCTCTGAGATTTGAGGATGAATTTCCTCAAACATTCATGACATTACTACAAGATGATGACGAACCTGCAAATTTCAAACAGGCCGTCACATGCCCTGCTAAAGATAAATGGATAGCGGCAATGGAAGGAGAACTTCAATCCATGAAAACAAACCAAGTCTGGGACTTGGTTGATTTACCTAAGGGACGTAGAGCCATTGGGAACAAGTGGGTTCTCAAAATCAAGCATAAGGCTGATGGCTCCATCGAGAAATATAAAGCTCGCCTTGTTGCGAAAGGTTTCACGCAACAGGAAGGAATAGACTACGAAGAGACTTTCTCTCCTGTCGTGCGTTTTACCTCCATTCGCTTAATTCTGGCAATGGTGGCTTGTTTGGACCTCGAGTTACATCAGATGGATGTAAAGACTGCTTTTCTTAACGGAGAACTAGAAGAGGAGATCTACATGGAACAACCAAACGGGTTTGTACAAGAAGAAAACAAACATGTAACGACTGCTTTTCATGTATCTGGATTTAATATAATATAATATGTGTTTTGGTGGATTTTCTCCTCTTGTGTGGTTTTCGTCTCCGTAGATTTCATTTTCGATCGATTCGTCGTATTTTCTCGCTTCTTCCTTAGGATTGTCGATTTCGAAGTATGTCACTCGTGACGGACTTCATAACGGTTGTATCTTACTATTAGATCAAGCCTAGGAGTCTTAGGAATCGATCCCGGGGCCCCGCGCTCCGTATCGGAACTTTTTGTGCTCATTAGCCGGTATAAGAAGGGGCATCGACCGACTAGATGACGATCCAGTCGGTCGGCAATCCTTCTTGGACCGACTAGTTAGCTTTCTAAATTTCTCAGGAGTTACTGTTTATCGTTAGTCGGTCTAAGAACGTTGGTTGACCGACTAGGTTGCAAACTAGTCGATCAGCAATGCTTCTTTAACCGACTAACTCATCATCTTAATTTTAGTTGAGTTACTGTTTACTCTTAGTCGGTCTAAGAACGTTCATCGACCGACTAGATGCTAAACTAGTCGGTCAGTATTTGTTCATGGACCGACTAACTCTAGAATCATATTTTCGTTCAGGAGTTACTGTTTGCACTTAGTCGGTCTGCGTTGGTCGACCGACCGACTAGTTGCCAAACTAGTCGGTCAGTGGTTGCTCTTTGACCGACTAACCAGTGTTGAAACCCTAATTTCTGGGCAGCCGCCAGCCCATCCTATTTAAACCCAACCCAAACGATTTCATCTTCTCCAACACGACCCAAAACCCTAAAATCTTCCCCCTTGAGCCCCCATCTTCCTCCAAGCTTCATTTCTTCATTCCAAGCCTCAAATCCATCATCCAAACCATCCATCCACTCCATCTACCTCTCATCTTCCCCAAAATCTCACCAAAACCCATCAAAATCCCCAAATCCCCCAAAACCCTAATTCTCCCAAACTTCTCCAATCTTTTCCAGATCTGATCCTAGGGTTCCCCGGAGTGTTTCTTCCGTCTCCTCTTGGTAAGAAATCGATCTACCGTTGTTTTCATAACCTATTTATATTTTTATGAAACCATAATATAATTTCATGTTATTTGATGATTGTTCCCCCAAAACAGCGATTTCCCCGTAGATTGGCACCCGTGTGACGAAGTAGTCGCCATCCCCGGTGCTAGGCAAGTGAAACTTGCCACTTAGGGTTTAGGCCATGTTTTAGGCCATTTACTTGTTGTAGGCGTAAAAGAGGCTAGGCGACGAAATGATACTCGCCTAGGCGCAAATTGGGGAACTAGCTTGACAACGAAGCTAGTTCCAACACATATAGCATGTTGCACAATTTCCATGTCATGTTTACTTTCCATTAACGGTACGCAAATTAATTGTCATGTCATTGCATTCTTTAAGCGTTTCTGTGATTGCGTAGCTTTGCTACAAATGCTTGTGTTCCTGGCTCGTGTTCCAGAAGCGGGCCATGTGTTGGTTGATAGCCAATGCCCGAATTGCGTGTTTCCGGCTAGGTGCACCCCTACGCCAAATGTTTAAGAATGCGAGCTCATGTGCGGGGCAACCCCAGGCTCACTAGCTGAGTTCATTGTGCAGGGACCCTGGCTCCATTACGTGTGGGTATTGGGGGTAAGAGTTAAGCGACCAATCAACTGGGAGTCTGCCCGATCAGCAACTGCAGTGGTAAGGCGTAAACTCTTGGGTTTGGGGTAGTTGTTAAGCGGCCAATCAGCGAATGTAAAACCATTCAGCTGTAAGGCGTAAACATCTACAAACAACGTGAATAGTGAAATGATTGAGATTGATAGTAGCGTGGCTACTCTTGTCTTGTCTTGTCTTGTCCCGATGATTGTTCTCTTATACAAATTGTCCTGCCATGTTTCAATTGTGCACTCATGCTATAACTGCCATGTCATGCATGCTAAACTGCTAGGTTGCTAGAGCCTTACTTTCAGTTTCCGTGCTCAAGTCTTTTAGACTTGCTGACATGTGCCCCTTTACTCTTTTGGGTGACACATGTTAGATCATGAGCCCGAGTACCTTGTTGAGGACGAGGTGTTTGCTGACGCCGAGCCCGAGCTTGTGTTTGACGGGGAGTACGTGGACACTGGGGACCAGTCCTAGTGTCTTCGTTGTGTTTTACTTTTGTTAGACAGCTGTTTTGTTATCGGTGCGTAGCACCTATACTTTGTTGTTGTTGCTGCTTTTGTTGGCCTTGTTCTGGGCCTTTAGACTCTTTTCTTTTAGCCTGGTGGCTTTTCTGGATGTTGGACTTATTTTTCTTGTTGGACAATTTATGAGATGTGAGATTTTATTTCAGTCTCTGCTTGTGTTATTATCGTTATTCCGTTGTGGTTACAGGGACCTGATTATGTATTTTTGACGCTTATCGGGTTTGGGGCTTCACAGCTCCACTCTCATGCGGACCTTTTCACGTCTCGCCTCCATTTTAGGGAAGCGTGTCGTGACAAAACATAAGGTTTGTAAACTTCGTAAGTCCATATATGGTCTTAAACAATCCTCAAGGCAGTGGTATATGCGCTTTCAAGAAGTCGTTTTGTCGTATGGTTTCTCCATGCTCGACGAAGACAACTGCGTATACATTAAGAGGATTAAGAACAAGTATGTAATTATGTCTCTTTATGTAGATGACATACTTATAGCCGGAAATGATAAGAGTCTTATCATGGATATCAAAGCTTGGCTTTCATCCGTCTTTGAGATGAAAGACATGGGTGAAGCTGCATATATCCTTGGGGTTAAGATCTCAAGGAATCGTTCCAAGAAACTTCTTTCTCTCTCTCAAGAGACATATATAAAGAAAGTTTTAGAACGGTTTAATATGCAGAATGCAAGCCAATTGATACTCCAATAAGCAAAGGCGAGGGTCTATGTTTGGAAATGTGTCCCAAAGATCCAAAAGAAAAGAAAGCTATGGAAAAGGTTCCATACTCCAGTGCTGTCAGGAGTCTGATGTACGTTATGATGTGTACCAGACCGGACATTTGCTATGGTGTTGGTATGGTAAGCCGTTACCAATCCAACCCAGGACAGGCACACTGGAAAGCGGTGAAGAGGATATTAAGGTACCTCAAAGGGACTGCGGACTATGCGTTATGCTATCAAGGCAATACCTTGAGACTCGAAGGCTATACCGATGCTGATTGGGCAGGTGATCTCGACGAGCGAAGATCTACCTCAGGCTTTGTTTTCTTGCTCGGGAATGGTGCAATATCCTGGAGCAGCAAGAAACAAACCTGCATCGCTCTATCAACCATGGAAGCCGAATTCGTAGCATTCAGCATGGCGGTCCAAGAAGCTGTTTGGCTTAGGAAATTCTTAGACAGGCTGACGAATGCCACTGACTCGAGCACTGTTCCTATATACAGTGATAGTCAAGCTTCGATTGCCTATGTCAAAGATCCTAAATTTCATTGTAAGACCAAACACATTGATATTCGATTCAAGTTTGCGAAGGACTATGACAAACGGAAGGAAGTAGACATAGAATACATATCCACACATGAGATGATAGTGGATCCCCTTACTAAGGAGATCCCCAGAGATGTGTTCTACAAACACTTATCATCTATGGGAATGCGTAGGTGCTGAGCTGTATCTTGTAATATTTCCCATGTCTATAGAAGATCAAAGTTTAATAAAAGAAAGAAGTTCTTTTATATATTGCATACAAGTTTCTTACAAATGATTTTATACATTTGTGTTTGAGTCTCAGCTATTTTATTGTGTGTATGTCGGACAGATTAAGGTTGGCTCTCTCACATGAGCAACCGCCTTATCTTATCAGATAGATAAGATAGAGATGAGACTAGTTTAAAGTCAAAATCATTAGACAAATGATTTAGAGTCGTGACTTAAACAAGATAGTCGAATAAAAGATCTGCATCATATGGATGCTTACAAAAGATCTGAGATCTGTATCACAAGGATATTTGAAAGAGATCTCATAGGATTTTTTTTAATCCTATCTGTCTTATGCAGGATGAGAGTCCGTGAATATTTCACGAGTAGTAAGGGGACTCAAAAAGATAGGCACGGTGGTGTCTGATCTTTTCATCCGTACAACATCATTAAGACATACTCTCCCTGGGAAAGGAGTGATGTTGTAATACGTGTTCATACCACGTATGCATTTCGACCACTGAGTTAGTAGCAATAGTGTTTGCTATTATGTGAGACTCAAAGGCCATATTGGTCTTAACTCTTACCCTCAAGGACTCCAATTGGTTCCTTCAGATTTGACGAGATGATCGCTATCTTAGCGTGTTGCTAATGGGCTATGATAATTCGGCTCGGCGGGGCACGTTAGAAAAGCGAATCAAGTCAAGATCAGAAGGTTCGCAAGAAGAGGAAGATTGATTTCATATTCACATTTGGACTTTAAATGATTCAAAGCTGGCCAGCCAATTGTAATCCAGATGGGATTCAATTGTTGAATATAAAGTATAAGAAATGTGAAGAAATAATCTAAGGTAAAGCATGCGTTGAACTACTCAACTTTACACCTTCGAGGTCGTTGTGTATCTCTAACAAGTGCACAACAACAGACTCTACGCGCATGACGGTCGCACGGTCTATTTCTCGGTATGATAGATGAAAGAACTAAGAGAAAGACGTTCTCTTACAATCCCCTCAAGTGTGAGTGGGAGATGTTGGATATGTAAGACGTTTATACACCCTTGTGGGGGATGTACGAGGGAATACGGACCTCGAACATCGCGTACACGAAGTCGTGTGCGAAGGGAATCTGTTCTCTTGCGGAGAGGATCTCTGGATGAGTGGGAAAGTCGCATTATATATGCATAAGTGCATGCGACATATGGCTAATAAAGGGGGAATATCTTAAGCTTATGTTGTACCATGCATATGGTACAACTTAAGCTTATAATGTGCCATGTATCATGGTACACCTTAGTTAAATTGTTCCAAAGGAACAAATTACCCTAAAATAACTACCTTGGGGGCTATAAATAAGACCCAAGGGTAAGCCATTTCTTTACACTTTTGCATGGCATTCTTGCATGCATTTTCATTCTAGCGAAGCTCTGCCGAAATACTTCCTCTACCTCTATCCAAGTTCTTAATCTAAAAGTAGAGATTTAGATTGTGGATTTAGTAGCCTTACTCCATTCGTGAGAAGACTCGATCCGTCGTGACGAATCCGAAGGCAAAGTTCCGAGACTACCGTGCCGCGTACGCAAGCATAAGTCTCAACTTTATTTATCGATCCTAACTCTGTTTTGGCAGGATCCTACAATTATCAGATTGAGATTGCACTTGAGGACCAGGAAAAGACCACTTTTACCTGTCCCTTTGGTACTTTTGCATTTAAAAGAATGCCGTTTGGTTTATGTAATGCTCCAGCTACTTTTCAGCGATGCATTCTCATTATTTTTGATGATATGGTTGAGAAAATTGTTGAGGTATTTATGGATGATTTTTCGGTATATGGTAGCTCTTTTCATGATTGTTTAGCTAACTTGGCTCTTGTTCTTGACAGGTGCATTGAAAAGAACATCCTATTGAATTGGGAGAAGTGTCATTTTATGACCACAGATGGACTTGTCCTAGGTCACCTGGTTTCTAAAGATGGTATACATGTAGACAGAGCCAAGGTAGTAGTAATTGAGAAGCTACCAAGTCCTAAATGCGTGAAGGACATCAGATCATTTTTGGGACATGCAGGATTTTATAGGCGATTCATCAAAGAGTTTAGCGCCATATCTCGCACTCTTTGCAACTTACTTACTTTAAATGTGGATTTTATTTGGACACCTGAGTGTCAAATTTCTTTTGAAACTTTAAAGAAGTTGCTGATTTCTGCTCCCATTTTGCAGGTACCAGACTGGTCCTTACCATTTGAAATAATGTGTGACTTAAGCAATTACGCAGTTGGTGTAGTCCTAGGCCAAAGAAAAGATAAAGTTCCGGTAGTGATTTACTACGCTAGCAAGACACTAAATGATGCTCAGAGGAATTACACGACCACAGAGAAGGAGTTGCTGGTTGTAGTATTCGCGTTGGAAAAATTCAGGAGCTATATTTTGGGATCACCAATTTTGATTTATACTGATCACTCTGCTTTAAAATATTTATTGTCTAAAAAAGATGCTAAACCCCGATTGATACGATGGATTTTATTGTTGCAGAAGTTCAATGTCATAATCAAGGACAAGAAAGGCGTGGAGAATCTAGTAGCTGACCACTTATCACGATTGACAGTAGGCCTTGATTCAGCAGATGTGCCTTTGAAGGACTCCTTCCCTGACGAGCATCTTTTTAGTGTTTCCACCTCTCTATGGTATGCTGATATAGTCAATTATCTGGTAACTGGTAAGACTCCTGACACTTGGTCTCTTCAAGACTTTAAAAGGTTCAAGTATGAGGTAAAATATTTCTTCTTTGATTATCAGTACTTATATAAATATTGTAGCGACCAAATTGTTAGGCGATGCATTCCTGATCATGAAATAACCAGTGTGATACAATTTTGCCATGATGGAGTATGTGGTGGACACTTTTCAGCGAATAAAACTGTGGCAAAAATCTCGCAATGTGGCTTTTATTGGCCAACTATGTTTAAAGATACATTTCATTATTGCAAGACTTGTGCTGCATGCCAACAATTAGGGGGTATTACTAAACGTAACATGATGCCTTTAAACCCCATTTTGGAAATTGAAATATTTGATTGTTGGGGCATAGACTTCATGGGACCTTTCCCACCTTCATTTGGATATGCTTATATTTTGGTTTGTATTGATTATGTTTCTAAATGGGTGGAAGCTATTCCTTGCCGGTCGAATGACACTTCCGTTGTGCTTAACCTCAAAGATAACATTTTCTCTAGGTTTGAAGTGCCAAAAGCCTTGATCAGTGATGGAGGGTCTCATTTTTGCAACCGCATGTTCGCTACTTTAATGAAGAGGTTTGGGGTCACACATAAAGTTTCTACTCCGTATCACCCCCAAACCAATGGTCAAGCAGAGTTGGCAAATAGAGAGATCAAAGGAATTCTACAGAAAACGGTGAATCCATCAAGAAAAGATTGGAGTTTGCGCTTACCTGAAGCGTTGTGGGCCTACAGGATGGCCTACAAAACAATTTTGGGGATGTCACCTTACCGTCTTGTATTTGGGAAGTCTTGTCACTTACCTGTTGAGATAGAACATAGATCTTATTGGGCTATAAAGAAATTGAATTTTGATACTGATTCATCTTTTTCTTCTCGCAGGTTACAATTGTTGGAGCTAGAGGAGCTGAGGAGAAATGCTTACGACAACGCTAAAATATCAAAAGAACGAATGAAATCCATCCACGACATGATGATCTTGAGGAGGGAGTTCACCCCAGGCCAAAAGTTCTTCTATACAATTCTAGGCTACACATCTTTCCCGGGAAGCTTCGCTCTAGGTGGTATGGACCTTTCGTCGTCAAAGAAGTTTTCCCACATGGCGTTGTGCTCTTACTAAATGAAAAATATGGAAGCGAGTTCAAGGTGAATGGCCAGAGATTGAAGCATTTTCACGAGCCTTGGACCAAGGAAGCGAGCACCATGGATCTCACAGACCCACCTTCGGGTGGGGACTAATCAGGTGTGTTCTTTCCATGATTCCCTCTTCCTAACATTGAGGACAATGTCTATTTTAAGTTGGGGGGAGGGAAATAACTTTTAGGATTTTTATTTAATTTTCTTTTCTTTTTTCTTTTTTGGTTTTCCCTTTTTAGTTCCCTTTTTGCATTGAAAAAATTTTGAGTTAAAAAAAATATCACCAAAATCTATTTTACCTAGAAATGAACCTCATGTGATGAAATTTCTCGTTATTTATTCACCATCGTACACTCGTGATTTATTTTCCTCCACCACTATTGTTAAATATTTCAGTCTCATTTTACATGAATTTGAGTACTTGTGGTGAATTTCTTTTGATACATCTCAATGGCAAGATTACTTGATGACTTAATTAATCTAGAAATTGTGGATTAGCAAGTGGTATGCTCTCATTGGAACACACCAAAGTTCATGCACCAATAATTCATTAATTAACTGGAGCATTGTTCTTTATCATGTATTCGTTGCATTTGCATGCTTGGTGTGATTTTGGGTATAAAAACGTACCACGTCATTTGAAATGATTAGGATACCCATTCTTGTGAAAAATTAAAGAAGAGGAAGTTATCTTGCCACGTTGTTTATGCACACACAAAAGAAGAAAAAATGAGATGAATAAGGAAGAAAAAAATGAATAAATGTGCTATTAAAGAAATAACTTGGTTGGCTCGAGTAGTACAGTCCGAGGGGCCCTTCTTGGCCTAATGCCCTATTATCGTTTGATCTGGGAGCCATTGACCGGAACCTCAATTATTTGATGGAGCGATCCAAGTTATATACTTTTCCGCGAATGTTGCTTGATGCGCGTTACGCGGAACTATGGAAAAAAGCGAAAGAAAATAGAGAATAAGTGTGCATGATTAGCGAGGCAAGAGAACTTCCAAAGCTTAAAGAAAACACAAGATGTGGTGTGAGTCCCTATGAATAGATATTGACGTGTGTACGCTTTAATACCATTTTATTTTTAATGCTTGCTTTGCATGAAAAAATTCACGCTCCAAGTTAAAATATGTGATTGAACGGTGTGTACCATTGCTTTAGTATACTATGAGCCATGAAGTAATTGATAGTGAATTTGAGTCTATTTTATAACCATTTGAGATGCTTGACATTCATTTTTGAAAACCCACAAGTATCATTACTTGATGAGCTTGAAATTTTGATATTAGTGTGCGGTTATCTCTTTTGTCGTAGTAGTATGATGGTGAGTAATTTGAGATCTGATAAGGTGATCTAGGCGTATTTTTAATCGCTCTTTTTGCTTGAGACTAGCAAAACGCTAGTTGGGGGGTGTGATTTGGGTTCGATATTACATATTTGACCCCTCATTTAGCCCTATTTTGTGCTCATGTGATGCTAAATTGTTCTCTCATGCATTCGTATTTTGTACACCATCGTTTATTAGAGAAAACACCTTATTTGAGCACAAAACAGTAATTATTGGAGTATTTCTGCACTTTTTATATTTTTCCTAGCATCGTCTCGATCTCACGATTCCAACGACTATTTATTTGTATTTTTCTGAGATCTGTGCTAATTACTGTGCTTTATTGAATGCAGAATACCAACTAAAGGGAGAAATACGGGCGAAAATACGCAAATACACTCCGAAATACGTATCAGTATACGCGTGCTGCGCTCCACAGGCGGCCACGTGGCAGCATCTCAACCTTTCACGACCGAATCCAACGGCCAGCTTTTCTCTGCATCAAACTCAGATACGCGCGACATGGCTCTTTTTCGACCGACGGATCGTGATCCAACGGACCAACGCAACACAAACGCGAGGCGAAGCGCAAGAGAAATGGCGGACGACGTGGCGATGTCTCGACCGCCCGATCCGAAACGAACGGCCACAAATGGCCCCGCAAGTTGAAAGCGCAGCGAATTCGCAAGCGGAGACGTGGCCAAGTGGGAACCGTCGATCCTCCATCCGACGGCAGCGATCAGACCCCGAAGCTGATTTGGATGCGAGCTGTGGAGAGCGGGCGAGGATCCGATCTCACGTGCCATGCGTCAGCTCCACAGGCGATCCCGCATGGATGGACTGCGGAGAAGTGATCCGCTCCAGATCTACGGCCAGGATGCTAGCGGGCACAATTTAGAGCGGGTTTTGAACCCGTTAAGCCCAATAAACCCGCAATGCCTATTATATAAGCGTATTCTAGGGTTTTTGGGCGTATAATTGGCGTATTGGAGCACCTAGGAGCCGAATCTTCTCTCTGAAAAATTCTGTAAATTTCCAGAGGCTTTTCTTAATATTTCCAGAGAGTTTGAAGTCGAAACTTGGAGATTTGGTGATTTTTTCTTTAACTCAAACCCCGTATTTTGGTGTTTTCTAGCGTATTTTGCTATAAAGTTGATGTATTTTGCTATGGAAGTTGTTTATTATTACATGATGAGTAGCTAAATCTTATTTGTGCATGATATGGAGTAGTTAGGGGATGTGATTCGTGTTATTTAGGTTGAATATTGTTGTTCTTCATCGTAAAAGTCGCTAAAATTGTATGGTTTTGCTGTTTAATCCTCTTTTCGTCTTCCAAAAGAAGCGAATACGTTGATGATCACCCCACAAGGGTGAGATTTGATCTCTCCAAAAGAGAGCTTCATACCATATTCGTAGAACTATAGTTTTAGCGACGTTTTTATTCATATCGTGCTTGAACCCCCAAAAGGGTATTTTCCGACGAATCGCTCCCAAAAGGAGGATTTGTTGAGTTATATTTAATCAACCAAAATACACGAATCGCTGATCCCAACGAACCCATATCATGTGCATGTTTCTCATATATTTTCATACACGACTCTTTCGTTGTTCGCTTTGATTACGTATTCACGACACACTTTCACACCATCATCACTTTCATTATTAAAGTGTTTAGTTTCTCTACGTAGACTTTCTATTTGATTTAAGCTTGTGGTTTCAACAGATTTCTCCCGAGAATTCGACATTTGGACTCCCAGATTTTACTACTTGAACGGACTCTTGCGCTTGAGAGAAGCACCTTTTCGGAGCCCACCAGAGCCTAGTCTTGGGAATGATGTCTCATCAAATTCACAGTCTTCTAGACGTTCCTTGAAAACGTCTCCCGTAAGGGGTTCTAGGAATCTTATTATGGAGGGGGTGTCAAACCCAACATAAATGCCTAGGCGACGTTGTGGACCCATCTTTGTCCTTTGTGGTGGTGCTATGGGGACGTATACTGCACAACCAAATATTCTCAAGTATGAGACAATTGGTGGGGCTCCAAGTGCTAGTTGCATTGGAGAAGATGGCTGACCTCCAGAAGGTCTTAATTTTATTAAAGATGCAGCATGCAAAATTGCATGGCCCCATGCATTCACTGGCAGCTGGGATTGAAGTAATAATGGACTATCAATCCATTGCAGTCTCTTAATTAGAGATTCTGCTAACCCGTTTTGGGTGTGAACATGTGCTACAGGATGTTCGACTTCAATGCCATGTGCTTGGCAATAGTCTAGGAAGACTTGTGATATAAACTCCCCCGCATTGTCCAGACGGAGTTTCTTTATCTGGTAGTCCGGGAAGTGGGCCAGCAACCTGATTATCTGAGCTAAAAGCTTAGACAGAGCTAGGTTACGGGTGGACAGTAGACACACATGTGACCACTTAGTAGATGCGTCTATCAGGACCATAAAGTACCGGAACGGACCACTTGATGGGTGTATAGGCCCACAAATGTCTCCGTGGATTCTTTCCAGAAAACTTGGAGACTCCAGGTCCACTTTTAGTGGAGAGGGTCTCGTAATCAGTTTACCCTTGTAACAGGGTGGACATGGAAATTTACCTTTTTGAAGAATGTTCAGGTTCTTCAAATCTATACCCCTTGAGCTTTTTATGATGCGGTACATCATAACAGATCCAGGGTGTCCCAGTCTACTATGCCAGAGTTGGAATTCTGGTGTTTGGGGGCATTGCAGGTGCTCCGCCATTGATGTTTCTGGAGTTTGAATACTTGTTTGGTAGAGTCCCGAGGGGAGTCCCTTGAAACGTTCCACAATGATTTTTGAACCATTTGTAAGAGACGTTACAAGCAAGTATTCCCTTTCATTTTCCTCGACCGTCTCTAAGTGATACCCGTTTAAACGGATATCTTTAAAGCTTAGGAGGTTTCGGATAGATTTAGGGGAGTATAACGCATTTATAAGTGTGATTAGTGTGTTACCGCGGAGCAATATGGTTGCTTCCCCTTATCCTTCGATTATATTAGCTGGCCCTGAGATTGTTCTAAGTGGACCAGAGTAGCTACCTATGCTCGTAAAGTAGTCTATGTTTTGAAGGATCGAGTGCATCGATGCACTGTCCACAAGGCAAATAGATTCCATATCTAAAGAAAGACATTTAAGCAGTAAATAATATGAAAAGAAGAAATCTACTTTCATTTTAAGATGCACAAAAATGTTTGACATGGAATAAAAACTAGGTACAATGCATAAAGAAGATACATTGCTAGCAAATAAAGATTGTTTATATGTTCCGTAACTAGAGAGTGTCGTCTCCCATGAAATCTTCAGGAGTCCATGTGGTCTCTGGCAACGCTGCGCTCTCTATCTTGTTTGTCTCAGCTCGAGGCTCGAGGCTTGCCTGGTATAGGTCCTGTAGGTGTTTCTGGGTACGGCAGATTCTGGACCAGTGGCACGTCATTCCGCATTTGGAGCACTTATCCTCCCAGTCTTTCTTAGGAGTACCACCTTTGGACGTCCACTTTTGATTCTTTTCCACGAACTTCTGGTTCTGAGGAGGAGCTTGAGGAGTGGCATTCTTCCGTTTCTTTTGTTCTTTCCATTTCTGGAATTTAGCCTTATTGTCCATCTTCTTCTTTTGGGAAGACTGGAAGTGTGCCTTTGCAGGAGGTGGCAGTGGGGCGGAGCCAGGAGGGCGCAGGTTGTGAGTGGCAACCAACAAATCTCTGTTCTGTTCAGCCATTACAGGCATGAAAACAGATCAGAGTACTTCGTGAACTTTCTCTCACTGTACTGTTGCATAAGGATCATGTCCTTTTCGTGGAAAGACGTGAACGTCTTTTCCAGCAACATTTTCTCAGTCACAGTCTCACCACACAACGTTAGGCGTGAGGTGATGCGGAAAAGTGCTGAGTTGTACCTGCTATGGATTTGTAATCCTGTATGTGGAGGTGAATCCACTCGTACTGTGCACGGGGGGAGTATGACATCCCTCTGATGCATGTACCTCTCCTCAAGTGTGTCCCACAGTTCGTAAGGATCCTCTACAGTAAGATACTCGTCCTTCAAGGTCGAGTCTAAATGTTTCCTGATATAGATAATGGCTTTCGCCTTTAGTATATCGGAAACTTATTCTGTATGAGGTGCTTCTTCAGAAGCATCCTTTTCAGCTGTGGCAGTACTTGTTGTTGCCTTCTCAGTGGGTATCAGACTGAACCCATGCGATCGCAGATGGAACTTCAGGTCCAACTGCCAACTCAAGTAGTTCGACCCATCGGCCTTCAGGACCGAGAAGTCGACATTCGCAAGTCTGGCCATTAAACGATCTAGCAATATAAAAATAGCATGGATTATTAAACTGTGTAAAATAGTCATCAACACATGCATTTTTAACATTTTCATAACGTGAATTATCTAAGGAAATAAACATCCACGCATGTTTTATAACATTTTCATAACGTGAATTATCTAAGGAAATAAACATCCACGCATTTAATGTATAAGTAATGAAAATAAATTAGGACTATGGGGATCAGCCAGCCGACACCAACAGAAAAAGACAGTCCGAAATCACATCAAAAAGTGCATGAAAAAGTAAATACAACTCGGAAACTTCAAAGAGAAGCCCCTATCTGCTTTGTGCAGACGCCTTCA
Organism: Scilla litardierei; assembly: GCA_030789695.1. NCBI lineage: Eukaryota > Viridiplantae > Streptophyta > Magnoliopsida > Asparagales > Asparagaceae > Scilla > Scilla litardierei. The sequence continues at coordinate 189,248,157 of CM061142.1, read as the reverse complement.
GCTCCTTTTGGTGTCCTTCGGCTTCTTTTTACATGTATAACCTCACTTACAAATTTCTCTCAAAAAGAAAAAATTGCAGAAAAGTAAAGGTGTCGGAAACCTGGCTGATCCCTAAAAACATAGCCTAATCGCACATCCACGCAGATAATATATCACTAAAATACAACCACGCAGAAAATCATTTCACAGGCATGTAAAGATTAATAAATAATCTAAATAGTGTGTGACGTGCTAAAAATTATTTTGAAAAACTTTTTACCTTGATTCATATAATTTATATTTTATTTTCCGCTTTAACCCTTATTATAAAGTTAAAATTTCTTTAATTATTTTGGGCTTTTGGGGCCAAAAAATAAAAAAGAAAAATTTGGGGTAAATGGGCTAATTTTCAGGCTTTTGGGCCAAGAAAACAGTCCATTAAGGTTAATTGGGCCTCACCTAAAAATTTGGCCAGTTAAGGGCTAGGGTTTCTGAAAAAACCTAGGGGCCCGAGGCGCGCCGCCGCGACGGCGGGCAGCGGCGGGCAGCGGCGGCGGGCCGCGGCCGTCGCAGCCTGTGGCCGCGGCGTATGCCGTCGGCGGCGCTTGTGGAGCGCCGCCGTTACGCCCTTTGGGCGTGCGGGATATGGATGGAGGGGGGGTAAAAAATTGATCTTTCAAACATTTAGATCCCTAAAAAACGATTTTTATTGTTTTTTAGACATGCAGCCTAAATAAAAATGTGATTTTTACCGTGTTTTCAAACTTTTTGATCTTAAATCATGCAGATCTACATGAAACGCAAGTTTAGATTTAAAAAGTTTTGAGATTTAGCTCTAGATTCGACAAGGGAATCTAGACGACGGTTGGTGAAGGATGCCCTTTTCGCTCACCGTTGAGAAGATTGGGACCGTCTTAAAACTGAGCGGTTGATGGATCTCCTTTCTCGAGCGCCGTCGCCTTTTCCAACGAGCGTGATCGTGCTGATAACGTGTTGTGAATGGAAAAGTAGAGTAATAGGTGTAAGAGGTTATGAGCCCACTACCCTCATATTTATAGCTTTCAATCATGGGCCGGATACCCAATGTGCCTCATGGGCCTATTCATAACAATCCATACATAAATTTTGCATGCTATATTGTTACCAACCTAATCTCGTAATGCTTTAGGGAGACCTAGTTACTTGAGGGAACTTAAGTTCAGGTGGCATGATTCTTTACAATTTTGTCTTTTGCTTTATTTTAATGAGGAGAGGTTGGTTTCGAACATGTTTCAAATTAAAATATGGTATTCAAGGACAGTAAATATAATTTTACCCTGCAACATCTAAATTTACCCTGCAACATCTCGAGTTCACGGTAGTGATCCCTTGCTTTCGGAGAAACTCGGAGTTATTTTCCAGAATTGCTAAACGCACCCCCCGATTTACTCACGCGAACAACCACTTTATTTACAAGTTTGCCATTCACTTATTCCTCACGCGCACAACCACTAATTCCTCTTTTACCCTCGTTTGCCCACCACTCCTTCTCCACCGCTCCCTGACGACGATGACAATGACTACTACGACGATTTACTAGTGAAATAGGAGGGGCTAGGAAGGTCGATGGAGTGGACGAGAGAAGAGGAAGAGGGGGGTTGGGGAGGTCAGATGAGATGGTGGAGTGGGCGGGGGAAGAGGGGGGTTGGGGAGGTCAGAAGAGGGAGAGGTGGGATTGGGGAGGTCGGGGGGGGTGTGGGTGGGTGGGTGGGTGTGTCAGGGGGGGGTGGTGGAGTGGGCTGGGCAGAGAGAGGGTGGGCTTGGGAGGTTGGAGGAGGGGGAGTGGGCTAGGGAGGTCAGAGGAGGGGGCTGCGTCGCCGTCGGCTACAGTTCTGCCCTTTTAACCCATGTATATTTTCGGCAAAAATAAGTGGCTGTACATGCTGAGCAATTTCCGTAAAAAACTTTTAATAAGCGGCCTACTTGTAAAGAGGCGGTAGTGCACAGAGTAAAACGGTAGGTGCGCGTAGCAATCCCGGTTATTTCCAATCAATAAAATATTTGTTGTGGTTTATACGTAAGTCCTTTTTGTTATGGGGTTTATGTACAAAAATCCACTCGCCCTAAAACCCTAGAAAGCCTGATCGATATCTCTCTCTTTTTCCTCCGTCGTCGTCGTCTCTGCTTCGCCTAAACTACGCGATGGGCAGAAAGCTCGAAGAACCCGGTTGCGGCGAAGCATCAGACCTCGAAATCCAAAACGACGAGAAGAATCGCGATAAGAAATTCGAGAAGAAAAAGAAGAAGAAGCATGAAAGGAAGGGTGAATCAGAGAACGGCGACCTCGCCGCCGATGAAACCCTAACCCTAGAACGCACCACCGACGACGGAGACAAGAAATCTAAGAAGAATAAGAAGAAGAGGGAAGCAAGTGAATTGGAACTTCAACATGTCGGGAATTCCGAGAAGAAGAAGAGAGAGAATAAAGAGAAGGATCCGAAGGTGTCGGAAGAAGAAGAGAAGGATGGGGTTTTAGATGAGGTGGTGGCTAATGGAGTTGAAGGAGTGACGGGAGTGGTGGTGACCGGAAAAGATGCCAAGGATTCCAAGTACAATGCTTTGGAGTCGTTCGCTGATTCTGGGCTGCCGGCTGAGGTCCTTAACTGCTGCAAGAATTTCAGCAAGCCGTCGCCGATCCAGGCGAATTCTTGGCCTTTTCTGCTGAACGGCCGGGATTTGATCGGGATTGCTGCCACGGGCTCAGGTTTGTTCTTTACATTTCATTATAATTAACTTTAATTTTCTGTTCAAAATGAAACCCTTTTGCCTTCAATTTTAGTTTGTTGTGTCTGAGTAGTGCTTTTTACGGGTTGAAAGCCATTAGTCTATTTTGTTGAGTTGGAGACTAGCATTCATGTTTTGATCTAGGCTTCTTACAATATGCTTTTTCCCCATAGTTGTAACTAGAACAATTGCAACAGATTTAGAGTAAGTCTTTAGCCTTAATAAAATTTGTGTAAAACTGAACTTGAATTATCATTGCTGAAAGTAAAGAAGTTAAACTAAATTCTCCAAACCATGATGGTTATCAGAAATATAGTAAGAGACCGAATTTCCATGTGTGAGGACTTGGAATGCATCTTGTAAGCATTTTGTATGTGCTGATGTTCAACTTTTGTAAACTATTCCCTTTGACAGTGACAACCAAAGAATAACTTGGAGTAGTGATACTGTCTTTACCTAGCAACATGAGAATATGCCACCCTTAGTTCAACTTTGTATTCATGCTAAATTTTTTTGAGTTGCAGGCGGTCCAAAGATTCTCTTGTTATTACTGTCTAATTTGTTTAGTGATGCTGGTTTGTGCTGATCCGCCTATCATGCTATGGTAAATTGAGTATGCACACTATATGATTGTAGATCCTAGCCATTTGTGGCCTCTTGTTTGCTATGCACATCTCAATGCTCCCATTTTCATTGTATCAACAATTGAAGCATTAGTTTTTATATTGCTCATAGTGAATGTGCATTTTTGTAGGTAAGACTCTAGCATTTGGTGTTCCTGCACTTAAGCATATCTTGCAAAAAGATGACAAAAAAACATCAAAGAAGGCAGTCCCACGTTGTCTGGTACTCTCACCTACAAGGGAGCTAGCTCAACAGGTATGTCTACTCGTTGTCCGTGTATATGTTTCTGAATGAAACCTAAAGGTATTTGTGTGTTCTTATTGGACACACCAAAAGCTGAAAAATTTATTTAGAAATATTAGCAAGCATGCCATATTTAATAAATATAATTGCAATTATGGTATTTTATGCTGGCCATTGTCAAAACTACGCTATGTTACATACAATTTCTGGCTATCTGATATGATTATCACATATGAGAGGAGGCGCAAGAAGACAAAGGAGTAATTGCTAAGCGCACCGATGATTTGGAAAAACTTCTTTATGCATTACTAGTTTTGTTATTGTTTACTGTACGCACCACGCCTAAACATTATATAAGTGATGTCGTGGGCTAGGGTTAGGGCATCGATTATTGTAGCCGTCTTTTGACTTTTCCTAAAGTTCTCCGAGGAGATCTAGAAGAGAGTTTAGGCTTTTCCCTTAGCAAAAGCTAGGAGATGTGCCAACTCTTCCAAAATTGGCTATCTATCCCTTGTAACCCTATTTACATTTCAATAAAATTCCCCAAATTCCACAAAAGCAACCCTAGTCCCCAATCCCCATCAATTTGGTATCAGAGCTCTGATCCAATGGCATCAACAAGATCTATCTACGACAAAATCTTTGGACGAAAGGCTAGATGCGGAGGTCGTCGAAAGGAAGAAAGAGACATCAGAGATCAAAGCGAAGATCGATGGCGTGGAGGCAAATATCGGCGGCTTGGAGGCGACGCTCGACAACAACTTGGAACAAATGAAGGAGATGCTCGCCCATTTTATGGCTCAAAACATAACAGCGCCTCAGATCTCGCAATCAAAGGAAGGAGCAACCTCAGATCTGAACCACCAATCAGATCTACGAGCGAAAGAAAGGGTGACGATGATCCCCAATCAAGAGGGAGTGATCTTGGGAGAAATAGATTCAGATCTGGATCTCGACGACGACGATTGGCAGGAGGATCTCTACGAAACTCTAGGGGAGAGCTCTGACGAGGATCAACAGACGCGGTGACGACGGAAGGCGTGCGCGGCAGCCCTAGAGGGGCGCCAGGGGGCTGCCGACCCTCTGGCGGCCTCCCTGGGGCTGCAGACAGTCGGCAACCCCGCAGGGGGGGCACATGTGGTGGGCGACCCCCCTGGGGGCCGCCGAGGGCCGGCGACCCCACAGGGGGGCCGTCGAGGGCGGGCGACCCCCCAGGGGGGTCCGGAGGCGGGCGACCCTGGCAGAGGGTCGTCGAAGGTCGGCGGGCCCGCCATGGCACCCGCGGGCCACAGGCGGGCCGCGCGAACTCTGAGGACCCTCCTACTTATCACATGGGGATTTCGAGGGTCGTGAGGGGCACGCGTGGGGGTGCACGAGATCCGGAATACTCCGATGATAGTGAGGGGCCCCCAAAAAGAAGGCGGCGAACTGAGAGACATGATCCGGAGTACGAGGAACCTATCCGCTACCATGTTGAGGAGTATGAGGAGGAACGAGTCAGGAGGGAGGATATGAGGTGGGGTCATGTAGGGGCCAGATTTGGAGACCACCATCGCCAGCCGCGTCTGGATCGTTTCGACGGAGGGGATCCATGTGTAGATGACCACATACGGAAGCTCAAGATGTCTTTATTCGAGGGTAGTGATGCCACGGGGTGGATCTACAAGGCGGAGAGGTACTTTGAGATGGCTAGGCTAACAGAGGTGGATAGGCTGCGGGTGGTTGTATTCTGTTTGGAGGGAGAGGCCCTGAATTGGTGGCGGTGGAAGGAGCAGCAGAGACCTCTGAGAACCTGGGACGGGTTCAAGGAGGCGTTACTACACCGATTCAGAGATTCTCAGGCAGGGGGAGCCTATAAGCAGCTGCATGCTTTGAGGCAGGTTGGGATGTTGTACGAATATATTAAGCAGTACGATGTACTCACTAGTAGGGTGCGCAGGATGCCTGCAAAGTCCTTAGAGGGCTTTTTCATGGACGGATTGAAGCCTACCATTAGGTCTGAGCTCCGCACTCTCAGATCTCGTGGACTGGAGGAGCAGATGGAGCTGGCGCAGATAGTAGAGGACAGATTGGCAGATGAGCACTGCGCCAGAGGGGCGTTTGGAGGGCAGTTTCCCAGACCACAAACTGTTCGCGGAGGGCAGTCGGGTGCTGCAGGAGGGGCACCGACAGGCGGAGGGAGACCCGGAGATGTGAGGCCAGGTGGGCCTTACAAGAGAATGACAGATGCTCAGATGCGGGACCGGAGGGCATATGGGTTGTGCTTCAAGTGCGATGAGAGGTTTACCCGGGGCACATGTGCTGCAACCAGACCGTGCAGGTATATGAGGTGCATGCAGAAGAGTTGGATGAGGAGCAAGTAGAGGAGGGTGCGGTCGAGCACGAGGAGGACAGTGGGCCTCTACTCTTGGAGGCAGCTGAGGTCTCACTTAGCTCCATAGCGGGACTGACGCAAGTTCACACTATGAAGCTGGCTGGTCGAGTTCGTGACTTGGACGTGGTGATCATGATCGATAGCGGGGCCACACAACTTTGTGCCCCCAAGGGTGATTAAGGCACAAGGGATCCCGCTTACAGAGACGGAAGGCTTCGGGGGTCATGTTGGGGATCGGACAGTGGAGCATAGTAGAGGCATTTGTCGGAATTTGACAGTGTCCATACATGTGGTGCTGATCACTGGTGATTTTTTGCCACTGACATTGGACAACGTCGACCTGCTTCTGAGAATGCAATGGTTGCAGTCGTTGGGAGAGACAAACTTTAATTGGAAGCTGATGCAGATGAGTTTCAGGTGAAAGGGGGGAAGGTGGTGCTGCGGGGTGACCCGAGTTTGTGTTGTTCGTCTGTGTCATACAAAACCATGGCGAAAACCTTTCAGGCGGAAGGAGGAGGTTTCTTGATTGAGTTGCAGGGGTTGATCCCCGAGGGGACAGAAAGCACACCGGTGGCACCACCAGAGGTAGAGCAGCTGTTGCAGGGCTTTCGGGGGGTGTTCCAGCTGCCCAATGGCCTTCTGCCACCATGGGATCATGAGCACGTCATTGTGCTGAAGGAGGGGGTGTCCCCCATTAGCGTGCATCCGCACCGATACCCGCAGGTGCAGAAGGATGAGATCGAGAAGCTGGTTCAGGAGATGCTCCAGGCGGGGTCATACGACCCAGTGCCAGCCCTTTTTCGAGTCCAGTGTTGCTGGCAAAGAAGAAGGACGACAGTTGGAGGTTCTACGACGATTACCGAGCCCTCAATAAGGATACGGTCCCAGACAAGTTTTCCATTCCTGTGATCGATGAACTATTGGATGAGCTACACGGAACGGTGGTCTTTTCGAAGATCGACTTGAAATCTGAGTACCACCAGATCCGTATGCGAGATGAGGATATACAGAAGACGGCCTTCAAGACTCATGAAGGCCACTGTGAGTTCCTCGTCATGCCGTTTGGGCTGACGAACGCCCCGCCACGTTCCAGTCATTGATGAATAAGGTCTTCCGGCCTTATCTGCGGAGGTTCGTTTTAGTCTTCTTCGACGACATACTAGTATACAGTGATTCACTGCAGGATCACTTGGGGCATCTGGAGATAGTACTGAGAGAGTTGGAGGATCACCAGCTACAGGCCAATCGGAAGAAGTGCTTGTCCGGATAGGCACAGGTGGAGTACCTGGGACACATCGTCTCAGCGGAGGGCGTGTCAACCGATCGGTAAAAGATTGCAGCCATGTTGGAGTGGCCGCAGCCAAGGACATTACGAGCTCTGCGGAGATTTCTGGGGCTCACGGGTTATTATCGGCGGTTCGTGAAGGGGTACGACACCTTGGCGTGGTCCCTTACGAAACAATTGAAGGGCAGTTTTTGCTAGGGAGAGGAGGCGACGATGGCAGTTTTTGCTAGGGAGAGGAGGCGACGATGGCATTCCAGGCCCTCAAGGAGGCGATGACAACAATGCCAGTGCTAGCACTCCCGGATTTTGAGAAGCAGTTTGTGGTGGAGTCTGACGCGTCGGGCTTTGGGTTGGGGGTCGTGCTAATGCAGGAGCAGCGGCCGATCGCCTACTTCAGTCAGGTCTTATCATTCAGGGCCAGGCTGAAGTCTGTTTATGAGAGAGAGCTGATGGCGATCGTGCTGTCAATACAGAAGTGGCGGCCATACTTGTTAGGGAGAGAGTTCGTGGTACGAACAGACCAGCGGAGTCTGAAGTACCTCCTGGAGCAGCGTATGGTGACAGAGGAGCACCAGAGGTGGTTGTCCAAGCTGAGCGGATACAAGTTCGAGATTCACTACAAACCCGGCACAGACAATAAGGCGGCATATGCGCTTTCCCAACGAGATGAGGGGGTGCATGTGGTAGCTCTTTCTATTCCGGTGATGCTGGGCAGTGATGCCCTACTAGCGGAGAGTGAGGCAGATGAGGGGCTGCGACAGATCAGGGAGGCCATCACACAGGGATCTGGACACTTTCCTGGTTACACATTGGAGGGACAGACACTAATGTACCGAGGGAGGTTGGTTATTTCCTGTACTTTTGGACACATTCCCACTTTTTTCATGAGTTCCACGGCAGCGCCGTGGGAGGCCACTCGGGAGGGTACTAGACGTATCAGAGGATGGCTCGGGAGTTTTATTGGCCGAGCATGAGGAAGGATGTCGCGCGATTAGTCTCAGAGTGTGACGTATGCCAGCGCCACAAATACCAGGCGACATCCCCGGCAGGTCTCTTACAGCCCTTGGATTTACCAGAAAGGGTGTGGGAAGGCATCTTGATGGACTTCGTGGAGGGGCTACCACAATCAGAGGGCTTTACTACGATATTTGTTGTGGTTGATCGCCTCAGCAAATACAATCATTTCATTCCACTTCACCATCCATTTACTGCAGCATCGGTGGCAGTTGCCTTTTTGAGGGAGGTGGTCTGGTTGCATGGGTATCCTCGTTCGATCGTGTCGGACAGGAATAAGGTGTTTCTGAGAACTTTCTGGAAGGAGATGTTCCAGCTACAGGATACAACGCTACGACGGAGCACCGCTTACCACCCGCAAACGGATGGCTAGACTGAGGTGGTTAATCAGAGCGTGGAGACTTACCTACGGTGTTTTGCGTCAGAGACGTCGAGGAAGTGGGCCGGTTGGCTGATGTGGGCTGAGTACTGGTACAACACCTCGTACCACTCAGCGGCAAGGATGACACCATTTCGGATTGTGTATGGCCGAGATCCACCCCCACTTAGTACACTACAGCAGTGGAGCCACCCCGATGTCAGGACTAGAGCAGCAGCTGGAGGAGCGTGACTGGGTGCTAGAGGGGTTGAAGCGCCATTTATCACGAGCCCAACAGATCATGAAGAAGAAGGCGGTTGCACATCACTGGGATGTGGAGTTCACCGTGGGAGAGCAGGTTTATTTGAAGCTTCGGCCCTACAGACAGATGGCCCAGCGGCGCAACGAGAAGCTAGCAGCGAGGTACTATGGGCCCTACGAGATTGAGGCTCGGATTGGCAAGGTGGCATACCGACTGAGGTTGCCCCTTACTACCCGGATCCATTCGATTTTTCACGTCTCACAGTTACGCCGAGCTATTGGAGATCATGCGTCATCTGCTACATTACCGCCGACTCTCACGGTCGACATGGAGGTACTATTGACAGCCGAGGAGATTACAGGCATTCGCACAGGAGCATCGGGGGCATGGGAAGTACTGATCCGTTGGTCAGGATTGCCGGAGTGTGAGGCAACTTGGGAGTTTTATGATCACATCTTGCAGCAATATCCTGATTTCCACCTTGAGGATAAGGTGAAACTCCTGGGGGGAGTAGTGATACGATTATCACATATGAGAGGAGACGCAAGAAGACGAAGGATTAATTGTTAGGTGCACCGACGATTTGGGGAAACTTCTTTATGCATTACTAGTTTTGTTATTGTTTGCTGTACGCATCATGCCTAAACATTATATAAGTGATGGCATGGCTAGGGATAGGGCATCGATTATTGTAGCCGTCTTTTGACATTTCCTAGAGTTCTCCGAGGAGATCTAGAAGAGAGTTTAGGCTTTTTCCTTAGCAAAAGCTAGGAGAGGGGCCAACTCTCCCAAAATTGGCTATCTATCCCTTGTAACCTTATTTACATTTCAATAAAATTTCCCAAATTCCACCAAATCAACCCTAGTCCGCATCACTATCGTACTTGGTTTTCATGTCTCTAGTTTCAAAGTTATCCTGGCTAGAGTGTATAGTACCCAATATTATCACTTGTGGAAAATACCATATCTGCAGGCTGAAATAGCTAGATTTTACCATTTCTTGTAAAAAATGGAGGATGGATGTGTATTTGTGTGCACTAGCTATAAGTAAGATGAAACATGGCCTATCTGTATATCTGATTTCATGTGGCTACACCCCATCTTTTTCTGAAAACAAACGAGCTCAAACTTTAGTATAGTCAATCAGAATCTCATGCCAAATTGTTCATGAAGATGTGGGTTTCAGATGGTATGAATATAATGTTTAAAGGTTGGTCAAGGTCATGCATTATTGCATGGGAGAGAGATAATACTACAGGCTGGTTTGGAACTGTATGCTGTGCTAACATGTTTTGGCCAAGGGGCCAATATATTCGTGCTCTTTGGTAGATATGTAATTTTTGTGTATTTTTCTGATTTAAGATATAGATGAAAATTTTGTACACCTTGTTAATTATGATCTAATGGAGAAGCTCTATTTATTTGCTTTCGTATTCTTTTGGGTACCTATATTGGTCTGTTGCACTTAATTCATAGATTTGCAGTCTAATTCAACCTACATCTGTCTAATGTTTTGGTTGCAGATTGCAGATGTCTTATGTGGTGCCGGGTCTCCTTGTGGTATAAAATCAGTTGTTGTGTATGGTGGAACTAAAAAAGAGCCGCAAATATCGGCTCTGAAAGCAGGAGTTGTAAGTATATAGGGATGATACTGCTGCATTCTCTATCTATGCTTCTTCATTAATATTTAAGATGAGTGCCACTTGTGCTTTCTTCACTTGTCCATCTGCACATGTAAAGTCATCCTTTTGTTTCATTGTCAAATAAAACCTTCAATCTGCCAGTTTGTGTTTATAAAACTCATGAAGTATTGGGTAAAAATTCTGGATGGAGAAGCAAATATTTAGGTTTGTGTGGATAAACATGTTAGAAAATCTCAGTTTACATTTTTTTTCAAATACATTTTTTCTTTTACCCAGCGAACGACTACAACAAGTGAATTCCATGTCTTAATACATTTGTATCAGTATTTTTTGTATTTTATAGTTCCATTGTCACTGAAAATTAAACACTTATACAATCAAATATGTGAAAACCTGGCTTTATTTCAATGTGCTGCAACATAGATAGTCATATATTGTAAAATTGAACTCGATTCACCTTTTGAATTTTCACATTTTTTGTTACTACTGATGTTTATGTCAGAGCGTTCCTTGACCATAAACATGAAATTTATGCCAATACATTATGCATGTTGCTCGCTTAATTTCTGAAAGACAAGTAAACTCAACCGAACATAACTTATCATTTGTTTTTTATTGTTACATTATGATACTACAAGTCTGAAATTTTACATGAATTTAAAAGATTCATTTGTGTTTTTCTGGTTCTGTCAATTTGTAACAGTTGTTTAACATTTTTGGCATGTTTATGTCATTGGATTAGTTGGAGCCTTGGTACAATAGGTTTGGAGCACAATTCTGCTAATAGAATATATCCATTCGTTGCACTCTATGTAGCACATCTATTATACAATTGATGGATGATTTTGAATGGGTATATTGACTAGGACAAAAAGGTGGGTAGAAGGACGGTTGCGATTGAATCTTGAGTAATCAATAGATATGATGAGAGTTTGGGAAAATCTTGTAGGGAAAACCCTAAATTTTAGGGAGAAATCCTAAAATTTTTGGGGTAACTAATTCTGAAGGAAATTAAATTTTGAGTGAACTTAAAATTTAAATTTTAGAGAGGATTACATCTAGAAGGAACTAAATTTTGGGTGTAACTAAAATTTTTGGGGGAACTAAATTTTAGTTTGAATTGGGTTAAAATTTTTTGTTGGAGGGAATATTTTGAAGGTGGCTGACATTTCTTAGGTGATTTTGAAGCGGCTACAAATTTTTTTTCCGAGGGAATGAGATTTCAAAAGTGTTAAAAAAATTTCGGAGGAATATTTTGAATGCCCCATGACCTGTGGTCACGGGTTATGACTAATTTACTTATATCATGAAGTTATATCTTTACCAAACACCCTTGATACCCAAACCGGACATCGAAACTTCTGTGGATACTCTTCAGAAACGTATATAACCCTTTTCAAACATATTGTTAACTATATACTCTATGTTTTAGATTATTACACTTCCATTAAAGACGTGTTTATTTGACTCATGTTTTTGCATAACATGTTCATATATGTTTAAAATGTCTACATAATAACACATAATATGAATGGCTATACCTTATTGGAAACGGTTGTAGAAATATTTAAAATTGTGATGATTTTAAGTATGTTTTGATAGAAAAATCAAGATATATTAAGTTACTATATAAGAACTTGAAGAGGCAAAGTTGGTCCTTTTCCGAAAAAAACATGAAAATGTGTGATATGTTTTAATCATTACATGTATAATGAAATCAAAAATGTCTCTATACGTTAGAAAGAAGGGACTTAATGTATACATGCACACACGCTTTCAAGATATCATAGTGTCTTGTTGTCATGTTCCAGTATCCTACATTTGAAGAAATGCAGTCCTCAACGTATGTCTATGTATCCTATTTTTAAGGAATTACTATTCTTAATGTGTGTTTGTGTCGTTTATGTATCCTATGCCCGTATCTGGCTTCATCATGTCTTTACCCCATGTCTGTGTTTATGCTTCGTAAAACTTATCTAATACACCTGTTTAAAAATTATATTGTTTGATATCCTTTTGTGTTTTGCTTGTTGTGTATGCATATATAATAATATATAATAATGTTTTATGTAGTAGAGTCCCCATACCATACCTTTTACAAATTTGTCATGTCTCATGTCCATGTCTCATGTCCGTATGTGTGCCGGTACCTACACCCTTACGTGAGTCTATGCTGCCTAGGTTGCACTGTTATCCTTGATTTATGGTTTGAACTGTTTATCTCACACAAGAATAATCTATAATCCTTTTGGACCCCCCCATTAAGGTCAAAGTTTGGGGTTTCAACCTTAAAAATATGTGGCTTAAATATTTGTTTTATTTGGTGCACACATGACATCTAACAAATCCTTGCAAGTTTAGATGGTTCCAGCTAATATCTTGCATGGTTTTACAGCAGTGCTGGAACAAAAGCGTTTAGATCCCAACCTGCTAGGAGTTTCATTTATGCACTGCTGTGTTTGATATGGGGATTGAACTGGCTTTTACATACCAGGGATCATTTCCAATTTCATCAAAGTCAAGTTTGACATTCAAAACGCAAAAATTATGTAGCTCAAATTTCTAACTTGGTTAATACTTTAGTGCACATGGGACATCTGAAATCTTTGCAACGTTATGAACATACTGCCAGCTGCATCCCAAATACCACTTATGTGTAAGCTTAACATATTACATATGTATAATCGATATCAATGATACATGCAGTAAACCTGTAGCTATATGGCCAATTCATATTTAGATCACCATAGTTTGGGGTTGTTTGTTTTGCAGCTGAAATAATTCTTATATCCTCTGATATTATTTGGTTTCTTTTACGCTCCCCAGGACATTGTTATTGGGACACCGGGACGGATGAAGGATCTTATTGAAATGGGTGTTTGCCGTTTAAAGGATGTGTCTTTTGTGGTGAGTTAAGGTTCTACTGGTTCTCTTGACTATTTGTATTTATCATCAAGCACTCTATATGATCTAAGAGTAAGACGTTAGCATATGTTTCTGTGTTCAAATGCAACACGTTTCTGGAATCAAGTGTCTTTATTCTTGATTTATCAACAAAGAAATCATTGAGATACACATGAATATACATTTGCATGGCCACATTTTTAACATTGAAAGGCATGCGACGTTCTCATATTTAACTGGCATCATTTTTGTGGACTCGAGATCATTTATCACTAATCTTTTAAGTTCTCAAATTTTTTTGCCCACAAAGGCCACCATGGGATATACTTAAATAGAGACATCAATGACAGTATTTAAATATTGGGAACTTGAATTTCTTTCCTCACCGCACCCAATAAATCTTGTAAATATTTTTATGTACTTCATCTAATTAGACTTCCAATCCAAGTTGTTAAGATAAAAGGCTAAGTCACTAAGCCTTTTTTGTCATTTAGATAGGATTTTATAGCTTGGGCTAGGGAAATTTGAACAGCATGATGTGCAGGGCTATCTCTTGGCAACAATTGATATATGATGGAACTTTCTTTAGTAACTAACATATTTTAAAAACTCAAGTCCCAATTCCTTCTGATTCTAAGTTATTTATTCTTTTTTATTTACTAAAGTATCTCTAAGTAGATTTGAAGTCTATCTAGTTTTCTGTGTTATGTCTGATCCTTAGGCCTTAATGATATGCGTAAACATTGTTGATTCCACCCAATTAAGAAGCAAATCGGGTTTCCATTAGATGTATAGGAAATCCATCTTTTCTGTATTACTTATATTAGATGTATGAGAAGTCCTTCCCTTTTGAATTATTTATTTTTAAGAAACATACGGGTTACCATTTGACTTCTTGTCTGATCTGAATAGTGCACATTTGTACTACATCATGAAATACATTGCTTAATAAGGATCTGTGTTATCACTTAAGTGGCATTTTTTGTTTATTTCTTTTCTTTATGTTGCTAATGCCCAAGATTTTGTTTGAAATTGTTGAATGAAGTTGTTACCAGACATCAAATATGTATCATCTGCAGGTTCTTGATGAAGCAGATCGAATGCTTGACATGGGATTCGAACCAGAAGTTCGCTCCATATTAAGCGAAACATCCTCTGGTTTGTGGCAGTTCCCTTTCCACGTGCATTAGTATATTGTATTTTATTTCAACAGATTATGATACAGAAATTGAATATTATTTCAAATCATATTAATTAAGCTATATCGATGTGTATTATAAAGTATTGTAAAGATCATTAAAACCATACATGTAGCACACAGATATGCTCAAGTGGAACTGATACTCAAAACAAATATAGTAACCAACATGTTGAAGATTTGCTTTTTCTTAAAAGGCCCGAAACGGGAACCAAAACCAAAAGTGAAAGAGTTCTCAAACCGTGTTGATATACATTCTGGTGTCATGTCACCATGTCCAAATGTCCCATCTTGCACTGAGCATCCCATGTCGTGTTCCATGCTTAGATTGCATTAAAATTCTGATAACAAAAATCCCCTTTCTCCGTCCTTGCTTGACTCAAATTGTGTAAACCATAATAATTTCATTTAATATCACGAGTCTCGAAAATATTATTCTATACACATGTTAGAGGGTTAGTTTGGGTGAATGTACATAGCAGACATGTCCTAGGCCGAAGTTGATGTCTATTATTGCTTTTAGGTAGCTCTCCTTGACAATTCAATTAGCAACAAAATATAAAATTTAAAAGATGTATGAGTTAATATATATATAAAGGGGTTTGAATTAATGCTACTTTGAGACATATGTTGTGGTGAATGCTCACTTCAAGTCTCAACGTACACCTTCCAGATACAAAAATGTTTACTGTTGGATGTGATTCACATCACGTAAACTATCCGGGAACAAGAAAGAGAAAGAAGAAATCAAGCATTCTCAACATATTTTTCCAATCCATCTGGCGGTCACAATTTGTGGTCTTTTATATGTTACTGAATTTTTATTCTATGTCTGCTGAAGGACTAGACTACTATGTCGAAAATGCTTACCTTCTGTTTTCTTGATAATTTTAGTAATTAGATCACATTGAATGGTTTAAATTTTGACCAAGTGTATACTGAAATTTGAAATGAGGGTGTCCATTCTACCACGCCTACTAAAAACGGCATTGCTCAACTCTATATAATGTTTTACATTAAATATGGATCTTTTTTTGAGATAAGATATGACACTTAACCTTAACATAGATAATATACATGAGGGAGGGGCCTAGGAGGAGGGCGAGAAGGAAGGAATGAAGAAGAAATGGAGGGGGTATGGAGGGAGTATCTAAACCAAAGTTACCTAATTCCCCACCATCCCTTGGATCCAAGATCATGATCATGCCAGCTGATTTAGGAGTCATTAGCGATCTAGAATGCGTAAAGTACTAATTTAAGCAATTCGATTATATGTGAAGAAGAAAGAAGAATATCCGGATATACCGAGTATCTTAAAAATCGAAACTTTGAGAAGGAGAAATTGGATAATGGATAAATATTTATATTATCATTTTCACACATGGATTTACATATATGTAGGTATAATACAAATTGGATAGGTGTTAATTGATTATATATCATTTTGAATCATATGTATAGTTATATGTGGATCTCTATCACGTTCTCAAATATATACATGTTTAAGTATACATGCATAAATGTACGGACATGTGAGTTTATCTATGTATGTATGAACGATTCGAGCATCCCACAACTCGGAACCGCAAACCATCTTACCTTGCCTTGTCTACACATACCTCATATTGCTTACAGAACCGTACCACATACCAAAGCACTCGGCGAACCAACTTCAACATATTTCACACATGAGCACTCCTAATATTTTAAGCTGTACTAAAATATTTAAACAACATATAACTTGACAAAAATTATAGTAGAATTTATGTCGGAGGTTTTTTTTCACATCTTGTGACTATTTGCATTGTTCATCTCAAATGGTCCAGTCCAAATGCGCTTTCAGTAGAAATTCGATGTCTTATTAGGGTTTTCTTGATTTTTGGAATTATAGCATTTAAACTTAATTCAGTTTCAATTAAAGAATCACATGTGCTTTTCGTTTATTGTTTATGGTAAATATCATGTTTGCTCGATGTATTTGTTTCCATATTCTCATCAGTATTCTCTTCTGGATGCTATGATAACAGAACATTGTTTTGCCTGACCAGTATGTTTATCCTTCACTCACCTTTCCCTTTCTTCTCTTTTAAAGCCAACGTATCACTTTGAAAGACATTGGAGCACTATGGCTATTCTTTTTATTGTTTATGGAGTTGAATAGCATTTAACCTCATAGCTTATTATATATGCAGTTCGCCAGATGGTTATGTTCAGTGCAACATGGCCTTTAGCTGTTCATAAGTTAGCACAGGAATTTATGGACCCACACCCTGTTAAGGTTTGCTTCTTTGTTTTTGTATAGACCTTTTAATTTTTACATACATCTTTTACATTATAAACTATTACCTATAGGTTGTAGTGGGATCGGAGGACCTGGCAGCTAATCATGACGTGATGCAGATCGTGGAGGTATTCCTCTTTGTAGTCAATTGGAGGTCAATGGCAAAAAGCTCCCAAAAAGGAGCCTAATATTTGATCAAACCTTACACTATTTATCTATGCATGTCTAGTACTACTCTGAAAACTATTCTTTCTTTCTTATCATTGTAGGTTTTGGATGACCGATCACGAGATTCCCGTTTAGTTGCTTTGCTTGAAAAATACCACCAATCGCAAAAGTATGTATTTGTTGTGGTGCATGCTCCTGATTTCTAATCAGATTTATTCTACAAAGTTGATTATGTTTGGAGGTATATCTTTAATGATGTTTAAGTGCAATGGATCACTGTGCAATTACACAGGCGTCTTTCACCTTAAAGGCAATTATCAGAGAGATTTAAAAAAAGGATCATGTGAAATTCCTTCAGATCTGTGATATGATTTTGCATCTCAGTTGATGGGCCTATGATATGCTAAGTAGGATTTGAAATTTGCAAGGGTGTCATGTTTAAACTAATCGGGGAAACATAACCAATTATGTTATCCATCAGATGATAATGAAGATTGGCCAGTCAAGTTGTCTCCACCAACATATGAAATGTTACAAGTTGAAGTTGGGTGAAGTTGGGTGACGAGGAATGCCAAAGCAGGAGGGATTAGAATTTTGGGTTTGGTACTGGGATTTGAAGAACTAAATTAATGCTTCTATACTAAAAGCAAGTTTTAAAGTATCGGATATCGGTATCGTATTGGATTGGCCATATCGGTATGGATATCAGATATCAGGGGATAAATCGGGGATACAAGAAAATATTGGGTTCGTCATATCAGATAGGATGAATATACAATTATAATATCATAAATATCTATGATTGTTCATATTACCAAAATATCAATAGGATCACATAAAGTTAAGATAAATCCATTAAATAACCGCTAACACTAACATACGAGTATGTTATACACTAAAACTACTAGTCTACAAATTAACAAAATATTAAAACTTAAAATACTGCATGAATAGAAAATAAATTAAATTTCCAGAAAGTGTGACTTACCCCCACATTATGTAACAAGTTCAGTCTGCAGTCTCTGCACGTCTCTGGCACAAATGTTTTAGCATATGCAGCTGCTTTTGCATCAAAATCAAAACTATCTGCAATGATGAATCTAGGAGCACCATTAATCAGAACCTAAAGCTTCCTCCTCAAACATTTGCTTCTTTATCTTCCCCTTCCATGAAGAAGATGATGCGATGCCTTTTCCTTTATTTGTAGTCTTTAATCTTTTACTAGCCCATGATATTGGATCAGTCCCCATCGCCTCTTCAACTTGTCTCTTTGTCAGTCTTTCTCTAGAGAAGACTTCTTCTTCATCCTCATCTGAAGCTACAGAAGTATGTGCTGATTTTTGGGACATCCATTCGATTACCATATCCTCAGTAATAGAAGAGCAGCTAGAATATCATTGTTTCTACTCTCAAATCTTTCTTTCAGCTGTGCATTGAATTTGACATAGACGAAGTCTTTCAATTTATCGCTACCTAGTCTATTTTTTCTTTTCGTGTGAATCTGTTAATGAAAATACAATAAACAATTATCCACTCCCAAATATGTATATGATTATTAGTATGATATAAAAATTTTATTTGAAGTTTTACCATCTCAAAAACACTCCAATTTCTTTCACAACCACTTGAGTTAGTGGTCAATCCCAAAATTATCATGGACATCTTCTTCAACTCAGGCACCGAGCCACCATGCAAATGCCACTAATTAACTAAAGATAAAAACCAAATTAAAATTCCTTTTAGTTTAAACTTTAAAATTTAAAAAACTGTTATAATTGGAATATGAAATTGATATTAGTTTCTTGGCCATACATGAATCGAGTGCAAGATTTTTTGCTTGCCTCTGCGTTACCTCTATACCAAAGCTTGCATTTTCATATAGAGGTAGATGTGGGCTAATTTTGTCTTGCATGTCAATATCATGGGCCTACATGCTGAACATGCACTCGGTGAATCCATCAGCAAAGGCACCATCTCCATCAATATCACTCCGTCTCTAATAATAAAAATACGGGTTCAACAAATGACCCGTCAGATGCAAATGACTCTTCAGCTTGTCGTTCTATCTCTGATCAATAAGAATATAGATCGACCTGGCTTTTTTCTCATCATACTTCAAATTAATCGGGATCTCCTTGCACACGTCCATATCTCCATACAACGACCCCATTGATGGAGTGTCGCTATATTTTATTCAAAGAACGTTGACGAGGTGATCAAAAAAAGTGTAACGTTCTTCCAAAATGAACGGCTATTGATGGTGTATACATACAAAAGACAAATTTAATCAAAAACTTCAATTAGTTATTTAACTCTTAAACATATGAACCAAATAAAAAATGAAATTAGATATTAGTTATTAGAGTTGTATCCTTTTTTTCTTGAGTAGTCCTGGAGAACTTCAACTCCACCCATTTAATGGAGTTGACAAAAGCCTTCAAACTAGACTTCTTCCTCAGCAAGCTTTGAAATGAAAAAACATGTAGTAAAGCGGTAACACCGGGCCTAACAAGATCGTCCCCAATCTTCTTATTATATCAAGTACGATAGTGTGGGCATACATGTAGACTGTGATGACCCTTGCATCTAAAATGGCATTGTGGATAGGCTTCAACTTATCAATATTCTGCAATAAGAGGTTCAGTGTGTGCAGAAAAGGAAGTTCAGAAAATAAAGGGTTCTTTTACATCTAACAGCTTTGCTATAACCATATTGTTTGAAGCGTTGTCGGTCACAATTTGAACGACAAATTGTTCTTCTACCTTCTTAATTGTTGCATTCACCAGATCATAAATATATTTGTCATCATGCACATTAATAGATGTGTTCTCAGAATCATAGAACACCGTTCGAGCATAAGTATGAATGACAATGTTCCTTATGTTCTCCATACTGTCAATCCAACAATCTGTCAACATACTACATCCATGTAGACCACATTTGTCTAGAAAAGCTTCCGATTTCTCCTTTTTAGAAGCAACTTTCTTAGAAAAATACTTCTCAACTATCTCATAGTAAGTTGGACATTTCAAATTGGGGCATATTTGGCCATATTTGCCCACAGCCTGCACCATCTGCCCAAAAAGAGTGATCCACCAATGAAAATGGTAATATTGTCTCAAATATACCTTGTGCGAGTGGATCACACATATATTATCTTTCCTTCTCCTTCCAGTGCTCATTATGGATTACACTCATTTTCATTTTTCCTTCCCTAGCAGCTTCATCCTCCTCGTTTCTTGAACTTGCAAACCTGCGCCTGCACATGCCTGTTCATCGGTCCTTTGAACCTTACATGACCTTGATTGATTTCGTGGAAAGATATCGCTTCAATATCCTCTATCCAAAGACCACATCATCTCTAAGAGCGTGAAGCTTTGATTCATTTGCCTCTTTTGATGACTGTGTGGCTTCTAATGCAGCAATGACCTTTAACCTAAACTCCTCAGGAACTTTTGTGTAAGAAACTACATTTCCTCTTTCCTGCAAGATGGTTCTTGAATCAGCTAATACCATCATCAATCACCTGATCGCAAAACTTGCATTTCACTTATTAGCATGCAACCTCTCCCCACGATCCCAAAAATTTATGCCTGCGGCGGATGATACATTGCTAGATGATCTAGAAGACATTTTCAAAATCTACTATCAAAGAGGACAAATATTGAAAAATTATTACATTAAAATTTAAGATACAAAAGTTTTAAAATTTTAAAACATATCATTAAAAATTAAAACATATCATGACTCATGAATGTAAATAAGTGTTGGATTAACATGTACATATCATATATTCAGGATTCCTGAGAGTCTGAGACAACGTCTCTATTTGAAGTCTAAAGACTATATCATCGTTTCAATCTATATAGTCAAGAATTGGGTTTATGCGGTTGTCACTAGCCAATAGCATGTAAGGGATATCATCCATTATCCAATATTGGATTTAACTTTTTAAGCAAGTTATCCAAGTATACACGTGAATGCATGAACCACCAACCAATCCAATTATTATATTTCCATTCTCCAATAAGGCAATATGCTGCCAAGCATGTCCCAATAATTGACTACAAAGAATAATTAGAATCAACTAAATATTAGAATCACTTATGTACATCCTACAGTTTTCTTAGAACAATATCATCATCGAAATTAAAAATTTCAACCCAACAAAATTTCTCAGAGACAATTTTTTCTCAGATTAACATCGTCATTGAAAGATTATTTCTTAAGCCTCAAATCTCAATCCAACATCGAAAAAATCGACTAATAAAAAGAAGTGACAGCATCCACAGAGAAGAAGACGAATAATAATCGGCATCAGCTGCAGGTGAGAAGTAGAAGAAGTGGCCGCAGCCGCGGTGGAAGAAGAACGAGAAGGAGAAGAGAGCGAAGAAGATGAAGAAAATCGAAGAAGCAAAAAAATAATCAATGAAAAACCCTCAAATAAATTCATAAAAACTGTATACGTATACATTGATTTTTGATTTACCAAAAAATTCCAACGGATGAGGAAGATGGAAGATGAAACCTACCACAAAAACCCTAAATCATCGACAGTTCTCACTAAGCGAGTAGTGAAATTAGCCAAGGCAGCTGAAGGGCTGCAAATGACCGATAAGTGATTTAAGCTAACGGGTTAGGATCGAATCTATCCAAACCCGTTAAAAAATTTCAAAACCCACCTCAAATAGTAAAAGCCCTTATCGGTCGATATTGGCCTGATATATCGCCCATATCGGCTCGATATATCGCCCATATCGGCTTGATATATCACCCATATCGGCCGATAAATCGTCATATTAGGGGGTTTTCCTGTCATTTTTTCTGGTATCGAATCGGTTGGGATCCGATATCTCGTTATATCGGCCGTATTGGCCGATGTTTAAAATGTTGACTAAAAGTTAAAGATAATATTTTAGGCCTCTGACCCAAGAGGTTGGATTGACCACCGACGGTAACACATTGCTTGTAAAACTTTTCTTTGGATTGACCACCGACGGTAACACATTGCTTGTAAAACTTTTCTTCAGACTACATGTCCGTGTGACTCAATTGACTACTCTAACACCTTGCACGCAAAATAGATTTAATAGATTGCAAGCCACAAAGTTTACATGCTCAAGTTTCTTTATTAGTCTATTATAATACATTTACAATGTGAAGCATGAAGGTTATGTTGCACGAGCATGGATACATTGATACGAGGATGACCACGGCATGACGATACTTAAGAAAATTCTAAAAAATATATTAAAAATAGAAGTATCATGTTCAATACGTGTATTTGACTTGCGTATCCGATACGTATTCGATACGACACAGGTTGGTGATTGAAGTATACATGTTACTTAGTATATATATGTCTTTACAGAAAACAAAATTTGACTCCTATGAAAACTAATCTTACTCAAACTAGAATTTTAAGAAAAGAAATTTAGCTTTTATAATTAAATGTTACAAAAAGACTCAAATAAATATCCAAAATTGACTCAAACTTCAATTTAAAAATCAAATAAAAAAGAAATTCCTAATAAACTCGAACTTAATGATAATATTAAAGACTCTTCCTAAAAAAAACCCAAAAGACCCAAGGAGGAAGGTTTAAATACTTCAAGAAATTCAAACAGAATCAACTAAAGTCTAAAATAAATAAGACTTCTTATGTGATTGAAAATACTTCATATGTAGAGCTTGCTTCGATTTACATAATATGGTTGTTTGTGCACTTGGTCATAGTTTGTTCCACATCAAAATTTTCCTAATGGGAGAAAAACTTGACTTTGATTTTTAATGCATTGTAATATGAAAAAAACTTAAGAAACTATATCAGGAGTAACAATTCAGCAGAGGTCAATATGAATATAGGAAACGATGTAATACATGCTGGCTTGTAGGTAGGAGATCCGTTGGAATAATACAGTCTATGTGTTCTACCTTAAGTTCAACAATAGCTCGATTAGTAGCTCAATTGTTGACTTTGCTTAGAGCATTGATTCGGACTTTGATTATCTCTTAATGTTGCTTTATCTCCGTTTTGGTCTCCAGATCTGACCCAAACCGTGCCTTTGATCCTAAGTTTGGCTTGGGCCCGGGCTTAGACCCATATTCGGGCTCAGGCTTGTATTGGGGCATGAACTTGGGCTTGAGCACATGCTTTGATTTTGGGTTGAGCTGTGGTTCTGGGTCAGAAATTTTTTTTGCATAATTCCTACAATCTTATTTTTATTCCTTGTGAAAGTCTATCAAATATCTCATGATTGGTTTTATCAACCTCATGATTGATTTTATCTTTTGAATTTGATGATAGTGGAGGTGAATGGCGCTGAGGAAGGTAGTGATAACAAAGGTCAACTTTCATAAATGACTAACGGGTACAACCTTGTCATATTCTAACCATCAAGAATGTGGTTCACTAGCTAACTTCTTTCTAGCATACCAACTCTCTTTGTCTGATAATTTATATCCAAAAAAGGCTCCAAATAAAAATTTTCTACTGTCATAATATTTACTATAATGGTATCATTGAAAAATAGGAATACTTCAGAATGTGATTATACTCAGAAACATGAGTCAGACAATGATACGAATCTTTGTGGTATCAATTCTTTTACTAGCTTATTGAAAGTGATGTACGAATATTGAAAATCATCTTTAAATTTAGCAAAATATGAATCTGGCTTGAACCAGGGTTCAAACGGCTCAAAAATAATAATCAAAACAGCTCAAAATCATCAAAAATAGCCAAAAATTACTGAGCAGTTTGCAGAATATACTGAAGCAATTTTTTTTCCTTTTTACTGATTTTTCTATCCTTTTTTGGCTATAAAGAAAACTAAGCCCTAAAAAGAAAACAAAATAAAAAGATGGAGGTGAAAGCGGAAGCGATTAGAATAACTAAGGGTTGTGATTGGATTTGAGGAAGAACTAAGTTAGGGATTTTAAATTAAAAGATAAAGATATGGTTTGGGCTTCTCGCCCTATGGATCGGATTGATCATCGACTTCAAAATCTGCAATAGAAGATTCCTTTGGACCTCATGTTCATGCAACTTGATCGTGCATCCTGGCACCTCACATGCAAAGAAGTGACAATGGATTGCAAACCATAGTTTACAAGCTTAATTTTCTTTATTCAATCTTCCATAATCTATTTATAATGGAAGGCATAAATCTCTTTATATAGAAAACAAAATTTGGCTCTTAAGGAAATTAGTCCTACTCAAATAAGAATTAAAAAAGAAAGAAGTTTACCTTTTATAACTATAGCTACAAAATAACTCAAATTAAAATCTTAAATTGACTCCAACTTTATTGAAAGAAACCAAATAAAAAACGTGAAAAAAACGTGAAAGGACCTAAAAAAGAAAAAAGGCTTCGTGAAAAAATAAAAAACGTGAAAAAAACTCAAACATAAGAATAAAATAAAAAAGGCTTCGCGAAAAAAACGTGAAAGGACCTAAAAAAGAAATGCCAACATGACTACGAAATTCAAAAAGACTCAAAACTAAGAAGTCTAAAAAAGAGTTCTTATGGGATTGAAATTACTCCATGTGCCGAGCTTGCTACCTCTATAACAAGGTTGCACGTACACTTGGTCATTTTCACATCATTGAAAAGGTGAAAGGAAATAACATTTGCATGATGGTATGCGTTGTTTAATGTATAAAATTAAAACCTTTCTTAAGGGCCATTAACCATGTTGATGTTCAATTTCTACTAGCTATTCTCTAGAATATTATTTATGCATCTAGGTCTTGCAGTTTCGGTGTAGAATTTTGGCTATCTATCTTGCCACATGTGTTGTCATTTGGACTGAGCTTCACCTAATAGACCTAATAACCCTTCAACTTGCGAGGTCATGCACTTTAGGCGCTCTCATGTGGATCTAATCTCTTTTTCATGAATTTTTCATGATACCAAACTACTTGCATGGCTATATGCTCATTTTTTTAAGAGAAATTTGTTCACGACCTTGTCAGATTCAGAATTATAATTGTTCAATCGGTTCATTATGATGTATAATCCTACTTTGTTACTTCCATCACAATATTTTTGCATGTTTGCTGGCATGTTGCCTGCAACTCTCAAAGTGCTTGTAGCAGGATTTTACTGTGGGAATAGGATGATGATGTATCCAGTTTCAGAACAGGCATTGTTAATTTAAGAACATTGGGAAATATAATACTAGAATTTGTTGTTGTCCATCTTCGGAAATAGTGTGTGAAACAAGGAGTTAACGCTGGATGGAAAACCATGTGCAGTGTAGCCTGCAGGCTAGTTTCCAGTGTGTCATCATAGTTCTATAAATATTGATCCATTTGGAGTTTTGTAGCAATTAGAATCCATTTGGTGCTAAATTGTGACGAGACGAGGAAAAGATTAGCCCTTCATGCTGCTTCTTCATAATCTGGCAGCTCAAGGAAGATGCACAATGAATTAAAGAATGAATAATGTTATTGTATTATTGGTTCGTTCTTATGTGGATTTTTTCTTAAAATTTGTCATATATGTACTTGCATTATATGATAAAGAAAATGGGTAGACCAGTCCGGCACACTGTAGTTATTGTTTGTATTGTTATCACTAGTCAGAGAAGGTAACACAGTTTGCCATATAAAAAGCTAAGGAGTTTGGACTATCATATCGGATGGCTACACGTGTCTTTAAGTCCATTGGATAGAACTTCCAAACGACTATTTTGGATATATTATAGGTTCCATGTTAGATCAGCAATTTTGATTGTCCATTGTGCCTGTTACAGGTGGATTAAACTTTTACATTACACAATATGTGCATGCTAACCATATTCGTATTATTTGTTATTTCTATTGTGTACATCTCCAAACCAAACTCACCTGGGAAGGGGAACTGGAAACTCTTATAAGAACGAGGGGTTGTGGAATATGAAACATTGTATTCCATGTTATTTTTTAATGTGATGTGGGGTTAAATTGCAACGTGACACTCACCATGGACGGGGTACTCAAATGGCTGATACTGTTGGAAGCAGATGAGGTACTCACCATGGATGTGTGTGCCCTTTAGTGCTGTTCCTGGGTCTGCAATTTTTACACATGCACCAAAACTAACAAGATCAGCCTTAATATGTCCTTTACGGACCTACTTCTAGAGTGATTGACTGTGTTTGCTTCATGCATATATAAGAAAGTTCTTGGAATGTCGAATCTTGTATTAATAATATGCACAATTTCTCGGGGTACGAACATATGAGCTAGTCATACATGTGTGATGCGATCGCAAACGAGGGGCAATTTTGTAATTTTGGGCTAGAAGGGTATTTTCGTAATTTCATTAATTTTGGGAGAAATCAGCCATTATAAATAGATGGTGACTAGGGCTAGGGATTTTCATTTTAAATTTTGTGAAGGAAATCCTCTAGGATTTCATATAACCCTAGATCTTGGAAAGTTGGGCTTTGCCATCAAATTTAAAGCTAGGAGAGTGGCCTCCTTTCGAATCGAGGCCACCTATGTTGTTACCTTTATTCAAAATCCAATAAAATCTTACCTTTTCCACTATCTTCTGAAATCCTAATTTTATCTTTATTCCTCTTGTGGATCACATCAAATTCATATTAGAGCACTCGATCTTCGCATTCCTAACGGCGTCAACAAAAAAGATTGAAGCTTTGGAAGAGAAATACGAGAGCGAAATATGAGAATTGAAGAAATCAGTGAAAGAGAAGAAATTTAATGGCCTCAATCGAATCCGGGGTGAAGGTGTCGATCGAGGGGGTCGAAGCCAGGGTGAAGGCGTTGGATGTAAAGTTAGAATCTTTCATGCAAACCCCAATGCAGTGCTTCTTGCAACAATTTCCAAATCCAAAAGGGTCGAAGAATTCAGATCTGGGTAACGCCACAGATAACAACATAGATCTAGGGCAAAAGACAATTTTTGGCAAAAGGAAAGGAAAAAAATCAAAGAATTTGAGTAAGTGCTACTCTTCAATGCGGATCTCAACTCCGAGGCAGAAGACATCAGGAGGCGGCGACCTCTCGAACCCTCGCCGATGGTACCACGACCATGGCGGACCGCTCGGGGGTCGACGGCCCGATGGCAACACGCTTGGGGGTCAAACGCCGTTGGGCAGGCAGCCTAGGGCCCGCGAGGCCCTAGGCTGCTCTCCAGAACCCAGCTGGACCGCCTGGGTCATCGTGGCCCCCAGAAGGCCTGCCCGGGCCTAGGTCAGTTTTGATTGAGTCACCAAGGACCACGGGACCCCCCTGGTGATCCGTTGGGAGTTGGGAGAGCAATTAAGGATTCATGTGGCCACCGATTATCTGAGGGATTTTTGGGGGCCCCACGGCCTCAGTTTTGTAGGAGAAAGACTCCGACGACGTGTTTCAAACTACGAGCTCGATGATTACCACGATGAAGTCCCGGACTATGAGAGGGATGGAGGAGACAATTGGAAGATGGCAGGTGGGAAGATGACGATGGAGGAGAGGGAGTTCGATTTAGAGACTTTGATGCACCATTGGGTTCGCTTCGGCAGTACTATTATGACCAATACCGAGAAAGAGGAGCGCAAATGAGTTTTCAATACAGACAGCAGACTCAGGAAATTAAAGATAATGATATTTGAAGGATATGATTCTTTGGGTGGATCTACTAGGCGTAGATGTATTTTGAGGCGATTTGCCTTACAAAAGTGGAGAAATTGAAAGCGATTGGGATATGTTTGGAGGGTGAAGTCTTATCCTGACATTGGTGGAGAGAGCAGAGGCGGTATGTGCGTTTATGAGAGGAATTTAATGACTGCATGCTTCACAGATTTCCCAACACTCGGTGGAGATTTACATGCGCAGTTCTTTACCTTTAGACAGGAAGAGAATGTCAAAGTACATCGAGAAGTTTGATATGTCATCGGGCCACGTCCGGTGATAGTCAGAGGAGTCCTTGGAGGGGAGTTTCATGAAAGGTCTCAAAGTAAACATCCGGGCTGAGCTACACATACAAAAACTGAGAGGGCTGTTGGACACGATGGAGTTGGCCCAAAGATGATTGGCTCGTAGAAGAGCGGCGGGCCAAGGGAGTGATGAGTGGTGTAACATTTCACACTAATGCTACAACAAAGATACAGAAATATCAAGACTGTAGGGTCCAGACGAGATAGGAGAGGAACAACGCGCCACGATCTGACAATAGGTTCAAGCGTCTTACCGAGGCCGAGATACAGAATAAACGCAAATATGGAATATGTTTTCGAGTTGACGAGAAGTTCACGCCAGGACATCATTGCTGGGATCGCGCTTTTCATGTCTTTGATGGTCGAAGATGGTGAAGGCATAACAGCTGAGGAAGAGGAACCAAGAACGGACGAGCACCTCCATTTGGAGTAGCGTGCCTCATGGATTTCGTGACACAATCTTGAGGACAAGGTGGTTCTTTGGGGACGGAGTAATGATGCGATTGCAAACCGGGGGAAATTTTGTAATTTTGGGCTAGAAGTGTATTTCGTAATTTCTGTAATTTTGGTGATATCAGCCATTATAAATAGATGAAGGCTATGGTTAGGTATTTTCATGTTGAATTTTGTGAAGGAAATCCTCTAGGAGTCTATAGAACCCTAGATCTTGGAGAGTTAGGCTTTGCTCTCGAATCTAAAGCTAGGAGAGCGGGCTCCTCTCGAATCAAGGCCACCTATCTTGTTACCTTTATTCAAAATCCAATAAAAATCTCACATTTTCCCAAATCTTCTGAAACCCCGAATTTTATTTTTATTTCTCTTGCGGATCACATCACTGTTCGCTTGTCGTTTGGCTCACTTGCACTCCCAGCATGCAGACCAATGGCAAACAGAATTAAATTCATGAATCCATGCTTTGTGTTCCAGACTTGGTAACACAACTATATCATGTGAGGGTACATTCATTCAAACCAATGCCATAACAAGTTTATCGACATAACTCAACCAGCCTTCACATTGTTTTGGTTTGTCATGATTTTTAATTTGAACGTGGATCAAAGTGTCGTATACATTTTTTTCTTTTATAATCATCCTCTTGGGCTGTTGAACCAGTTGCCTCATCCGCATGGTTTGAACATGGAACAGGAATAGGATTTTGGTTTTCGTCCTGTACAAGAAGGAAGCTGCTCGTGTTGAGACCATGCTTCAGAAAAGGTTTGTCCATTATCTCGGCATTTTTTGTCGCTAATAAACATGTAACAATTAGTTTATGATGCAGAAAAGCAACCTTACGCTAACATTAAAGTGTTACAAAAGTTAAAAATCCTCCACTTTTAAATTTCAGTTCCTATTGCAAAATGTATCTAAAACAAGGTTTCTCTTTTGTGACTGAAGGGGGTGGAAAGTGGTTTCTGTGCATGGCGACAAAGCCCAACATGACAGAACAAAGTCACTCTCTTTGTTCAAGGAAGGAAAATGTCCTTTAATGATTGCCACTGACGTAGCGTCTCGAGGATTGGATATTCCTGATGTTGAAGTGGTGATCAATTACAGTTTTCCTTTGACTACCGAGGACTATGTTCATAGGATTGGGAGGACAGGACGTGCTGGTAAGAAGGGAGTTGCACACACTTTCTTCACGCAGGAAAATAAGGTATTGCAAGAGAGAGCGCACACATGTATACATGGCCAACTTATGGTGACTTTCTTCTAATCTCTCTCCTAAATCTAGGGTCTGGCTGGAGAACTAGTGAATGTTTTGCGAGAAGCCGGCCAGGTTGTTCCTGCATCGCTAACTAAATTTGGTACTCATGTGAAGAAAAAGGTTTGTACTTTCATCCTAGTCATGTTAACCTATTTTATAGCATGACATGAGTATTTTCAGCGATATGTATAATTGTTTCTCAGCTGAAATTCGTAGTTACATAATTAGGTATAGCTGGTGTACATGAAAGCTCTTGAAATGTCTGCATTCTGAATAATCACTAATCATTCAATAGAAATGTCTTGGATTTTGTTTCATGGATGCAAATTTTTGAGGCCTTTGGTTATTGAAAAAACGTATTCAAAGCAAATCTGTCACTGCTGCATGTTGGTGTCATGGTCATCACTGCTCTCTACTTGATGAACCTCTCTATTGATGGCTTAGTTAGCTAAATATGTTTGTTCTTGCAGGAATCCAAGCTATATGGATCACATTTCAAAGAGATTACAGCGGATGCTCCAAAGTCAACCAAGATCACTTTCGCCGATTCAGATGACGAGTAATGCAGTGTGGCCAAGCTATCAACGGAAGTCAGCTGGCATCCGATCACCTGATGCATGGGCTTCTTTACGGAATACTGGTATCATATCTCGGGATTTGGCATATGGTTCCAATGCCTGGTCCAAAGGCAGGGAAAGGCGATGGCATACGGGATATTAGAGAGGAACCGCAGCACAAAAAACAGTGGCTGATGTAACAGTAGCGGAAGCTCCTCTGTTTGAGCTTTTGATATTGATATATTTATTCTCTCAGAAAAAAGGGTATTGATATAGACATTAGGGTTTCTATTTAATTTTTTGTAAAAGAGCACATGTATTTATGAAGTGAGGGTGAATCCTGACCGTAAAATTGCAATTAGCTATTTACTGTCGTTCATTCTGCCGTCTCATCGCTGCAGTGTGCGCGCTAAAAATGCTGATTTTTGTTTGTACGTGTGCTTTTTTGCTAGCACAGCAATGCACTATGTTTGAAGAGCTGTTCTTGTAGCTTTTAGGAATGCTTTGCCTACTGTGTCAACACAATATACTGGCCTTTTATGCGTAAGCATGTTAACATACACAGATCCATTTTTCCATTTCCTTTTATCCCATTTCCTTGTTCCTCCAAACAGCATGTCATGTAACTTCAAAAACTTGGTTGACACAAGTGGAGTGATCTTCCATTGTGCGCACGAGCTCAGTGTTCTTAGCTAACCATTACATCGATCTAATCGATCAGACTTGTTAGCATCATCATGGGTATATTTTCAGGTATCCGATTGTGGAAGCTCATTGAGGGCCTCCAATGGATTTGAAGTGCATTGAGATCAAGAAGGAACGAGGAAAGCAGTACTCTATGTGAACGCAAAGTTGCACGGGTTTTGAATCATTTCCTACTATTCTTTCGATTTCGATTAATAATTCATAACAATTACAGCTACAACAAAGATGGAGGGGTGAAGAGGAGGAAAGAGCTGAGGCAAGAAATCGAAACGGAGATGCTTCTAGTTTCACATTTTGGCCACCGGCTTCTGCAGCAAAGCGGTGAGATACACCTCCCCATACTTCACTCCGCTGGCGTCTGTCTTATTGCCGACGGCCCATTTTATCCTCCTGTACCCCAACTTCCCCATCATCGGAGCATAGACCTCCTTCAGATCGCCGCCCTTGCAAAAGAAGTGATCCACCCAGAACAGCCCCCCGCCCCTCAGCACCCTGTCCACATCGAACATCAGGAACTCCATCTGCTCCGCCGGTATCCACCTGTTGACGGCGTGCCCCGTCCTCACCATGTCCACCGCCCCGTCCGGCACCGGGAACCTCTGCTGCAGCGGCGCGTGCAGCGGCACCATCCCCCTCAGCGCCGCCGCCTCGCTGTACGGGGCCCCGAGGTTCATGGTCGTGGTGAGCACGGTCGCGTTGGGGATCGCCAGCTTCATCTGGGCCGCGAGGGTGGCGGTACCGCCGCCGACGTCGAGGGCGAGGGTGATGGGGGAGGAGACCGCGCGGGAGATGGTGAGGAGCTGGGGGAGGGAGAGGTCGAGCGGGGATTTGGAGGAGAGGAAGCGCTTGGACTCGACGGACATGTCGAACCCGAGGGAGGGGTTGAGGCAGGGGAAGGACTTGCAGGAGGAGGTGAGGGGCCAGAGGACGGCGGAGTCGGGGAGGGAGGAGGGGAACGGGTGCTTGGGGAGGAGGGAGGAGGATAGGGGTTTGGGAGGGGTAGGGGAGAGGCAGCGGCGGCGGGGAAGGGGGTGGCAGCCGCGGAGGAGGAGGGGCTCCTGGACGGAGTGGAGGTCGCGGGGGCAGGGGGAGAAGGGGGTGTAGTTCATGTAGCGGTGGAGGAGGTCGGGGTGGTCGGAGCAGGCGGAGGCGATGGGGGAGAGCTGGGAGAAGAGGAGGAGCTCAGGAGGAGGGGAGCGCAGATTGGAGCCGGAAGAGGATGGGAGTTGCTGGAGGCGGGTGAGGTGGGAGATGGTGGCGCGGATGGTGTGGAGCTGGTGGAGGAGGCGGTCGGGGACTTGAAGGTGGTGGTGGGGGGAGGAGGGGAGGGAGGAAGGGGAGAGGGAGCGGGTGGAGGAGAGGTGGTAGAAGGAGAGGATGTTGGCGGCCACCATGGCCAGGAGGAGGAGGAGATTTAGGCCCATGCCTACCCCCATTTTCTCCTTCCTCATCTCTTTCTGTTTTTTGGGTAGATCTGGGATCTGATCTGGGGGGGTGAGGGAGGGAGCGGTGCTTTTTTGGGGAGAGGAAGGGGATATTTTGGTAGTGGAGACGGCACGAAGACACTTTGACTAATTTGACTCCTCTGCTTAAATGAGTGACTGATTATTAGTTGCCCTCTATTTAACCTAATTTGGCTTGGGGTGTTATCTGTGAACACATTTTGAGCGTAATTTGAGCCCAAATATATTTTTACCCACTTTTGAAAAACATGAAGTTCTTCTTCCTATTGGAAATAAATATACATTTTTACTACCTTTGAAGTAATAATATAAATAAGTAGCACTAGTATTAGGGCCTGTTCTTTTGCTGCTAAGGGCTTGTTTCTTTTGTTGAAAGTGAATGTGGATTTACTGTTGTGAATAGTAAATCCATGGTGGATTCCTGAGGAGAGAGAAATAGAGTTTTGTGTTTCTTTGGAAGGAAAGTGGGTGGGAAAGTTGGTATGTGATTTGTATATGGGGCCCATAGTAAAGTTTTGTGTTTCTTTGGGAAATTGTGTGTTTGGGAAAGTTGGATGAAGATGGTTGGTAGTTGGTTATAGTGTTATGAGGTGAGAATAACCCCCTATGGAAATATGAAGTAGAAAAATCATTTACTTAACTAAACTAATAACTATAAGGTAAATAACTAGTAACTATTAAGTAAATATCTATTAAATACTCATAATTAAATCCTGTGTATCAAACTTCAAAATTAAAATACCGAAATTACTAAAAAAAGAATTATTTAATTTCATTTCTGGGCTATTACATATAAACGAATGCACTACCCACAAAGGAAGCACCCGAACCACTTATCCCTTGCATTTCCAACATTCATAACTTCAAAAAAGTACAACTGATTTGCTGAGACAGCCTACTACAGAAATCACAATCCTATTTATCATAACACATGAACCCAGCATAGCCAGAAGACTATAATATCCATAATACAGTCTCAGATTGCATAACAAACATCCAAAAAAATAAATAAAGTGTTACACTGTAACCAACCTAACATCAACCACACTTGTGTATAATCAACAATAACACTACAAACATCAAACCTAGGAGCGTAAACAAAACCAACTTCACGGTGTCCATTCGCACCGTGGTCC
Organism: Scilla litardierei; assembly: GCA_030789695.1. Classification (NCBI taxonomy): domain Eukaryota; kingdom Viridiplantae; phylum Streptophyta; class Magnoliopsida; order Asparagales; family Asparagaceae; genus Scilla; species Scilla litardierei. The sequence continues at coordinate 189,214,566 of CM061142.1, read as the reverse complement.
GCTCAAATCGCCCCACGAGCGAGGCCAACCGACCCTCTATCTCTAAAAGCCGTCGATCCGAGAACGATGTGGAAGAGGGAGCATTGGTAGGGCCTCTTTCAATCTCATCCAGCAACTGCAGTATCACATAGGTTGACCAGTCGGTGTGTGGTGGATCCTTCCATTCGTAGAAGTTGCAGCCATTCACGCGGGATGGACAGCTCCAAAAGCGCCTGCCTGGATTTTTTCGGGTCCATGATGTCCGCTGGCAACCCTGAACCGACAGTAGCAAACCTTGCTGTCATCATCATCAGCCGCCAACTCACCCCCTGCAGGAAATCTGGGTCTGGATTGAATAGAAGAGCTGGAACCGGTGCTCATTTTAACCTTGCAAGAAATAACAATTATTAGCGTTAATAATGATTTAAAGAGATATAACAATGACATGAAAAATGGGGAGCATACCTAAAGACAATGACAACCCCGCGGACGATTACATCACCTGGCTTAATTCAGAAGTAAAAGATAAAAGGAAATATCGTAACATCGAGACAAATTGAAATGTATAGATATCTTCATCATCAGCAGGCTGAAACATATGTGAATGGCTCATAAAGTAAGTTTTTGTGTCATGGCTCAATGTAGATGTTTGTGTTTTATACATAAGCCCTCAGGAAGAAAGGTAATTTTTCAATAAATCCTGGTGGACATAAGCAGTTGCTCCATCACATCTCTCTCCCCCTCATTGGTAATGGAACCATCCAGGCTATAACCACCTATTTTTTCCTACCCGAGGGACAAGGGGATCAGCTAAATATCTTCATCATTGGGCTAGGATCAGCCACTGAGCAATGAACCAGGAAAAAATTAAACTGGGTATAAAAACACATATGTTGCTCAATATTCACAGAAGCACCAATGGGAAAAGCCACAAAAAAAGAAAATGGGCAAAAACACATAAGTTTCTCAATGTTCACTGCAGCACCACTGTGCAAAGCCACCAAAAAAATTAAACTGGGTATAAAAACACGTATGTGTCTCATTGTTCACAGCTGCACCAATGTGCATTGCCACAAAAAAAGTAAACTGTGAATAAAAACACATATTTTTCTCATTGTTCCCAGCTGCACCACAGTGCATAGCACCCAAAAAAATAGAAACTGTGAAACAACCACATTAGTTTCTCAATGTTCACTGCAGAACCACTTTGCAAAGCCCCCCCAAAAAAATTAAGCTGGGTATAAATACACAAATGTGTCTCATTGTTCACTGCAGCATCAATGTGCAAAGCCCCCAAAAAAATTTAAACTGGGTATACATACACATTTGTGTCTCATTGATCACTGCAGCACCAATGTGCAAAGCCCCCAAAAAATTTCAACTGGGTATACAAACACATATGTTTCTCAATGTTGACTGCAGCACCAATGTGCAAAGCCCCCAAAAAAATTTAAATGCCATACGTGAATGCAGCATTTGACCAATGACCAATGTGAATGCAGCATCCATGTTGAATGCAGCACCAATGTGCAAAGCCCCACAAAAATTTTATACTGGGAATACAAACACATTTGTTTCTCCATGTTCACTACAGGATAAATGTGAATTGCAACCAAAAAAATATACTGGGTATAAAAACACATATGTGCCTCATTTTTCCCAGCTGCACCAATGTGCAAAGCCCCCAAAAAATTTAAACTGGGTCAAAAACCACAATTGTTTCTCAATGTTAACGGCAGCACCAATGTGCATAGGACCCCAAAAAATTAAACTGGGTATAATAACACCTATGTGTCTCATTGTTCCCAGCTGCACCAATGTGCATTGCCACATAAAAAGTAAACTGTGAATAAATACACATATTTTTCTCATTGTTCCCAGCTGCACCACAGTGCATAGGACCCAAAAAAATAGAAACTGTGAAACAACCACATTAGTTTCTCAATGTTCACTGCAGAACCACTTTGCAAAGCCCCCCAAAAAAATTAAACTGGGTATAAATACACAAATGTGTCTCATTGTTCACTGCAGCATCAATGTGCAAAGCCCCCAAAAAAATTTAAACTGGGTATACAAACACATTTGTGTCTCATTGCTCACTGCAGCACCAATGTGCAAAGCCCCCAAAAAATTTCAACTGGGTATACAAACACATATATTTCTCAATGTTAACTGCAGCACCAATGTGCATAGGACCCAAAAAAATTAAACTGGGTATAAAAACACATATCTATTGAATTGTTCCCAGCTGCACCAATGTGCAAAGCCCCCAAAAAAATTGAACTGGGTATAAAAACACAGTTGTTTCTCAATGTTCACTGCAGCACCAATGTGCAAAGCCCCCAACAAAAGTAAACTGGGTAAAAAAACACAGCTGTTTCTCAATGTTCACTACAGCACCAATGTGCATTGCACGCAAAAAAATTAAACTGGGTATATACAGACATATCTAATGAATTGTTCCCAGCCGTACCACTGTGCAAAGCCCCCAAAAAAAATTAAACTGGGTACAAAAACACATTTGTTTCTCAATGTTCACTGCAGCACCAATGTGCAAAGCCCCCAACAAAAGTAAACTGGGTAAAAAAACACAGCTGTTTCTCAATGTTCACTGCAGCACCAATGTGCATTGCACCCAAACAAATTAAACTGGGTATATAAACACATATGTGTCTCATTGTTCCCAGCTGCACCAATGTGCATTGCCCACAAAAAAAATTAACCTGGGTAAAAAACCACATAAGTTTCTCAATGTTCACTGCAGCACCAATGTGCATAGCCCACATAAAATTTAAACCGGGTATAAAAACACATCTGTTTCGCAGTGTATTTGGGTCACTATTCACGCGTCAATTCATCACTATTCACTCACTTTCCTCTCTCGCTTTACCAACAGCACCAGTGTGCATAGCCCCCAACAGCACCGCATACGTATCTCAGTGTTCACAGCAGCTCTAATGTGCAATGCCCCTTTAGAGAACAAAACTGGGTAAAATTCACATATGTTTCTAAGCCCTCAGGGTAACATGTTTTTAAGCATTCAGTATGTATTAGGCGGTTGCTCATTTTGAATGAACCTTCACACCTAATACAACTGGATCATTATATGTTAGTCATCATAGGGCTGAAACATATGTGTTTTTATACCCAGTTTAATTTTTTTGGGGGCATTGCACATTGGTGCTGCTGTGAACAATGAGAAACAGATGTGTTTTTATCGCCCTCAGGAAGAAAGTTTAGTTAGCAATAAATCATGGTGGTCATAATCTGTTGCTCCATCACATAACACACACGGAGAGATAGTGGAACCATCCAGCCTATATCCACCTAGCTTTTTCATATCCCATGGACACAGGGATCATGTACATATCGTCATCATTGGGCTTACAGGGAAACATCTACAAGGACCCATAAACCAAAACTGAAAATAGGAGCCATCCACTTATGTTTCATAATATCACAGACTGCATCATGTAGACATGGCCCAAAACCTGCACCAGTAGGCCCTGCCCATATGTATCACATAACAACAAAAAACAACATGGATAAAATATAGCACAATATGTACCATGCAGCCAAATCATCAAAAGTGATACATTAACCAAAAACTTGAACCATAGAGCATTGCAAATATGTTTCATATCAAGACAACCTGCATTATGGAGACATGCCACATACCCTGCACCCATTACCCTACGCCACATGTATCACATTCACACACAAAAAACATCTAGTAGACACGCCAAAAAAAACATCATTGCGACATGCCAATATGTTTCATACGTACCCATACAAAACATACCCAACACCAACGACCTCTACTCCCCACTCAACCACCATACCTTATAATCCACCCAATCTCATATCTATCCGAAGCCATCTCCGCTGCCATAACCAGCGTCCCGCAAGTCCCTTTTCATTTCTGCCACTAAATCTTCAAGTATAAGTTTTCGACTCTTCTGTGGCACGGCCAAAAATTGACGACCCGCCAGCTCATTCATGCTAAGATCTTTATACAACTTCAACAGGACGTGGTGAGGGTACTCCGTAAACGCGTACACACTATGTGCAAGAGTTTCAGTCCAGTGGGGCTGGGAGTGTGCACTCCTAATAGCCTCAGCGACCTCTTTCACGTTGCAGGCAATATCCCGCATTACATCAGGGTCTTCCCTCACAGCGCGACGCCGTTGTTTCTTCTTCCCCAGCGATGGTGGGGTAGCAGTTCTAGGCCCACCAGATGGACACTCTCCTGTCGACGCCTGTGTGGGTATGTCCTCAGGGACATGGTGGGGGGGAGTACGTATATGGGTAGGATCAGGCGTGACGGGCTCACCTTCCCCTCCAGAGAATGGGCCTGCAAAGCTATCGTACAAGGAACAGGACATATCCCCTCGTGCTGCGTCATCCCCGATGATGACTACGAGATCTTCAAACCATGGCAGTGGATGGTTCACATATGCACGCTTGCGAGGGTTTGACTGAACGATTACCAAATCATATATGAATATACCATTCATATATATAATTTATGTACTACCACCTAGAATATGTAGAAGGTAGAAGTATTTACCGCCGCCCACGTGTCATAAATTTCTGGCTCCAGATGAATAATCTTATTATCAACATCCCAGCCCGCCCCGCTAATTTCCATGCAATCGTACACATCCTTGAGACGCGTCTTCAATGATTTCATGTGGTTTCTCACATTACCACTTGTGAAGGACGTCCCATGAGATTTATTGATTTCAGCTGCCGCGGCATTGAAGGCGGCCCCTTTAAAGGTCTTATCTACCTTAAGGCCCTGTCGTGCAAGTTCTGCTAGCAATGGAATAAGTGTGGCATCGTGCTCGGGCTTCCATAGTTTGTTATGTTGTGAAGAAGCGGCAGGCTGCTTCAGCTTTTTTGCTTGGACTTGATACAGACCCCTCGGCATCATCACTACGACGACTCGACTTCCTCGAGGAGTCACTGCCGGGAGTTCTTTCATTTCCACTTTTTGGCGAGGGCATCGCGCATGCATTGTGCGAGGAGGTGGGTCTGAAATTGGGTAATTCGCCCCCTTGTAGCATATGCATATACCCATGGCCACTATGGGAGGGCATAGTCATGGGCATTTGCAATGGAGGAGACATGGGCATTTGCATTGGAGGAGACATGGACATTTGCATTGGAGGAGACATGGACATTTGCATTGGAGGAGACAAGGGCATTTGCATTGGCAATGTGTAATTTCCATAAGGTTGATATGGCAGTCCATGCCCACCAGATTGGTATCCAAGCATTTGGTAGGGGTTAGGTGGAACCCGCATGGGAATTTGACGGTTGAGAAGGGGGTCCACCCTCCTCTCGGCATCTCCACGTTGTGTCCCATATAGATTTTCATATAAATGATGCATTGGATCACTCCCATCCGGGGAGGGCTCGCCCCCATGCCCTGATTTTTTAGATCCATCCATCCCTACATCATCAATCTAATTGTTATAAAAACTCATAAGTTGTCAGTAAACATCATTGACATGATAACGTATTTGCAGAGATAATACAGAAATTTAAATGATTAAAATGATCAGCCAAAGTATGAAAATATTGTCATCCTAAACACACCGAACGTCATGCAATAAGAAATGAACATTCACACAATGTTCAGACTAGGCAAATAGAACGACCCCCTCATAGGCCATGCTCTTCTGTGTTCCCGTTATTATTTATGTTACAGTAGTCCACCCACATATCCCAAGCTATCTTCTCCCTGTGCTTTTTCCACTGATCCCTTTGTTCGGTTTGTTCACGAACGGTCCCCTGTTGGGATAGATCAATAACATCGTCATCTCTCTCATCGATACCCTCTACTTCCTCCTCCACCCCATCCTCTTCTTCATATAGTTGGGGGTCATGAGGATCTGCAATCTGGATGTAATTATGCAAAACAGTGCACGATAGTACGGTAGCGACCTGGCTCTTGAATGGGTAGTGAGGTTTGGATGTCAATATTTTAAACTTGTTCTTTAGGATACCAAAAGTGGACTCGATCTTTGATCTTAATGTAGAATGGCGCAGGTTGAATAGCTCTCGTCGATTTCGAGGAACCCGATCAGTATGGTCCTTCAAATGGTATCTAACTCCTCTGTAAGGCGCTATGAATCCTGGCATTGTCGTATATCCAGCATCGCAAAGGTAATATTTACCTACATGCATACAAAGGCAACCAGTTTTCTGTTCAGACGCTTTCTGAGCTACGTAAAACTTATTTATATGTTAAATTTAATATATTACCTTCATACACTCGCAGCCCCAGTGGGGGGGGGGGGGGTAAAGACAATGCATCTTTCAGGACCGTAAAATCATTTGCGGATCCTTCCCACCCAGCCAGTACGTATGTGAATCTTTTGTTTGGGGTAACAGCTGCAAGCACATTCTGCGTCACCCCCTTTCGCCCTCTAAACCGGGGTACGAGCCTTGCTGGTAGCGTGGCGTCTATGTGCGTCCCATCAATGAGCCCGATGCAGTCCTACAACAAATTAAATGTGAACAATGTGCAGCACCAAAAGCGATCCTTATTATACTGCCACATATACATATACTCACACGTACCTTAAAATATGGGAACCAATTTGGATTATTAAGTATCTCCGGCGGCGTCTCATTCGGAGCTTGCTTCACGAACATATCCCTAAGTGCACATAGTCCCGCCATCACTTTGTTAAAATAACGGCTCACTGTCCCCCCTCCCCTTATGAAATCCACTTGCATTACTCTATTCTTTGACTTGTGCCCTACCATATGAAGGAACATGGCCACCTGCTCCTCTACGGATACATGAATAGTGTCCTTGAGCAGATCACGCTGGCGCATTAATGCAGCAAGATTCATGAAAGCATGTCTGCGCATTCGTAGGTAGTGCAAACAACTACTTTCCGACCCCCACAAAATTCTCCGCATGTGTGATTTCCTATGCAGATCCCGCATAGCTGAGGGCTCTCTGGGTATAGGTTCGGGCCTAGCGGAATTGTGCAATTGTAAGGCTAGTACGACAAACGTTATTGCAGCTGCGGCGGCGGTACATAACTCACAACCCGAAGGGTCTCCTTGTGTATCCATGTCTCCCTTAATTGAATAACACATATATTTAATGTTAATTATATACCTACCATGCTACAAATGAGGAACACATTTCACAGAAAATTGTGCATATCAAAATGTTTTGCCCTCAGATTTACTGTGTACTCATAGGGAAACACGTGGTTGCTTTGCCGTTGCTCTATCCTTTAGACCCCATAAACGAAACAATGAGCCAAGCCCCAAAAATACCAACATCTAAATCCCACAAACCACAACGAAGTCGAGGTCCTATAATATGCTACACAGACCCTATAATAGCATAAAAAAAACCCAAATTCAACACGATGTACTGAAGTAAAAAATCATAAACAAGTCACCATGGACATAAAATCCCAAAACCGCTTCCCTACGCTTGGATGAATGTTCCAACCATGTTATAAAATGAGCCGAAAATACCAAATTCAATATCCCAAAAACCTTCATGGAATCAAATCCTGTCATCTTATAAACTGACCCTGTAATAGCGTAATTAAATCCCCATTTGCATTGATGAGCCATGAACACAAAAAAATTTAAACACGTCTCCGTGGACATCACATAACATATCATCACAATCACATTTGATTTTAAATTGATACAAACCCTAATTTTAAAATGGCCCAACATTGTAAACGTCATCATGGGGCTTAAAGCGAACCATCGTAGCAAGCCTTCCTACGTGTAGGTCTGTAATCATAATTCCCGTCTTTCAATCATCAAATTTTTTCCATCATTGGGCACATTTCAGATTGCACAATTTTCTGCAGTCACATTTATCATAAATTGTACACACTAGCCGCAATCGGAAAATTGCGTCCCAAGATTATATGAAATAGCCGCAAGCAAACCAACATCAACCATCTGCAATCTGAAATTGCCGCAATTTTCTACGAAATCCCAACAACAAACCAACAACCAACAACATACACAATGCCAATATTCTCAGATATTGCCGCAAGCCACCATGCCCAGCACACCAACACCACCCTCATATGCCATTTAAACCCTAGATTCAGAAAAGCAGCAATAAAATTTATAGAGGGATGAAGATTATACCTCTGAGGTAAATTCCCACAATTAGAGAGAGATCCTGACGACCGAGGTAGGGTTTTGCTCTGAGCTTCACCGAGGAACCAAACAAGCTAGGCACACCCCCTCCTTCAGATCCTATCAGGAAATCAAAGCCAGGAAGCTTGAGCTCAGCAATGGCCGCATGCAACGCCTCTGGAAAAGGCGTTCAGAAATCTAGGGTTTTTTCCGCCCCCAACTGAAAACCGCGCGAAGGAAGGTGAGGAGATGGAGCAAGCCACCATGTGGGACCGGCAACGAGGAGAATCAGTGAAATCGCCGCATTTTCCGGGGATTTCAGACCGAGAAAGCAAGGCCGCCACGTCGGAGAAGAGGCGGGTCGACGAAATCGCCGCTTCGTCGCCGAAAGAAACATGCCAGAGGAAAGCGAGAGCGGAAAGTGAGTGAATAGTGCTGAATTGACGCGTGAATAGTTACCCCAAGTGGGTTTCCACGTGACTTTCTCACAAAAGAAACAGTCCCTAAGGAGAAAAGGAAAAGTTGGGAAAGTTTGGAATCTGAGGAGAGAGAAAATATAATTTTGTGTTCTTTTGGGTGGAAAGTTGTATGGAAAGTGGGGTTAGAAAAGTAGAGTGGGGTCCACCCAACTTTCTTTTGTTCTTTTAGTAGTAGAAAGTTAGAATGAGAAAGTGAAAAGTTGGTGAGTTGGTGGAGAGAGAGGGGATAGTGGGACCCACAAAATAGTAACTTTCGACAATTTTCCCATGGTTTCTTGAGGATTACAAAGAATCCCAAAAACGGTCATTCGAAGTGCCACGTCAGCAAACTTTCCACTTTTAACTTTCCCGCAAAAGAACAAACTCAAGGAAAGTTGATTGAGAAAGTGAATGAACAGTGCCAAAAATCACTTTCTCATCAACTTTCCAAGCTAAAGAACATGCCCTTAGTAGAAGTTGCACGTAGTATTGATGCTCCAACTCAAACTTCAATGCTAAATTTAAAGAGTAGTGATACTCGGATCCCCGTTAATCAGATTCAGTTGACGTGGCACGACTTGCATTATAGGTAAATAAGAGGGAGATTTTTGATATTTCTTAAATAAATTTTTCAAGCATCTGACCAATAAAAACACAAGCCTGGCGAACTCGAGTTGAATTGACAATGTGATCGCTGATAAAAGTGTTAATAAAAATATACAAATGTTGTGAATGTGTATCATGTGGAAGACCTCATGCCTTTATTTATATGGGATGTGGAGAGTTCATACATGGATATGATGCACTCTTTTGAATAGATTTCAATCTTATCATCTCACAAGATAAGATATTTATCACACTCCTGTTTATCCTGCCATAAGCGTGAACTCTGCTCATGGATACTTTGGGATTCTGAGTATCATCAGAGTATCACAAGGGGTGGATACTTAGGATCCTGAGTTAGTAGGGTTTGCCTCATTAAAACCTTTGGCTGTGGAAAACCATGTGAGCAAAAAGCATAGCTAAGGAAAAAGAGTACAAATTCCCTTTAACTTCCCCTGATCTATACAAGTCCTTAGACTTTCAGATCTCTTAGGCACTTTTCATCACTGCTCTTTACATCATTCTGAAAATATGTACACATTTACAAATGTCACCATCATTAAGCAACTGCTAAGTCCAAAAACTCTGGAGATGTGTGCTTGTCTTGTCGCCTCTTATGTGGTCTCCTCAAAAGTAGGGTAAGCATGTGGCTTGGTCTTCAGACTATCTGGTCAGTTCCAACACCAGTCTTTTACCCAGTCGTCACTGGGATGTGATGTACCACAAGACGCACCCAAACACACCCTGTTTCTGGAATGGTGAGGATCTCGGAATGACAGGATGATGTTGCGTTCATAGTTTGTTCTGTAGATTTACAGTAGATGGTCGTCCCATTATAGGTACCCAGTTTGTGACTTTTCATTATCGGGATCAGACCTGCAACCTGCATCTGCAAAAGCATGGAGGAGAGTTATTTATAATGTAAGCCCAAATCCATCGACCCTTGGAGGAAGAGTAGAAGATTCGTAACTTCGGTCCAGTGTCACTTTTTAGGTGTATCACTATATCTGGCTTGTGAATTTACTGTTGGGGGGTTTGAGGGACCCTTATGCCATAAATCTATGCCCGTCCTACGTCGGACGGACGATAGAAACAAAATTAGCAGCGGAATACAGATTTATTAAGCACTTTAATAAAAGGCCCTAAGGATATCATGGACCCTAGCCAGGATCTCTACTATCTTGGGATGGGTCTGACCAGCCCCAAAATAGATCTAAACTACTGCAACAATATAAATATGAAAGCTTTAAAAGAACATATCCGAAACTCCGCTTCCACAGAAAACGAAGCGTCGTTTTCAACAACTATCTTTCGCTCCCTGAAGCAAGCCACCTCCAAGCTTCCAAGCCTCGACCACCCGAAGCGAGCCGACACTGCGCCTCCGAGTCAATCACTCACAGAAGAAAGTTTCACTTGAATATGATCTGTGTCAAAGACTTTGGATCAAATCCAATCCTCATCGTCGCCTTGCTAGGACTCAAACAGAGGAAAAGAAGAATTAAAGGAGGAGAGAATAATTTTTGTCTCGGATCAAGCGTGCTTAAAGCTATTCGGAGCTACTCGAATCGGAGACTTGGTGCAAATTTTCCAAGGGGGTTCAGCCCCTATTTATATAGGAAGCCGGACCCCCTCCTCGTCTCACGAGTAATGTGGCACTAATTAATTTTAAGGGAGAAAATTAAGTTAGTTTGACTTACACTAAGGATAAACTTCAACTAATTATATATCTCTCTCTCACCGTTAAGCTTCGCAAGTGATACAACCTATCAAATCGAAGAGCTCTGAACGGTGAACGCATAGAAACAAATGGCGCTCCAATCCGACTTCGTTTGACCCCTCAAACGATAGCTCAAAATTGAGAAAAAAATCATAAAAACGCTGAAAAACGCAGCCGTCAAATACAATTTAGGGTTTCTCAAACGTGGGCCCCACCTGTGGGGCCCACCAGCCAGCTGGGTGCACCAGCTGGGCGTGCCAAGCTCTTTGGGCGAGCCCGCCCACGCGGGCGGGTCTGACCCACCCGCTGGGCGGGTGGGCGTGCTCGAGCCAGAGCTCGCCAGGCGGGTTCTGGCTCGAGCCCGCCCATGTGGGCCAGCTTAGCCTGCCAGGCAGGGCGGGCTTGACCTGCCCGCCTATGGTGGGCGGGCTAGCCCAGCCCAGCTGGACTGGTCTGGGCTAGAACTAGGCAAAAGCCCAGTTCTGTCCATTTGTCCCTTTTCTGGAGCTTTTTAGCTCTTGTAGTGCTTCGATTTGAGTGCGGTTCCTTCCCTGACTTTAATGGAAAAATTCTTTTCGTTTCTATGCATCATACTGTTTAAAACATTCTAGTAAATATTTTACGATATATTTTAAACTGTTTTGCATCATATGCAATAATCCCTTATAGCATTCTACTAATGCTTATATCGCATACATTGTGCGACATTATTAATTCCCATTTAATATAGACTTAATGCCACAAACTCTTTGTGACTTTAATTATTTCCGTGCACCCGAGTGCACTCCTCCTGAATTCTTCCTATTACTAAGATGCAAATCCTAGTCGGTGTGAGACACTACAGCCTGACCCTACTACAAGTTGGGGCTCAAAACCCCTAGACGATAGTGACCACGAGCAGCAGGTGTCACCCCTGTTTCGGTATCATAATTACGTGATTGACCCATTGACAAAAGTGTCGTCGGGATCACTCTAGCTGTGTCTGTGATGAATACCGCAGTTTTAGTCCCTTCGTCAAAACTATGTCACTGCATAGCCTAGGGTAAGGTAAACTGTCAACCCTACGAGCTAGAACTGGTCAGCATACTTCGGTTTTTGGTATGTCCATGTTGTACTTCCTACAACATACCTCAGTCGAGGTTTTGCACACAGAATCGTACTGAGCCTGTGACACTAACTTCCTATTAACGGAAGAGACGAATCCTATCTTGATCACTACTTACCTCGTACGCTTCAAGTGTCAACCAACCTAAGACCTTCCAACGAGTGAAGACTCAATGCTAGATCATAGATCTAAGTGACACTGTTCACGCACAGGTTCGTACAATGACCTCAAGTCTTAAGGACCAACTTTCCTATCATCACTATAGAGTTATCAATGACAATTTAGTTAATGTTAACCATTTGACAACTCTTTATTGGGTCGTTCAGTGGACGCATTCTCCAATAAGCACATTTTCCTTGTCTCCGACTTCACCAGGTTGAATGATTATGAGATCATCATTACCCTTTAGGTTAAGACAATTACACAATGGTCTGTTCGATGTGCCGATATCCTTTTCTCGACACATCTATGGCCATGAACATTTTTAGACTTAAGTTCATATCGGTCATTCACTTCCCACAATCGAGATCTCCATCTAGATACGTGTATGCCCTTACTTTGAGTCTAAGGAAATTATCCAAGTATTAAAAACATTTTATCTATACTAGGATAATTAGTACCATTTATTCGAACAAGATGTTTTCTAGGATAAATTGCCTCGAGGGCATATATCTTCATACATCTCCCACATGCACTTAGGCTATTTATCTCGGTATCTCATACCGCTATAACATATCAGTCTTTACGGACGTTCATATGTCAGAGCCTAAAGAATGGATCTGCTAAAACGTATCTATTATGCTGTATTACGGAGTCTTATTGCTTATACACCATTGATCACACATGGGTGATTCCACAAAACTGTCTTTGGATCTCATCCAACGATTTTTTCATCTTCTGTATAGTTAATGATTAGAAGACACAACTTTATATAAGATTTATCATTTCATACTAGTCAGTCATATCATAGCATATTCCAATATTCATGTGTCATTTATGTCTAGCACATTAATGACACCAAATTTTCTATATCTCTGACATAAACAAAACCTTTTTGATTGTATGTCACATATAGATGTTTTTATAACTTGAAACTTTACTTAGGCCAAAACGGAACCAAGCAACATGCTAGCTCCCACTGACTTTGAGAACTTTTTGGTTATAATAATTCAACTTGACTTTCTAAATCTCATTTAGAATGTTGATTATTATGTATAACCAGACCATTTGTGCTGAATAAGTTAAAATGGAATGTGCTTGTGTCAGGTTATTTAACAAATAAGTTATATCAAAATCTGTCTATAGAAGTCTTGATGATAACTTACTCAATCATAACTACCCACACTATCTTTTCCTTTATTTGCATTAATCTTCTAACTTAAAGTATTACATGCAGCCAAACAAGAACTTTTCTTATTGTGCGCATTATGAAGATTGCATCTAATGTATATGCGCCTGAAATATACTCATTACTATAGATTGGTTAAAATACTGACTGCTCCAGTCAATCGCATTAACTCAGAAACATACACAACAACTCAGAAAGCCACCAGAGTATACCCATTAAGATATTAAAACAATGACTTTATTTAAAGAAAATTGTTCAAAACATTTTCATCCAAAATGACATTCATTTCAATCATTCAAGCTCACAGTGCTTCATTTATTCAAAATAAAAAGCAGATGATATCCTTCACATATGTAACGTCATTGACGGCCCCAGCAGCAACGATTACTCTCTTTGTCGACTGCACCAGGAACTTCACACATCCACATCTTCAAGCACCTGTAGACAATATACAGATGTTTAGTAATCATACTGGTATCTTATACCACGTATGAAGCTTTATGGAAATTAATATACTCCTTAACAAGATTTATACCTGAGATTGAGGCATCACCATGCCCCTTTTTCTTTGCAAGGTAAGCCTTGCAGTTCCTCTTCCAGCGTCCATGCTTATGGCAATGGAAAACACTAAGACTCAGACGATGCCCCTTTTCTTTCTTCTCCTGCTTGGCCTTGACAGGTTGAGGGATCTGCCTCTTCTTACCCTTGCCCTTGGGCTAGTGAGAAGAAGCAGAGCTGACAACCAACACCGGTGGGTCCTTCTCGATTATCTCCTCGAACTGCCAGAGCATGTTTAGGAGGTTCCACCTCAGTGTTGTTCATGATAAAGCTTGTAATGAACTGGTTAAATGCAAGAGTCAAAGATTTTAGTTCTATGTCAGTGCTCATCTCATGATCAAAGACAAATCCTAGCTGGACTGCGTCCTCAATGTACCCGATCATCTTGATCACATGATCTTGGACGAGGACTGTCGTCATCTTCGTTTCCTAAAGGTTGTAGGTGGCCTCGAATCTGGCAGCCCTAGAATGCTTACCATACAATTCTTCTCTATTTAAAAGCATGCTCTGAATACCCATATGTTCATACTTTCTCTGCAGATCATTGTTCATCGAGTCCAGAGTAATGCACCTGGCCTTCTATGCATCCCTTTGTCATAGCTTGTAGGACTCCTTTTGTTCGTTGGTGGCTTCATCGTCGGGTTTCTTAGGAGCATTTTTAGTCAGTACATAACCGATTCCAGCTAACGAGAGAACTAGCTTGATGTTTGTCATGCCCCGCTTCCCATTAGGCTTGAGAGCGAGGACGCGAACGGGCCCACTTATGCAAGTAAGGAGGAGGTACTTTTGCTTTTCTTTCCTCCTTGACTTAACACAATAAGCATTTGTGTGAAATACCGCAGGTTCTTGCTTGCATTACTTAAAAACAACGCAGATAAAAAAAAACATTATTACAATCTCAAATGTCTCAACGGAATTACAACAATGTAGAAAAGAAGAGTGGGTCTTATGACCCGTACAATAAGTGAAAAGAAGTGCAATGAAAGTTCTCTAGTTTGACAGTTCTTGGTCCACTGGTTCAGCTATCTCAACTAGTCCTCCTGGTGCTAAAGCTCAGGATCTGACATACATCCAAAAACATGAATGTGTGTCAGCAAGGGTCTGTAAGTAGAGATTAGAACCCAAGGCAAGGTATATACAAATTTATACTGGATTTAAAAGGCGTTAATAATTTAAATGAGATAATGACAACAAGATTAAACATACTGATTTTAAAAGACATCCTATCATGCAGTTCTAAGCAGTTTAACAAGTAAAGTAAATCTTCTCTTTGGTTCATTAGCATGTCAATATAACTGAGATAACAAATCCAAGTTGCAAGTTTCATGTTAGCATTTCACGACTGTTAGCATTTCACGATTGTTAGCATTCACGATTGTTAGCATTCATGTCTATAAAAGGGTTCTCGCCTTTAGGTCGTGATGAGTGAGTCGTCCTTCTCACGGGGGCTTACCGTGATTGGCGCTAACCCACCGCCTACGGGCGGTGCCCTTGAAGAGAGTACTCGTTCATACGCCTAGCGGCCGCTCTACCCTTACCCCACCCATGATTTGTGCTGGAACACGAGCCAGCCTAATTCACGAATTACAAGCACGAATTTGTCAACTTAATGACATCACGAAAGTCACGATTTCGCCTTCGAGGCGCACGATCTCACGATGTCAAACGCTAGTTAATTATTTCAAGGCATGCAGCAATTAAATAACATGATCATTTATTTCCATGCGGTATTTTGTATGTTACAAGAGTATCGAAAACAACATTCGCAATAATTTAGCAAAAATGGTTAACATGCGATTTTAATGAAACCGAACAGAAACTTGATTTTTCATGTTATTGTTCTAAACTAAGCTATATCAAGTTATATGCTGTTGGATCACATTTTTGGCCACGGATGTCATGGTGGTAATATCACGCGTCATTTCACGGTTAAATTTTAAGTTATGAAAATTTACATTCAAAAGACTAGATTAACATCCAACTTCAAAAATACACTATAAATTGTATACTTGCCTGATTCTGGCGATTTTGGTGCCGTTGGGTTCGTCTCGACGGGCACTACGCGTTGGTAATTTTGGTTCTCTGTTTTGGTTAGACAAATCACTGAATTAGATATATTGCGAGATAATTAAAATATCGGGTTAATCCTTAAAGTGGGTTCGTCTAATTTTATTGGGTTCTCTGGCTAGGGTGATGTCTATATTGTCTTACACTAATGTTATACGCCTCATTAATTTAATATTTATCAATCTAACATTGTTTAAAAATCAGTAACATGGTGAGATCAAATTAACATTTAAATTACTAACGCTAACTAACATTAACAAGTAACTAATTAATTAAGCTAATTAACTCCCTAATCTAATTACATGGCTTAACATACATTAATCTTTGACTATGGGTGATAGGATAACAAGTTATATTTCTTACCTACTAACTCTTACTAAAGGGAGATAACATGTTACTATAGTCTCTCTCTCCCTCTTTCTTTACAACCTATTAAAAATATTGCCTAAAGGCTGTCACCCTATTTTCTTTACTCATTTAATTCTCTTTCTTTATTAATCTCCCAGGCTGTCACTTTCCCTTCATCATTTTAGTGTAAGGCCAAAGCCCTTTCTCTTACTTCATTATCACAACCTGCCAACACTTCAATTCATTAATAACCCAAGGCTGTCAAACACCCTTATTTTATTTCTTTAATCATTCAATACCCCTCTCTTACTCCTTATCAGGCCTGTCTCTTTCTTCCTTTCGTTTTCTTCCTTTTATGTTTTTTGTTTTTCGTTTCAAATCTTTCAACCAGGGAACGCAAGGCTCAAAGGATGTTCTACTCACATCGCGATGACGGGGAGGAAGGAGGGGCGCACGGCGACGCGCGACGGCTTTCGACGGATCTGGACGGCGCCGGCAGCTGGAGGCGCGCGCGGCTTCCCTCCGGCGGCCTGGGCGAATCTCACGGCGGCGGCGGGGTCCAGTCCAGCGGTTGACGGCGGCTTGCAACCCTTTGCGCGTGCGGGTGGCGCAGGAGCTCGGGCGGTGGCCATGGTGAGGGGAGGAGGAAGGAGAAGAGGGAAGAAGATGAGGGTAAGGTTTGTTGATTTCTGAAATTTCTTTGAGATTTGAAATTTGCGAGCTTTCAGATTTGAATTCCCATGTTTCCCTTCTTCCAATTCCTCAGATTTCAGATTGGTTTTCGTTTGGGAAATAGATTTTTGGGAGGCTGATTGTTTGGAGAATTTGATGTTGTATTTATTTGGGGGAGATCCATTTGAGGGCTAAAACTGATGGAAGATTTGTGTTGAAGACTGATTTGCAATTTGGGTTGCTGAAGGTTGAGGATCTGCAGATAGGGAAGATCATTGTGTTTTAAAAGTAATTTTATTTCAGCTAATTAATGCTTAGTCAAAAGTTTACTTCTGCTTTAATTAATATCGTTTTGTCCCATGCAGAATTTTGTGATTTGCATGTTAGAGTTAGTCAAGTGTTAGGTTCGTGATTAAGATAGATATTAACTGCTAACTTGACTAATTGGAAGAAACGTGTTGGGTTTTATTAAAGCGTGGATTAAAGGTATTGCTGACTAATCCCTTGGGGGGAGGAACCTGGTATATCAACGTGTTTCTCTCCTCTAATCCTATGATAAAATTAGAAAGTGAAAGATAAGTTGGATTAAGCTAGGAGATTAAATGATTAATGTAATTAAGTAAGGTTAAATGTAAAAAGTAATTAGTGAAATAATTAAAGCGATTAACAATCGGTAATTAGCACGATGATTGAGTTAAAGTAAATTGTTGAACTTTGACAGCTAATTAATCAGGTTGCGGTAAAAATGAAATACAGAGATGTGTACGCGTCGACTCGTACAGACGAAAGATTATCCGGATGACTGTAATAGAATACCGATACGCACGATTCTACACACGTCTAAAAATACAGGCCGTTACATTCTACCCACCTTAAGAAAAATTCCGTCCTCGGAATTCTTATCAACTAATGAGTATAATACGAGTATGGATAAAGCTCTCGTATTTATATGAGGTAAATTACGACTTGAAATACTTCGAGATGAAGAAATGAAATTAGTTGGGAAAGACACAAGTGATGAGTATAAGATTGTGTTTCAGAAAGGGGTTCAGATGACTAAGCACCATCGATGGCCTTAATCGTCAATAGTCAAGCAAAAATAGCTAACGATGGCTACCAGC
The DNA here is from genome assembly GCA_030789695.1 of Scilla litardierei. Classification (NCBI taxonomy): domain Eukaryota; kingdom Viridiplantae; phylum Streptophyta; class Magnoliopsida; order Asparagales; family Asparagaceae; genus Scilla; species Scilla litardierei. Next base: position 189,196,445 of record CM061142.1, on the reverse strand, counting down.
GATATGCAAGGATGAGAGAAATAATATTGTATACACATATCCTCTTAACAGCCACCCCAATATCCTAACACATGGGTTTCTAAACTCATAAACCTAAACAAGTGTTCTTAGAATAAATCATCACTTTTTGCCTCGTCACTGAATAATGTTACAACTATGAATATATTCTAAACTCAAATACAGGTCCAATACTTCTCTTCTTCTTTTTGATTTCAATCTCATAATTCTTGTCTTAAACAATTAATATTTTAAACAAGGCAACCTTGGAAGGGAAAATATCAATTGTCCTCAACCAATACTTCTTACAATTTCCCTCAATCCTTCGCTCATCATTGCTATTAAGACAGTAATATCTTCTCGGGGATCTTTACTGTACAATATCCTTTATATTTTAAGTTCTCCAAAACAAACTGTACATTCTCAGAGGCTGTCTCATCTGCAGTGTTTCATCCCTTGCTCATTGTATAACCTAACTTGTAGTACTATAATTGTGATATCCACAAATCCCAATATTAATCTTATTCGTATATTAATCCATTGATATAACAGTGCTCTACCAATTACTAACATAAGCTGATAAGTAAAAAGAAAGATACGCATAGTATACATCACCATCTACTATCAACATTTATCAGGCTCCCAACTCATTCTTCATCGTGACAACTCATAAGTTTTAAACACCTAATTAACAAAATTTTGAATCACATCTCATCATTTCTCATTGAATCTTATCCAAAGCAACTTAGATCAATTTACGCCACCATCCCTTCATATCAACATGTCATATTATTCCTGGCGTCCTCATCACTTTACCTATACGATGAAGTCTCGTGACTGTAATATCTACTGAGTTACTCCCAGCTGCTACTAATATGAATACTAAATCCGTAATGTACACGTCTTCCTGTGTACCTTTCATAGTATGGAATCCTATTGAAGTCATTATGAATGGGTCTATACTAAATCTGAAATATAATTCTTGAACACATAATTCCATCCGTCATATTGTAAACAATTAATACAACTACACCTTACATTATCTCAATTTACTCTTATCCGTGATTATATCCCCTAATAATAAAAATCACGTCTAATATCCTATCAACATAATGCAACAAAATTTAACACTGTTGATGATAGAAATAAAAGTAGAAGTAAAAAATTAAAAAAAAAGGTTATAAGTAAATTTAAAACTAATCTCGCCAAAGTGGTAATAAGTAAATAGATGCACTAATATGGTAACCAAGAGATAGTGTAGGATACAAAGTTGTTTGATGTAACGAATCAAGTTTGCGACAAATGGGTTTTAGGTGATGTAAGGATATGAAGTTGGCTTGATTAGAAAGATGATCTTACAGGAGCAAAAGTAAGAACAGACATACAAATATGAGTGGAAGGTAAAGCACTGGCGGCTGCTCAAGTGTGGTAAGTAAAATGCGTGTAATGTATAAAGTGTTGAGTATTGGACTCTCCACCTTGATTTTGATGATGATCAAACAAAAATCATTGTGACTAACTCTTATGATTGCAGTTAGCTATAAAGTCACCAATCAGATTCTAGAAGATCAAAAGTGACTACACGTGTTGATTCTGGTAGATCAACAAAAGTGAAGCATTGGCTTGACGAATTCAAAGGCTGCTTCAAACATCAAGCCAATGGCATCAACACATGAATGGAGATTCAATCCAAAGAGAAGAAATGAATGGATGAGTCAAAAGATTCGAAGACTATGACGTTCAAGTCATTCAACTAAAAGACTCAAGACCATGAAGATTTATGGGGATCGTCGCCAAAGTAATTTGTTCATCTCAAGCGACGTCCCAAGACTTCCTCAGAACGCGTGATCGTTGTGCCTGGAGCTTCGTTGAAGCTCAAGGAGTATTCATGAAGTCAAGGGATTCGGATTCTCCATGTTGAAGCTTTGAAGACGGTTTGTCGTGTTTACTTTTATGTCTTCTAGCTTCGGTTTAGTGGAATGTTAAGCCTTGAGTAGTACTTGCCTAGAAATCTTTATAACTTTCATATCTTATCTCTAGGATTGCCTTAGAAGCCATTAGAAACTTTCCCGTAGCCTATCGTTTCATTTCACGGCTTCATATGCATCTTAGCTGGTTCAAGAAGAAGAACCAACCGACTAGATGACGATCTAATCGGTTGGGAATCCTTCTTGAACCGACTAGATATCCTTGCTCAACTCAGCCCATTCTCTGTTGGTCAATTAGTCGGTCCAAGAAGGTTCACCGACCGACTAGATGACGATTTAGTCGGTTGGAAATCCTTCTCAGACCGACTAGTTATCCTAATCAATTGAAGACAATTTGTTGACCAATTAGTCGGTCCAAGAAGGCTCACCGACCGACTAAATGACGATCTAGTCGGTTGGTGTTTCTTCTCAGACCAACTAGTTTTCCTTGTGAAATTCGACCTTTGCACTGTTGACCAGTTAGTTGGTTCAAGAAGGATGGTTAATGCATTAAATGACAATCTAGTCGGTTGATGATCCTTCTTAGACCGACTAGTTTCAAATCTAGTCGGTCCAAGAAGGTTCACTGACCGACTAGTTGTCAATCTAGTCGGTTGATGATCCTTCTTAGACCGACTAGTTCTTACCCAGATTTCACCATCTTCTCTGTTAACCATCTAGTCGGTCCAAGAAGGTCCACTGACCGACTAGTTGTCAATCTAGTTGGTTGATGACCCTTCTTAGACCGATTAAGCAGCTTCAGAAATAGATCCGTTGGGCATTTAATGCCACGAATTTTGTGACCATTTTCTCTCTTCCCTATATAAGTTTGTGTGCTTCTAACCAGGGATCCAAGGATGAAATTAGAGACATTTTCACACCATTGAGAAGAGCCATTCAACTCCAATTCTAAGCTCTCTCATCTCACTAAAATCTCTCACTCACTCTTTGAGCACTAATTTCTCAAGAGAGATTCTCATTCCTTGTGAGCTTCTCAAGCTAATAGCTTGAATCCAAGTCACCAACTCCTCCCTAGCCATCTATTGCTGCTCATCTTGGTAGAGCTAAGGTTTGGTGATCTCATCTTCCTCAAAATCCATTCTTGCCCTAAATTGGTAAGTATTTCTCAAGGCATAGGATTTTGTGGTAATAAGTTTTATATTTCAATCTTTATACTTCATATTTGTTGTATACTCACGGTGGTGAGAGGTTTGGCTTGATCCCAAGTTGTGGGAGTCAAGATTTCGTTTTTGCTCTCAGTTTGTGAGAGTTTGCTTAGTCCCAGGTTGTGGGATTAAGGTTTTGCGTGTTCCTGGGTTGTGGGATACACGGACATCGATTGTAGGTCGATTGCACTTGTGGGGTTTCTGCAAGTGGGCTAAAGGAAATCTCTAGCGGTTTGCTAGAGTATCCGGAGGGGATCCGGGTGTTGCTGGAGTAGGGCACCGGTAACAAGTCGGGAAGACTTGGGTGGCACCGAACCAGGGTAGATTACTTGTTTGCATTGCATTATTGCTTGTGTTGTTGTTCATTTATTACATTCCGCATTTGTTGGTTAAGTAGGGTTTTATTTGGTGTAAATTCCTTATAATTCTATAAAACACTATTCACCCCCCTCTAGTGTTTGTTCCTCATAGCACAAGGTCACTACAATTGGTATCAGAGCGAGGTTATAGCTATGGCAACCAACAACAACAACACACGATGCCCTCTTCCACCATATCTCCTTGGGCCCAATTATCAAAGTTGGTGTTTAAAGATGAATGCCTATATTCAATCCATCGATAAGGATTATTGGAAACTTGTGGAGAAGCCCCTTCGTGCACCTACCACTCCCGAACATGAATGGACAAATAAGTAAAAAGAATTGGCGGGAAAACATCAAGAGGTAATGGATATCTTGCTTGATTATTTAACTTATGACATTCTTATGCATGTGTCCAAGGCAACAACGGCATATCAAATATGGCACATGCTAGCGGAGCAAGAAGAATCCACCTCGGAGTGTTCTTCCTCCAATGATGAAAGGGATTCATTCATGGGCTTGATGGTACGAGAGGACGACTCTAGTGACGAATCAAGTGATTCAAGTGAAAGCGATAACGACGATGAAGAGGTAACAACGGATGATCTTAAAATTGAGCTTAAGCAATTATTTGATAAATATCAAAAGCTTATGCATAAATATTGTGATGCTAAGAATATGATTGCTAGTCTCTCTAACACATCTTCATGTAGCACCTCTAACAATGACACCATTGTTGAGACACTCGCTAATGAGAAAGCAAGTTTGCTTACTCAAAATGGCATGTTGAGAAATGAGGTGGAGTCCCTCAAATCTCAACTTGATCGTGTTTCCATTGCGGATAGTAACGATCTTGAGATTGAAAATCTTCAATCTCAAAACACTATTTTGGGAATTGAGAATGAGGATCTCAAATCCCAAGTGCACAAGCTCACCACACATGCATCCAATGCACGCACCTCCTATAGTGAAGTAACTATAGATTTTGTGAGGCCATCCTCCGGTGCATCCACGAGTGGTGTCTATAACAACTTACGTAGTTCTACTACTAAGGAAACCACCACTCCTATTCCTCCCTCCTTTGGAAAGAAACCCACTTTGGGTGGACCTCCAAAGAAGGTTCATGCATTCATGTACACCAATGCTATGCCACGTAGGAACACACCTCCTACTCCACATGTTCACATGAATGATGGTTTTTATGTTCCACACCCACGAGCATGTGCAAACACTTATTTGAGACACTCTCATGCACGTACTCATGCTCATGCATCGTCACGTGCCTATGATCACACAACACATCCACATGTGCATGCTCATTCTCATGATCATCCTCATGCATACACACCTCATATTCATCCACGTATGTATGCAACACCACACCATGGATCATATGCTCATCATCATGCTTTAGCACAACACAATTCTCTTGCTAGATCTCATGTTCCTAGGCCACATGCACCACGTAGAAATCAACCTTTTGTGCATGCAACCACTAGGAAGAGGATTTCCAAATCATACACTATTTGGGGTCCTAAGAACACTAGCACTCATGCTAAGGATATGTATGTGCAATCTTATATTCATAATATTATTTTGAATGATGATTATGTTGGGAAATCACAGTCCTCTTGGACTTGGTTTCCGAAGGGTTAGTTTCCGTTGACCCTTCATTTGCTTGGTACCATAAGTTTATTTCATTTTATGGGTACCAAGGCATTTGTGTTTAGAATTGGTTTATTCTTTTGTTTGGATTTTGGTCTTAGATGCTCATGTTTGTTAGAAACTTAAATTCATATTGAATTTGATTTCTATTGCATGTTTATTAGTAAATCATTGTGTTTTTGATTTTCATGTCTAAAATATTTAATATTTTCATGCAACACATGCGTTGGCTCATATTCATGTTTGATTATATGCAACATAAACATTGTGTATGATTACATTAGGATATGGGTTACAATTATTTGAATTTAGTATTTTAAATTTGTTGCCTAACCCATATGACCCAAAAAGGTTTCTGGATACCAAAATTATGTTTTCTAGGTTCAATCCACATTGGGATACCAACCCTACCAACTACTTGATTTGCAAAGATTTTCATTCAAATGGAGTTGTTGGTGCTTAAGTGATGCACCAAAATAGGGGGAGCTTAATGTTATAAGTATATTCTTACATTTGGTATCCATGTGTGTTGAATGCATGTAGATGTCATTTTGTGTTTGAGACTATCTCATGCATATCCTATGTTTGCATATTGTGTGTCTTATATCTCATTCATGTCTATGTATTTCACGTGTGTCAAATTCTTGACTAATGTGCATTGTATATTCATATCCTTACTCATATGTTTATTCGAGGATTATTTATAACATGTGGCATAAAAATTTTCATGTTAGAACTAATGCTCATTTGCATGTTTCACACACGGGACACGCTTATATTTATGTTCCACTTCACAAGCGTGCATCCCAACTTCCTACTCATGCCTCTACACAACCTCTTCTTAAGAATCCCAAATCACTATCTTTTGGATTCCTAAGATTGTTTCTAGGCATGGTATAAACACACATATGGAATCGTATATTAGGAATGACATTTTCTCATGCGAATATTTATATGAAAATCAAACTCTAATCTTTATTTGATTTCCACCTTGCTTACCCACTCATATTGCACTTCATGCTTGGGTACCATACTTGTATGATTACTTTTTGTACCCATATATATGTGAGTTCGTCAACTACTCCCAAGTTTGCATAGTTGTATGATTTTGTGGGAGTATGACATGTTTTGATTGCTATCATGTTATTTTCATCTATATGTCATTGCATTTCATTCATATTATGTTGTGCATATAAATTAGTTGATTTCTCTAACCTTTGGTGATTTATTATCGATTTGCATCTTCCTATCTTGTTGATATGCCAAAGGGAAAGAGAAATTTGGTTTTGAAATTTAATACTTTATGTTTTTCATGCACACTCGTTGTGGTATTACTTTTCATGCCTTCCTCCAATATGCATGTGTCGTGAATGTTTATTTTGTGCACATATGCATATTGAATGCGGAATCTTTCTTGCACACACTTTTGTATTAGATGTGTGTATTCATAATGATGATTGCTTGTATAATGTATTTTGACTAAATCATATGCATAGGAATTATTAGTCTAGGTGTTTCTAATTTCTAATGATTGAGAATTGTTAATTCCCGATATGTATGATTTTCATGATTATAACAACTCTTATTAATGCATGTCATGCATTTCTATTGATGAGTGTTATTTACAATTGGTAAATGATTGGTTATTGGACTACTTGATTTTGTTCATTAATCTATTTGGATCCAAAAAGTTTTTGGATACCACCAATTGTTGATTGACAGATTGTTGTGCAAGATGCCTACCCTACACATTCCTTGGTTTACAAATGACGGATCAATTCAAAGGAAAGGATGGTGCATTGGAGATGCACACATATAGGGAGAGCTAAATGGTTGTAAGTATGTGTTTTGCACAATTGGTATTTTAATATATTGGTTTTGACTACCATGTTTTCAATTGGTAGTTTAATATATTCGATTTGTGTAATATAGCATACTTCTCCATTAGCTCATTCTTGTCACACCCTCATGAAGATTGTGTGTTTATGTGACTACCTTGTTAATGAATTGGTTAGTTGTTTATTGATATTCATATCTTTGGAACACGTTGTCATTACACATCGCATTTCCTCACATGCATGCTTCTTGTGAAGATTGTTAAATATTATTGATATGATAACTGATGTGTATGACATGCTTGTTTGTTTATTAGATTATTTTAAGTATGTTGATCTTAAATTGCTACTTTGATTCTACAACTTGTACCTAATTCTCATTGATGATGATATTCATGGATTATTTAGACCATATCATGATCTGTCATACCATTCTAGTAGAATTTTTCATTTCTTTATGGCATGCTATACTTCATCACGTTATACATAATTCATGCAATGTATAAGATTAATGATTTAGGATCTTTATGTGTATTTGTTCATTGTATCACCACACATCTCATACTTTTCTTATAGTTTGTCTGATTATCTGTATGAGACGTATTGATATGATTTGGGGTGATCAATGTATGTTACTTGTCATTTTAATTACTTCATGACTAATGTTTAGCTATAATTTTATTCAAGAGATCCATCATGTCTATAGCTAAATCTCTCATGTATGATATTTTCACAAGTGACATAACACTCATGCATATTGGTTAGTGATCTTCATGCTATATTTTTCGCATTGATTATCTCTCCTCTCAAGCTCATGTTTTTATGATATGTTGGAGATAATTTTTGCTATACAAGATCATATAAGTTATGTTTGCTGATATGTATATTCTTTCATAGATATTCTTCCATGAATATATCTTGATGCACTATGACTTCTTTGATGCTACCTTCAACTATATTGTGCTTACTCAAGTTTTTATTCTATTCGCACAATTGGTATGCATGCTTGCGATGTTCATGATAACTTTATTCGTAGACTATCTTCATGCTTTTGCTCAAAATATGTTTTGTCCCATTATGCTTCATGTTGAATTCTTTGTGATATTTGAGCTAGGATGAGATCTTGTCTCTATTATGTTCACTTGGTTTCCTTCTCAAGTGAGATCACGATCTTGACATTATTTGCCTGCTTTGCATACTTTGTTAGACTACATTTGGTGTCATCTCTACATATCATATCTACATTTGGTATCATATTTACAATTGTTAGACTATTGATATTGGATATCATCTTTTCATGATCTTGCTTGATGCTAGTTTTGAGCTTATGATATAGTGCTTATCTTCTTTATGCTCATGGATTTCCATGCTTTTCATTGACTCTTTATGTGAGTATCTATTCTGGAATGCATGCTTGTACTATGGTTCTTTTGAACATTGTTTCAATTAGTATCCTAGTGTACTAGAATTGTGTATGCCATACATTTTATGATGTTTCTATCTCTATTTGGCATAACACCTTTGCATGATATAGATATTTATGTATGCCCACATCGCACACTTCACTTAAATTTTGGCTGGAGATACTTTTGGAGATGATTTGGTATGACTACAATTTGTATCTCATGCCATTTTACTTAATTTGTGTTATTATTTAATAACATGACTTTGTACACATGGTTATAATTGATATTTCTACAATTGGTATCTGATATTTTCTTCGTCGCTCGACGATTATATTGATTTGATAGCTTTGTTTGTATGAAAACATAGAATTGTTTTCCATGCACTCAATTTGCTAAAATATTGATCTATGTCAATATGATGATTTTGATTCCACCATGATATATTTAATCATGTTCATGTCATTTGTCATGCTCATTGCTCAAGGACAGTCTATCACATTATGCTTAATGTTATAAATTTTGTGATAATTGAGTCTGTTTGGGTATTTGACACTATTTGATCACTTGTTTTTCTTTCACAAGTGATGTCATGATTTTTGCAATTGTCACTTTTCTAACACTGCTCACACTACTCTTTACAATTAGTATCTATTGTAATCTTTTATCTCATATGCTTATTGCTTATCTTTTTATGATAATTGAGGGTGGTTGAGTTGTTGTAGAATATATGCTCTTGCAATTGATATCTTTATTTTGATATTCTGTTTTCAATTGGTAACTTTACATTTGAGAACTTTACAATTGGTAACTTTTCAATTGTTATACATTTTTGTTTTCCACTCTATTGTTGCACTTGTTGTTTCTATACCCCCATATCTTTTTGTTAATGACAAAGGGGGAGAGAAATAAACAAGATGTGCTTATTAATTGCTAAGTGTTAAACAATAACTTGAATCATATAGACGTTAAGTATGATCGTTCATGTATATGATTCAGGGGGAGCATTGGTTGGTTTATATTGTTTACATTTTGTATATATTGGTAATCATGCTCATGTTTATGATGTGTATCACCTATGTGATTTGTATTGTGTATGCATATTATTTCTGGTCATTCTTGCGATATATACACAACCACATGTGATACACACACTATTAACTGCTGAATGATGCTATTGATTATTGATATTAACTTGATTGGCATCATTGCAGGGGGAGTAAGTATATTTAATGCACAATTATTTGTTTTGTTTATATTTGGTTTGTCATCATCAAAAAAGGGGAGAATGTTGAGTATTGGACTCTCCACCTTTGTCACGCCCCGCTTCCCAAAAATGTGGAGGCGAGACGTGAGAAGGTCCGCTCAGACTTGAAGCTGAAAAGCCGCAAGTCCGATAAGCGTCAAATAGAACTACAAATGGCAGGTCCTTGCAATGCAATACGGAACAACAATAATAACAAGAAGGAGAGATAGATAAAATGTTCAATCTCAGATTATCCATTAATTAAATTACAATATCACAGAAAAGCCACCAGGCTAAATGAAAAAGGATCTAAGGCCCAAACATGGCCAATAAAGAATAATATACATATAAGGGTGCCACGCACCAACGGCTAACAGCAAACCTAACAAAGAAGTGAACACGAGCGGTCTTCAAGACAGGCCCCCGGTGTCCACTCACCAACACGGCAAACATCAACAACAGCAACACCATATTCCCTGCAACAAGACTCTGGCTCTGGGTCTAACATGTGGCACCCAAAAGAGAGAGGGGCACATGTCAGCAAGTCTGGAAAGACTTGTGCAAGGAAACTGGAATAAAGGTAAACTAGCAACCTAGCAGTTATAGTATGATGTATGGCATGGTAAGTATAGTATGAGAGTGACAAGTAAAGTACAAGTGGTAAGTGTGACAAGTATAGTCAAGTAACAACAAGTACAAGGGATCACCCACACATGGATGCCCTATTGCCCGCAGGCTGTATTCAAGTATCAAGTACAAGGGATCACTCAACGAGTGCCCTTTGCCCGCAGGCTGTGTTCAAGTGTCAAGTACAAGGGATCACTCAACGAGTGCCCTTTGTCTGCAGGCTGTGTTCAAGTGTCAAGTACAAGGGATCACTCAACGAGTCCCCTTTGCCCGCAGGCTGTGTTGAACTCGTCTTCTGGAACACGAGCCAGAAAGTGGATTTAACAAGTATGGCGTAGGGGTGCACCTAGCCGGAACAAGTAACACTAGCATGTAGCAAAGCTACGCAATCACGATGAGTATTCAAGCGTGCAATGACATGAGCAGTTAATTCGCGTACCGTTAATTGTAATTAAACATGGCAGGCAAAATGCAATGACATGAATAGATATTCGCGTACCGTTTATTTAAATGAAACATGACAGGCAAAATGCAATAGCAGTTAAGGATGCATGGATGCCATGAACATTTAATACGCGTACCGTTTAATTGGAAAGTAAACGTGACATACAAGCATGATGAGGGTGACGGAACAAGCTTCGTTGTCAAGCTAGGTCAAAGGCGTCTAAACGGCTATCCTTTCACCGTCTAGTCTCTTTTACGCTAAAGCAAGGTAAATGGCCTAAGACATGGCCCAAATCAAGAGATGCAAGTTTCACTTGCCTAGCACCGGGGATGACGATCAACGTAGGCACATCACACAAATTTGTTATCTACGGGAACGGATCACTGTCATGGAAAAACAACATTAGAATGGTAACTAATCCGTATTCACAATTGAACCCTACGATTTCTAATGATCCATTTTATTAGGGTTTCACAAATAGCAAGTGTGGGTTATGAGATTATTAAAGGAAGAATACTACCCGTGAAGAAGCGGAGGAACGATGCCGAGCAACCATGGCAATGGAAGAACGATCCGGCTCAGATCTGGAAATGGGGGAAATCTGGAGAAATGGGTTTGGATGAAGCTTTTGGGGATTTGATGAGGGTTTGAGGTTGAGGAGAGGTAGGATATGTGAAATGAGGGTTTGGATGATGATGGATGAGCTTGGGATGAAGGATCAATGGTTTGGAGAAGAAGGGGGCTCAATGGGGGAGAAATTAGGGTTTGGGGTGATGAGGAAGAAGAAGAAAACGTTTGGGGCGTATTTATAGAAAAGTGTGGCGGCTAGGGCAAAACTAGGGTTTCCTGGGCTGATTAGTCGGTCAAAGAAGGATTGGTGACCGACTAGTTGAGGATCTAGTCGGTCGGTCGTTCAACATGGACCGACTAAGAGTAAACAGTAGCTCGCTCAGGAAAACTGGACTATGAGTTAGTCGGTCTGTGAAGGCTTGTAAACCGACTAGTTTGAGAACTAGTTGGTCGGTGAGTGTTCATTGACCGACTAAAGGCTGAATTCTGAGAGAGATCATGGAAATGTGAGTTAGTCGGTCTGAGAAGGATTCCTGACCGACTAGTTTATCATCTAGTCGGTCGAAAGATGTTCTTAGACCGACTAAAGATAAACAGTAACTCCAGAATAATTGATTGAATGAACTAGTCGGTTCCAGTTGATTTCCTGACCGACTAAATTGGAATCTAGTCGGTCGGTTGATCTTCTTGAACCAACTAACGTGCACGAAAAGTCTCGAAATGGAGCGCGAAGGTCCGGGATGAATTCTAAGGTTTCTAGGATCAACTTATCGCTAAGATATGATCGATATGAAGCTCGTCACGAGGGACTTACTCCGAGTTCAATGATTTTAAGGAAGAGGCTAGGAGATCACATCAAAAGGAATGAAAACGAAAGTTAGGAAATCTCAACGAGATGAATGAAAGCGAGAATTATGGAAATGGAAACCACACAAGGAGAGAACCCACCATCACAAGCAGAACCCACTGATAATCCAATCATACAAAAACCAGTCGTTACATCTTACCCACCTTAGAATAAAGTCCGTCCTCGGACTTTCTAACATATATATAGTCGCTCGGGTAACTACCCTCAACCAATATCACATCATAAATTCAACCAAGTACTTTCATTTCGAGTGCTTATATATATATATGCACTAGAAATAAAATATTACTACCACTACACACATATTTTCACGCACATAATACACTCATACTTATTATAGTCAATCAATTTCATACACGTATTTCAATCACATATATATAGTCAATATATTTATACAACAATAAACACTTATTACTTACTATAAGAAAATAACCAAGCCTCTCTTATTTGAAAATAATTTCACATTTATTTAGTCATTCAAATACATGCAAATATTTCACCATATTTTCACCTCACATATAGTCCTATAACTATAAATTGGTATAGCCACCCACAATCGTGTGCGTAACACAACCAAGCACAAACAATTCAAACACCATACATACATCATCCATCACTATTCACCACCACATACAATTATACCAAGGTACATAGAGTATACCCACTCAAGCTTGAGTGAGACTCAAATCATAACATGACATTTATATGCGTAACACAGTATCCATACACATACCAATCCACTCCAAGGCATGCACATCCACGTATCACATATTTTCACACCATATCCATCCATTTATAACTATCATATCAACACATCAACTACATACAAGTTTAAGAGATGCAATAGTCGGGTATACCTCCTGATATACACGCATACGACATCTCATAAAACAAGTAGTACCAATCAAAATTATCATTCTGATATCATACGTATATCACATCATACTCAAGCAGAAAATTACCTACACACAACACACAAATGCCAACACCCATACCACTATATACACACCACGAAATCAACACTACGACGACATAACCACTTAACTAATGGGCCCACCAAACCATAATAAGGTTGACACAGGCAACGACAAGCTCTAAGGGCCAGACAAAAAGGAAGAAACTGAAATCACATGCGTAATGAATAGAAGGATCGAAAAGCATGAAAACGGTCGTGTAATGATGTAATGATGCTCCATTAGGACACATGGAAAATAGTGTAATTAACATATTCTAAAATACGAAAAGTTTGAAAACCGTTATACTTCAAAAGTTGGAGCCCCTTTTCGTATGAAAATATTTAGAGGTCGATAAACAAGTTGTTTGAAAACGTGTTTGAGACGAATATACGTAATGAGAGGAAAAGTGGTTTATTGGCTTATATAAAATCATCATGAGAAAAAAAGGAAATCATTTACTCGAACATTTAAACATAGGTTAGAAATGTTATGCGGCAGCAACCTAAAAATTTTGGAAAAATTTTGAGATTCGAAGATTAAAATCAGATCAAGTATAGCGTGGAGAGTCTAAGCGCATGCTAAAGGTTTTCTGAATCTTAAAACTGAAGAGAAATCCCAAATAAACCATATCGAAAATATTTTTTTAGAGAAATCCGGATTTGCCAACAAAATTGATTTATACAAGATCTTAATGTACGAGCAAAACGAACGTGGTACCGATATATAAAAATAATTGAAGTCATATTTCAGAAATTATCTTAAAAGTGTGTATGGTGAATGGAAAGATAATATCTTAGTAGTATGGAAAGAGAAAAAGATATTTAAACTCATCAAGTTAGTACTAAAACTTTTAAACCATTTTATGAAGGGTCTAAGTCAGGAATGATTTCGAAATAGTAATAAAATTTTTTTTTAAACAAAAATCTGAAATATGGAAAATGTTGAGCATAAAATCGACTTGCTAAAAGCTGAAGTCCAAAGGGACTTGAAAAGTTTATTAAGAGTAAGCACGAGGTGTTTTCGAATAAAATTTTAATGGCACAAGTAAGAAAATAAATTATGAATCGAGTTAGGAAAATAGAAATACGGTTCAGAATGAAATTGGTATATGAACAGGGACAAGACATTTATATCGATACGAAAGTATATGCAGAAAATATTATAAACTTCTAATCTAAAAATCTCAACACAAGTTCCGATATTTAAAAACATAAATAATTTAAGTCGGCGAAGGAGCATGAAACCTCACATATAACAAAAGTGTTTCGAACCAATTTAAACTTAACGAAAGAAGAAGATCGAAGATACTTTTAGGGGGAAATAAGGATTCGCCAAAAGAACGTGTTGGTATAAAAACTTTTGAAGTACGAGTACGACGATCCTATAATTGATATATACCAAAAATTAGTTGAAGTCCATTCAGTTTGGAAAAATACCCCAAAAGGTATGTAAGATAAGTGGTTAAAATAAATTTTTGTAGTTAGGAAAAAGGACGGTATATCGAACCATCAGGATAGTAATAAAGTTTAAAAAAAATCGAAATGCGAAAGATACATTGTTAGAAAAATAGTACAAGATAGTAATTTTTAAAATTACGACCAACAGTCTTCAAAATTCAAGAACGACTTTTAACTCCATCAAAATTTAGGGAGACATATTTAAAGAAGTTTAGAACAAAATTTAAATTGAGTGAAACTTCAAATAAGGAAAGCATTCGAAAATAACTTTGGAAGAATCAAGATTTTCAACGGAACATATTTGAAAGATCAAGGATAATTGTAATGAGGTGGTCATGTGAATTGAGGACAAGGGAAGTGGTTACGGAACGTAATTTTCCAAAAATCTGTAGTCGGGAAAATGTTTGAACATAACTTTGATTTGTTGAAAGCTGAAATCATCTGTGACTTGAAAAGTATATTAAGGGAGCGCGACGAGTCATTTGAATAGCATAAATAAGAAAGGAAAATTCATAAATCGAATTTGGAAAATAGAATTGCGGCTCAGAATTAAATCGATTTATGAAAAGGGACAAGATATTCAAATAGGTATGAAAGGTATAGGCCGTAAAACATTATAAAACAGTAATCAAAATCTCGTCAAAACTTTCGAATTTCAAAAATTAATTTAAGTCAACGAAAGAGTACGAGATATAAGTATACATATAACAATTGAAATTCCATTTAGCTTAGAAAAGATTTTAAAGTATGTATGCTATGCGATTAAAATGGATCTCATAGTTAGAAAATGGTACATCGAATTTTCCAAAATAGTATTGGAGTCCTTAAACTGAAATGCGAAAATATAGACAAGTAAATGGTTACGAGTTAGCAATTATAATTTCAACCATTAGACTCCGAAATCGACAAGGAATTTGACTCAATCGAAAAGTGAGAAATTTTAAGTATATACGTAGCGGGTTTAAAACAAAATTTAAACTTAACGAAAACTTTAATAAGGGAAATCGAAAAATAACTTTAAAAGAAATTAAGCCTTGCGAATGGGGACATTCGAAGGATCAACGATTATAGAAACGTGGTGGTCATGGGAATCGAGGCAAGGGATTTGGTCGGATGATCAAAGCACAAATACGCCTAGGATATGACTTAGGAAAATCTACGGGAATCTCCTACGGTCAACCAGCTAAAGATTATGGAACTAAGCGCTAAGACTTCCCTTAGGGCTAGACAGCGATGAAATGAGTTCAGCTTGGTCCGACATCGATGAACCCAAGCGAGAGACCAAAGAATTCTAGAAGTCTACCCTAGTCAAAGCTAGACAGGAACCACTAAGGTAACTCCTACGACGACCAAATCAACTCCTAGCGGGGAGTCTAACTAACAATCAGGGGCCTCTAACTAGCAAGCACGGACGTCTAACTAAGTCTTCCTACCACCTAGTGACATAGGAAAACTACTAGACTCAAGGCTTATAAATTGGATGTTCTAATTTATTTAATGGACATTCCATAATTATTATCATTGTTCCGATAGTTCACATTTGCAAATGGACCTGCATGGGCCACCAATAAAACCTGTCATGCCCCGCTTCCCAAAAATGTGGAGGCGAGACGTGAGAAGGTCCGCTCAGACTTGAAGCTGAAAAGCCGCAAGTCCGATAAGCGTCAAATAGAACTACAAATGGCAGGTCCTTGCAATGCAATACAGAACAACAATAATAACAAGAAGGAGAGATAGATAAAATGTTCAATCTCAGATTATCCATTAATTAAATTACAATATCACAGAAAAGCCACCAGGCTAAATGAAAAAGGATCTAAGGCCCAAACATGGCCAACAAAGAATAATATACATATAAGGGTGCCACGCACCAACGGCTAACAGCAAACCTAACAAAGAAGTGAACACGAGCGGTCTTCAAGACATGCCCCCGGTGTCCACTCACCAACACGGCAAACATCAGCAACAGCAACACCATATTCCCTGCAACAAGACTCTGGCTCTGGGTCTAACATGTGGCACCCAAAAGAGAGAGGGGCACATGTCAGCAAGTCTGGAAAGACTTGTGCAAGGAAACTGGAATAAAGGTAAACTAGCAACCTAGCAGTTATAGTATGATGTATGGCATGGTAAGTATAGTATGGGAGTGACAAGTAAAGTACAAGTGGTAAGTGTGACAAGTATAGTCAAGTAACAACAAGTACAAGGGATCACCCACACATGGATGCCCTATTGCCCGCAGGCTGTTTTCAAGTATCAAGTACAAGGGATCACTCAACGAGTGCCCTTTGCCCGCAGGCTGTGTTCAAGTGTCAAGTACAAGGGATCACTCAACGAGTGCCCTTTGCCCGCAGGCTGTGTTTAAGTGTCAAGTACAAGGGATCACTCAACGAGTGCCCTTTGCCCGCAGGCTGTGTTGAACTCGTCTTCTGGAACACGAGCCAGAAAGTGGATTTAACAAGTATGGCGTAGGGGTGCACCTAGCCGGAACAAGTAACACTAGCATGTAGCAAAGCTACGCAATCACGATGAGTATTCAAGCGTGCAATGACATGAGCAGTTAATTCGCGTACCGTTAATTGTAATTAAACATGGCAGGCAAAATGCAATGACATGAATAGATATTCGCGTACCGTTTATTTAAATGAAACATGACAGGCAAAATGCAATAGCAGTTAAGGATGCATGGATGACATGAACATTTAATACGCGTACCGTTTAATTGGAAAGTAAACGTGACATACAAGCATGATGAGGGTGACGGAACAAGCTTCGTTGTCAAGCTAGGTCAAAGGCGTCTAAACGGCTATCCTTTCACCGTCTAGTCTCTTTTACGCTAAAGCAAGGTAAATGGCCTAAGACATGGCCCAAATCAAGAGATGCAAGTTTCACTTGCCTAGCACCGGGGATGACGATCAACATAGGCACATCACACAAATTTGTTATCTACGGGAACGGATCACTGTCATGGAAAAACAACATTAGAATGGTAACTAATCCGTATTCACAATTGAACCCTACGATTTCTAATGATCCATTTTATTAGGGTTTCACAAATAGCAAGTGTGGGTTATGAGATTATTAAAGGAAGAATACTACCCGTGAAGAAGCGGAGGAACGATGCCGAGCAACCATGGCAATGGAAGAACGATCCGGCTCAGATCTGGAAATGGGGGAAATCTGGAGAAATGGGTTTGGATGAAGCTTTTGGGGATTTGATGAGGGTTTGAGGTTGAGGAGAGGTAGGATATGTGAAATGAGGGTTTGGATGATGATGGATGAGCTTGGGATGAAGGATCAATGGTTTGGGGAAGAAGGGGGCTCAATGGAGGAGAAATTAGGGTTTGGGGTGATGAGGAAGAAGAAGAAAACGTTTGGGGCGTATTTATAGAAAAGTGTGGCGGCTAGGGCAAAACTAGGGTTTCCTGGGCTGATTAGTCGGTCAAAGAAGGATTGGTGACCGACTAGTTGAGGATCTAGTCGGTCGGTCGTTCAACATGGACCGACTAAGAGTAAACAGTAGCTCGCTCAGGAAAACTGGACTATGAGTTAGTCGGTCTGTGAAGGCTTGTAAACCGACTAGTTTGAGAACTAGTCGGTCGGTGAGTGTTCATTGACCGACTAAAGGCTGAATTCTGAGAGAGATCATGGAAATGTGAGTTAGTCGGTCTGAGAAGGATTCCAGACCGACTAGTTTAGCATCTAGTCGGTCGAAAGATGTTCTTAGACCGACTAAAGATAAACAGTAACTCCAGAATAATTGATTGAATGAACTAGTCGGTTCCAGTTGATTTCCTGACCGACTAAATTGGAATCTAGTCGGTCGGTTGATCTTCTTGAACCAACTAACGTGCACGAAAAGTCTCGAAATGGAGCGCGAAGGTCCGGGATGAATTCTAAGGTTTCTAGGATCAACTTATCGCTAAGATATGATCGATATGAAGCTCGTCACGAGGGACTTACTCCGAGTTCAATGATTTTAAGGAAGAGGCTAGGAGATCACATCAAAAGGAATGAAAACGAAAGTTAGGAAATCTCAACGAGATGAATGAAAGCGAGAATTATGGAAATGGAAACCACACAAGGAGAGAACCCACCATCACAAGCAGAACCCACTGATAATCCAATCATACAAAAACCAGTCGTTACAACCTTGATTTTGATGATGATCAAACACAAATCATTGTGACTAACTCTTATGATTGCAGTTAGCTATAAAGTCACCAATCAGATTCTAGAAGATCAAAAGTGACTACACGTGTTGATTCTGGTAGATCAACAAAAGTGAAGCATTGGCTTGACGAATTCAAAGGCTGCTTCAAACATTAAGCCAATGGCATCAACAAATGAATGGAGATTCAATCCAAAGAGAAGAAATGAATGGATGAGTCAAAAGCTTCGAAGACTATGACGTTCAAGTCATTCAACTAAAAGACTCAAGACCATGAAGATTTATGGAGATCGTCGCCAAAGTAATTTGTTCATCTCAAGCGACGTCCCAAGACTTCCTCAGAACGTGTGATCGTTGTGCCTGGAGCTTCGTTGAAGCTCAAGGAGTATTCATGAAGTCAAGGGATTCAGATTCTCCATGTTGAAGCTTTGAAGACGGTTTGTCGTGTTTACTTTTATGTCTTCTAGATTCGGTTTAGTGGAATGTTAAGCCTTGAGTAGTACTTGCCTAGAAATCTTTATAACTTTCATATCTTATCTCTAGGATTGCCTTAGAAGCCATTAGAAACTTTCCCGTAGCCTATCGTTTCATTTCACGGCTTCATATGCATCTTAGCTGGTTCAAGAAGAAGAACCAACCGACTAGATGACGATCTAATCGGTTGGGAATCCTTCTTGAACCGACTAGATATCCTTGCTCAACTCAGCCCATTCTCTGTTGGTCAATTAGTCGGTCCAAGAAGGTTCACCGACCGACTAGATGACGATTTAGTCGGTTGGAAATCCTTCTCAGACCGACTAGTTATCCTAATCAATTGAAGACAATTTGTTGACCAATTAGTCGGTCCAAGAAGGCTCACCGACCGACTAAATGACGATCTAGTCGGTTGGTGTTTCTTCTCAGACCAACTAGTTTTCCTTGTGAAATTCGACCTTTGCACTGTTGACCAGTTAGTTGGTTCAAGAAGGATGGTTGATGCATTAAATGACAATCTAGTCGGTTGATGATCCTTCTTAGACCGACTAGTTTCAAATCTAGTCGGTCCAAGAAGGTTCACTGACCGACTAGTTGTCAATCTAGTCGGTTGATGATCCTTCTTAGACCGACTAGTTCTTACCCAGATTTCACCATCTTCTCTGTTAACCATCTAGTCGGTCCAAGAAGGTCCACTGACCGACTAGTTGTCAATCTAGTCGGTTGATGACCCTTCTTAGACCGATTAAGCAGCTTCAGAAATAGATCCGTTGGGCATTTAATGCCACGAATTTTGTGACCATTTTCTCTCTTCCCTATATAAGTTTGTGTGCTTCTAACCAGGGATCCAAGGCTGAAATTAGAGACATTTTCACACCATTGAGAAGAGCCATTCAACTCCAATTCTAAGCTCTCTCATCTCACTAGAATCTCTCTCTCACTCTTTGAGCACTAATTTCTCAAGAGAGATTCTCATTCCTTGTGAGCTTCTCAAGCTAATAGCTTGAATCCAAGTCACCAACTCCTCCCTAGCCATCTATTGCTGCTCATCTTGGTGGAGCTAGGGTTTGGTGATCTCATCTTCCTCAAAATCCATTCTTGCCCTAAATTGGTAAGTATTTCTCAAGGCATAGGATTTTGTGGTAAGAAGTTTTATATTTCAATCTTTATACTTCATATTTGTTGTATACTCACGGTGGTGAGAGGTTTGGCTTGATCCCAAGTTGTGGGAGTCAAGATTTCGTTTTTGCTCTCAGTTTGTGAGAGTTTGCTTAGTCCCAGGTTGTGGGATTAAGGTTTTGCGTGTTCCTAGGTTGTGGGATACACGGACATCGATTGTAGGTCGATTGCACTTGTGGGGTTTCTGCAAGTGGGCTAAAGGAAATCTCTAGCGGTTTACTAGAGTATCCGGAGGGGATCCGGGTGTTGCTGGAGTAGGGCACCGGTAACAAGTCGGAAAGACTTGGGTGGCACCGAACCAGGGTAGATTACTTGTTTGCATTGCATTATTGCTTGTGTTGTTGTTCATTTATTACATTCCGCATTTGTTGGTTAAGTAGGGTTTTATTTGGCGTAAATTCCTTATAATTCTATAAAACACTATTCACCCCCCTCTAGTGTTTGTTCCTCATAGCACAGGGTCACTACATAAAGTAAAGGTGACTGTGCAATGCAAAAGTAATGACGGTGACAAGGTAGATGGTAGCAACAATGTTTTAACCAACAGGAAATGTGATGATAATAGTAGGACAACTAGGTAGACGCAGTAACACTGAAAAAGTAAGTAACGAGCGAGCATGAGGGAAACAAACGTTGGTTAACTATCTAATAGTGTAGGCTGGCCTAATAATAAGAAGTCTAGCTTAACTCCTAAACCAGCCAGGCAGTCAGGGCTTGAAGGCATAGGTCACTTCTATGACCGCAGGACAAGTCCGTTGGTTGACCAACCCCTTTCTGTTCCTTTCTAGACACTGATCGAGTAGTATTTTAAGACCGATTATTATTATACCGTTCTATCACGTTTGAGTAGTCTCGACTTAGTCTGTAGGACAGTGGTATCAAATCAGTAGTCGTGACAAGAGTTAGCTTGATCAGGTGGCATAGAAATGGTTAGGGTTGATTAAATGGGAGAGTGGTAGGTATGTGTAAAAATGTGACAATATCCCAATAACGTATATAAGGATAGTGAGTATGCAGTATAAGTTAAACGGTAGATCAGCAATAGACGAAAGATTCATGAGTGTAGAGATGTAGTGTTTGTTTCGTAAATGGCGATAAAATTTTTTTAATACAGAAAATTTTAAAGTATACATACGATGAATACAGAACTAATACACTGAAATAGTTGAAGTTTTATTTAGCATAAAAAGTATTAGTATACGGTCGGTCATTTTGAAATCTGTTGTGGTATAGTAAGAAAATGCCATACATACTCATGAATCACGTCCTTGCGGTCCAGCGGACACGGCCAGGGAAGTGACTAAGCCAGGATCACTTACCCCCAAGTCTAGCTAGGGTGATCCAACAAACTTAGCCAAGCACATTGACCGGATCATGGTCCATTGAAGGAAACTTATCATTTATATGCGTGCCATCAACAAAAGAGTTTAAATCTAAAGATATTCATATGTAGAAAGTAAAATAGGATGGTATAGATTTGAAATCATTAAAAAATTAGTGACTAAAAATTTTCAATGAAGGGAACTCAAAATCAAATAAAAATTTTAAGTCAGTTGAAAAATATAAGGCCTATGTAAAAGATTTTTAAAGAAGTTAAACTGGGCGAGAAATTTCATAAAAGAGACATCGATAGTAAAATCAGTATAGTAATGGGGGTGATTCAAAAGGTAAAGATGGCTGTCAGGAAGATCACGTGGGTCGAAAGTAAGGATTAGAATATGATGATCAAATGTAAGTACGGGTAGGAAATGACTTGTGAAAAGGCTACGATAGATTCGTAAAGTCAAAAAGTGGAACGTGAAATGAAAGGAGATTAAATTCAAGGATATGCTGATTTGGTTGACTAAGGATCATGAAACTTATGACTAAGATTTTCAAATGGAGTTGATCGGGGTAGAAGATTCGAGGAAAGTGTTGTTTGAGAGTCAAGATTGTAATATTATCTATGCTATTTTAAAGTATTTTGCATGAGCATAGACCTGCATGGGCCACCACTAAAACCTGTCACGCCCCGCTTCCCATTAGGCTTGAGAGCGAGGACGCGAACGGGTCCGCTTATGCAAGTAAGGAGGATGTACTTTTGCTTTTCTTTCCTCCTTGACTTAACACAATAAGCGTCTGTGTGACATACCGCAGGTTCTTGCTTGCATTACTTAAAAACAACGCAGATAAAAAAAACATTATTACAATCTCAAATGTCTCAACGGAATTACAACAATGTAGAAAAGAAGAGTGGGTCTTATGACCCGTACAATAAGTGAAAAGAAGGGCAATGAAAGTTCTCTAGTTTGACAGTTCTTGGTCCACTGGTTCAGCTATCTCAACTAGTCCTCTTGGTGCTAAAGCTCGGGATCTGACATACATCCAAAAACATGAATGTATGTCAGCAAGGGTCTGCAAGTAGAGATTAGAACCCAAGGCAAGGTATATACAAATTTATATTGGATTTAAAAGGCGTTAATAATTTAAATGAGATAATGACAACAAGATTAAATATACTGATTATAAAAGACAGCCTATCATGCAGTTCTAAGCAGTTTAACAAGTAAAGTAAATCTTCTCTTTGGTTCATTAGCATGTCAATATAACTGAGATAACAAATCCAAGTTGCAAGTTTCATGTTAGCATTTCACGACTGTTAGCATTTCACGACTGTTAGCATTTCACGATTGTTAGCATTCACGATTGTTAGCATTCATGTATATAAAAGGGTTCTCGCCTTTAGGTCGTGATGAGTGAGTCGTCCTTCTCACGGGGGCTTACCGTGATTGGCGCTAACCCACCGCCTACGGGTGGTGCCCTTGAAGAGAGTACTCGTTCATACGCCTAGCGGCCGCTCTACCCTTACCCCACCCATGATTTATGCTGGAACACGAGCCAGCCTAATTCACAAATTACAAGCACGAATTTGTCAACTTAATGACATCACAAAAGTCACGATTTCGCCTTCGAGGCGCACGATCTCACGATGTCAAACGCTAGTTTATTATTTCAAGGCATGCAGCAATTAAATAACATGATCATTTATTTCCATGCGGTATTTTGTATGTTACAAGAGTATCGAAAACAACATTCGCAATAATTTAGCAAAAAGGGTTAACATGCGATTTTAACGAAAACAAACAGAAACTTGATTTTTCATGTTATTGTTCTAAACTAAGCTATATCAAGTTATATGCTGTTGGATCGCATTTTTGGCCACGGATGTCATGGTGGTAATATCACGCGTCATTTCACAGTTAAATTTTAAGTTATGAAAATTTACATTCAAAAGACTAGATTAACATCCAACTTCAAAAATACACTATACATTGTATACTTGCCTGATTCCGGCGATTTTGGTGCCGTTGGGTTCGTCTCGACGGGCACTAGGCGTTGGTAATTTTGGTTCTCTGTTTTGGTTAGACAAATCACTGAATTAGATATATTGCGAGATAATTAAAATATCGGGTTAATCCTTAAAGTGGGTTCGTCTAATTTTATTGGGTTCTCTGGCTAGGGTGATGTCTATATTGTCTTACACTAATGTTATACGCCTCATTAATTTAATATTTATCAATCTAACATTGTTTAAAAATTAGTAACATGGTGAGATCAAATTAACATTTAAATTACTAACGCTAACTAACATTAACAAGTAACTAATTAATTAAGCTAATTAACTCCCTAATCTAATTACATGGCTTAACATACATTAATCTTTGACTATGGATAATAGGATAACAAGTTATATTTCTTACATACTAACTCTTACTAAAGGGAGATAACATGTTACTATAGTCTCTCTCTCCCTCTTTCTTTACAACCTATTAAAAATATTGCCTAAAGGCTGTCACTGTTAGATGATAATGAACTCAAGAGAGAGAGATATACAATTTCATTGCTAGGAATGAGTAACCATAGCTAAGAGCCATGGTGCTCTATTTATTTATCTCATAGTGGGGAGGCCAAAAGCCTCTAGTAGACCAAGGGTCCCCATTACTCTAAGTAATGAGGGACCTAATGAATGGGTAATGAAGGAGGGGAGGCCAAAAGCCTCCCTCATTCATAACACTGCCCCTTACACATTCATCACTTCGGTCTCAGCTACTGAGGCAAGGGGTGGATACTTCTGGATCCAGAGTAAGTGTGTTTGCCTCGTTAAAACCTTAGCTGTGGAAAACCCAGTGGGAAAACCCAACAGCTTAAGGAAAAAGAGTGCAACCCACAGGTTACTCCCCCTGATCCGTACAAGCTTCAGGCTTGCAGGTCTTTCAACTGTCGCATACCAATGTTCTTTACAAGCTTTACAAAAGTACATTTAGGCAATGCCTTAGTAAAAAGATCAGCTAAGTTGTTGCATGACTGGATCTGTCGAACTTCAATCTGCTTGTCGTTCTTCTGCTCGTGCGTCCAGAAAAACTTGGGAGAAATGTGCTTTGTCCTGTCGCCTTTGATGTAGCCCTTCTGAAGCTGAGCAATGCACGCGGTGTTGTCTTCGAATAGGGCAGTAGGCTCCAGATCACCGGTCTTCAGGCCAGTGGATTGGAGGATGTGTTGGACGACGGAGCGTAGCCAAAAACATTCTCTGCTCGCTTCATGGATCGCGATGAGCTCTGCATGGTTGGAAGATGTAGCAGTAGTGGTTTGTTTTATCGATCTCCAGGAGATAGCAGTTCCTCCGTAGGTAAAGACAAAACCAGTCTGTGATTTTGCCATATGCGGATCTGAAAGATAGCCTGCATCGGCATAACCAAGTAACTGGGAGGAGGCACCTCTCTGGTAGTAAAGTCCAAGGTCTACGGAACCCTGGAGGTATCGCAGAAGATGCTTTACTCCATTCCAGTGGCGCTTTGTAGGCGCTGCACTGTGTCTGGCTAGGAGATTGACTGCAAACGCTATATTGGGACGCGTGAAGTTAGCCAGATAGAGAAGTGCACCAATGGCACTTAGGTAGGGTACTTCTGGACCCAGTATCTCCTCCCCCTCTTCCAGAGGCCGGAAGGGGTCCTTTTGTACGTCTAATGATCTCACGACCATAAGGGTACATAAAGGATGACATTTATCCATTTGGAACTTATTTAAAAGCTTCCTAGTATAATTGGATTGATGTAGAAAGATTCCACCTCGTAGGTGTTCAATCTGCAAGCTAAGGCAATACTTCGTTCTGCCTAGGTCTTTCATTTCAAAAGTGTGATTTAGCCTTGCAGATATCTCATTAATCTCTGCTGGAGAGCCTATGAGATTTAAGTCATCAACGTAAACTGCTATGATGACGAATCCTTTTCCCGTTCTTTTGATAAAGATGCACGGGCAGACTTCGTTATTAGTGAATCCTTGCTGTGCAAGGAAATCACTGAGTCTGTTATACCACATTTTGTCTGACTGTTTTAGTCCATACAAGGATCTATGTAGTCTAACAGAGAATACGTCCCGAGGTATCTCTTTCATCTCTGTGGGTAAGTTGAACCCATCTGGTAGTTTCATATAGATCTTTTTATCTAAATCGCCATAAAGATATGCAGTCACAACGTCCATGAGCTGCATTTCTAGGCTTGCCAGAGATGATAGGCTTATTAAGAATCTGAATGTATTAGTGTCCATTACCGGGGAGTATGTATCTTCATAATCGATACCCGGTCTTTGGGAAAAACCCTTTGCTACAAGACGCGCCTTGTAGCGGAAGATCAAATTTTGTTCATTTCTTTTTCTAATGAAAACCCACTTATATCCCACAGGTCTAACACCTACTGGTGTTTGGACTACAGGTCCAAAGACTTTGCGTTTCGAGAGTGAGTCCAGCTCTACTCTTATCGCCTCGTCCCACTTTGGCCAATCATCTCTGCGTTTACAATCCGCTAGAGAAAGTGGTTCGACGTCATCGTCGTATTCAGCGACGTGAACGGCAATAGTGAACGCAAAATCGTCGTCGACGACTGTGCTATGTCGGTCTAGTACCTCCCCAGTACGTACAAAGTTTAATGATGTTTCTCCTAATGTTTCCTCTGCGGGGGAAATTAGGAGGGGAGAGGTAGCTGTCCTGAGCTCAGTATCCTGTGGAGGGATAATCTTATTCTCACCAGGAATCTTCCTCTTTCGAGGAACTTTATCTTTTGAACCTGGTGGCCGTCCTCTTTTCAATTGAGGTACAGCCATTTCTGCTGCGGGTGGATTGCATCCATTTATAGGGATGTCAATCCTAGCTGGAGTGTTAGCAGCAGGGACGTGTGAACGGACAATCTTCTGGCTGTCCGTGAATTTATCTGGCAATTGGTGTACTGTATTCTGGATGTGAAGAATCTTCAGGATCTCATCTTCACACAGATTTGTACGCGGATCATAAAAGGACAAAGACTTATTTTCCCAATTAATGGTCTCCGAAGCTTCAGGCTTCTTGGAATGTTTGCCCAACTTTGGAAAAGTTTTCTCATCGAATTCACAATCAGCTAGACGTGCCTTAAATGCGTCCCCCGTTAAGGGTTCTAGGTATCTAATAATCGAGGGTGAATCAAATCCAACATAGATTCCTAGACGACGTTGAGGACCCATTTTGGTCCTCTGAGGTGGTGCTATTGGAACATAGACCGCACAACCAAATATTCTCAAATGAGATATATCTGGAGTTGAGCCGTATGCTAGTTGCATCGGGGATAATGTATTGCCTCCAGAGGGGCATATCCTGATAAGAGATGCGGCATGCAGAATAGCATGCCCCCAAGCATCCACCGGCAATTGGGATTGCATAAGCAATGGACGTGCAATCCATTGGAGTCTCTTTATAAGAGACTCTGCTAATCCATTCTGGGTGTGAACATGAGCTACTGGATGTTCAATTTCTATACACGTTGCCTGGCAATAGTCTTTGAAGACTTGAGATGTGAATTCGCCCGCATTATCAAGACGTAGTTTCTTGATATGGTTATCGGGGAAATGAGCACGTAACCTAATTATCTGTGCCAACAGCTTTGGAAAAGCTAGGTTACGGGTGGACAAGAGGCACACATAAGACCATTTTGTGGATGCATCTATTAGTACCATGAAGTACCGAAATGGACCACTTACGGGGTGAATAGGCCCGCAAATGTCACCATGTATCCTATCAAGGAAGCCAGGAGACTCTAAACCCACTTTTAGGGGCGATGGTCTCATTATTAGTTTCCCCTTGAAACAAGGGGGACAAGGAAATTCACCTTTCTGAAGAATCTTCTGGTTCTTCAAATCATGTTCGCTGGATTCAGATAAGATGCGTCGCATCAGAATGGATCCAGGGTGACCAAGTCTGTTATGCCATAGTTGAAATGGTGGCATTGGCTGGCACGTCTGGTGCTCAGTCATATTGGCTTCAACTGGTTGAATATATGTTTGGTAGAGACCCGACAGGAGTCCCTTAAATATTTCGCAGATGGTCTTCTGGCCATCTTTACGAAGAGTGACATACATGTATTCAACCTTATTTTCATCTCTAGTTTCTAAGTGATATCCGTTTAAACAGATGTCCTTGAAACGTATGAGATTTCTATTTGATCTTGGAGAAAATAGTGCATTATTGATCTTTAGTCTTGTGTTATTTGGGAGCAATAATATTGCATCACCAGATCCTTCGATTATTTTGGACAGCCCTGAAATTGTAATGACAGGACCGTCATATTTACTTATGCTATTGAAATAGCATTCATCGCGAAGGATAGTGTGCGTCGAGGCACTATCCACTAGGCACTCATACATCATCTATATAAGCAAAAAACGATAATTTATTGATGGAAATGTAAAATGCATACATTCAAAATAAAAGATCGTCTTTATTAAGCATACTAGAGATGAAGATATAATTTATTCTTTGAAAAGCATAGATAAAGATGAGGCTCAATCGAGCAGGTCGTCATTTTCGAAATCCTTGGAAGTGAACTTCGTCGGATTTTCCACATTTGCCATGTTTGTTTCAGGCGGAGGCTTCTGGCTCGCCTGATACAGTTCCTGGAAGTGGCGAGGTGTGCGACAGTTTCTGGACCAATGTCCAGTCATGCCACAACGATGACATTTGTCCTCCCATGTCTTCTTTGGATTTGACACTGTATCAGTGTTCTTACGCATCCAAGTGAAGTTTTTCTTCCCTTTGTTATTCTTGCTTTGGGGAGGAGCATTGGCTGGTTTCATAGGGGCATTTCCTTTGTTCTTTCTGCCCCTCTTCTTGTTCTTCCACTTCGGGGGGGTGAACACTGTGGGCTTCGGGAATAGGAGCTGAGCCTGCCGGGCGCTGGTTATGAGTGGCCAGTAAAAGGTCTCTATTCTGCTCTGCCCTCAGGAGGCAAGAGAGCAGGTCAGAGAACTTCGTGAAATTGCGTTCATGATACTGCTGCATGAGGATAGCATCTTTCTCATGAAACGAGGTAAATGTCTTTTCCAACATGCGGTGCTCCGAGACTTCTTCACCACACAACTTCAGGCGTGAGGTGATGTTGTGAAGTGCTGAGTTGTACTCAGCAACAGACTTGTAGTCCTGAATTCGGAGGTTCTCCCACTCATAGCTGGCACGCGGGAGTATGACATCAATTTGATGTCTGTAGCGTGACTCTAACGCTGTCCATAACTCCAGAGGGTCCTCTACCGTCAAGTATTCGGCCTTCAGGGTCCGATCTATGTGTCGTCTGATATAGATAATGGCTTTCGCCTTATCCATGTCAGAGACAGTGGTAGAGGTACTGCCAGCTGAAGAGGCCGCTTCTGGGGCTTTGCTAGCAGATGCATCGGATGCTGCGGGAGCCGATGATTGGGCCACTGCGGGGGCCAGGATGTAGTGCAGGAGCGCCATGGAGCGCAAGTGGAACTTCAGGTCCACTCGCCAGCTCAAGTAATTCTTGCCAGCTGCATCGAGCACCTCGAAATCGACGCTTGCCAATTTAGCCATTTTATCTATGCAATTTAAAGATAAGCATGAATTAAAATAAATTCAACAATCCATGCATAAAGAAATTAATAAGTAAAAATGCGGGGATCGGCCAGATACCCAAAATAATAAACAGTCCAAAGTCCGATTACAGTCCAAAGAAAAGAGAATGAAAAATACAACTTTGGAAACCCCGGGTGGGTCCCTATTTCTGCATCCGTCTTCTTATGCTGTTGCACCGAGCCTTGGCTATTTATACAATTTCCTCACTTACAAATTCTCTCAAAAAAAAGAAAAAGTGCTGGAAATGTAAATAGGTATGCAATGGCCGATCCCGAAAGACACATTTTTACTTATTTTAAACATCCACACAGTTTATATGCTACATGCATAAATTAAACAACCACGCATATATCTCAAACACAAAAAATATGGAAAAAGTAAACTAGAAAATATAATTATCTCGTAGACCACGTGGAAACGTCATACACCGTTAGTTTAGTTAACTAACGGCAGAGCGGTCTCAGGATCTCTGAGATGATTATATTTTTTTTATTTAAAATTCTAGTAAACCATACATAATAATTTGCAAGAGAGATGTTTAAATAAATAGAGGAACATATAAATGTAATTATTGATTTTACAAAGTTTTTCCCATAAATTTCAATTTGCAAATATAATTCTTCTTTAAAATTATGAAGAAGCCGAATTTGTGTAGAATTTTGTGGCTTCGGGCCAAAAATTATTTTTAGTATAAGCGCTTGTGGCCCGTTCCGCAGTTCTGCAAAGTTGTTTACCGCAATTATTATGGCTTCGGGCCAAAAATAAGCTATTAGCCTCGGCTTCGGGCCTCAGGCTCGGCCTCGGGGCTCGGGCTCTGCCTCGGCCTCAGGTCTCGGGCTCGGCCTTGGGTCTCGGGCTCGGCCTCGGACTCGGGTCTCAGGCTTGGCCTCGGGTCTCGGGCTCGGCCTCGGACCTCGGGCCACCCTCTTGCAGCGGGAATTTCCTTGCAGCGGGCCTCGGACCTCATACCTCAGACCTCGGACCTCGGACCTCGGACCTCGGAC
Source organism: Scilla litardierei (assembly GCA_030789695.1). Taxonomy (NCBI): domain Eukaryota; kingdom Viridiplantae; phylum Streptophyta; class Magnoliopsida; order Asparagales; family Asparagaceae; genus Scilla; species Scilla litardierei. The sequence continues at coordinate 189,166,130 of CM061142.1, read as the reverse complement.
CTCGGGGGGCGGCGGCGCGGAAGAACCCCCGCTGCAGGGGGGGATCGGCCTCAGGCCGCCCCCCTGCAGCGGGGGGCGGCGGCGCGGAAGGCCCCCCCGCTGCTGGGGGGATCGGCCTCAGGCCGCCCCCATGCAGCGGGGGGCGGCGGCGCGGTGCATGGTCGGCGTTGTGGGAAGGCCCCCTCCTCCGTCAGGGGGGGAGGGGAGGGTTTCATTCCGGTTCTTCTTCCCACCGAAGAATTTTAATGGCAAAAGGAAAAAATTTTCATAGAAAAAACTTTGTAATTTGGAAATTTTTTTTTCTTTTATAAGACTAATTTTTTCTACTTGTATATTAAAACAATGTAAAAATTATTTAGTCTAATTTTATCTACAGGATTATAGGGTTTTACCTCTAGATCAATGATCTAGGGAAGAACGCGACGATGATCCGTAGAAATAAAAATCCAAGCTCCCGAACGCTTTGAGGATGCCGCAACGCTCAAACGAACCGCCGTAGCAACGTTAGATTCCTTGCGCGTAGGGATGAATTTAGATGAAGATTTTTGCTCAAGAATGGAGAACACGTGCTGATAACGTGTTAGATGATAATGAACTCAAAAGAGAGAGATATACAATTTCATTGCTAGGAATGAGTAACCATAGCTAAGAGCCATGTTGCTCTATTTATTTATCTCATAGTGGGGAGGCCAAAAGCCTCTAGTAGACCAAGGGTCTCCATTACTCTAAGTAATGGGGGACCTAATGAATGGGTAATGAAGGAGGGGAGGCCAAAAGCCTCCCTCATTCATAACAGGCACCCTATTTTCTTTACTCATTTAATTCTCTTTCTTTATTAATCTCCCAGGCTGTCACTTTCCCTTCATCATTTTAGTGTAAGGCCATAGCCCTTTCTCTTACTTCATTATCACACCCTGCCAACACTTCAATTCATTAATAACCCAAGGCTGTCAAACACCCTTATTTTATTTCTTTAATCATTCAATACCCCTCTCTTACTCCTTATCAGGCCTTTCTCTTTCTTCCTTTCGTTTTCTTCCTTTTATGTTTTTTGTTTCTCGTTTCAAATCTTGCAACCAGTGAACACAAGGCTCAAAGGATGGTCTACTCACATCGCGATGACGGGGAGGAAGGAGGGGCGCATGGCGACGCGCGGTGGCTTTCGGTGGATCTGGATGGCGTCGACAGCTGGATGCGCGCGCGGCTTCCCTCCGGCGGCCTGGGCGAATCTCACGGCGGCGGCGGGGTCCAGTCCAGCGGTTGACGGCGGCTTGCAGCCCTTTACGCGTGCGGGTGGCGCAGGAGCTCGGGCGGCGGCCATGGTCAGGGGAGGAGGAAGGAGAAGAGGGAAGAAGATAAGGGTAGGGTTTGTTGATTTCTGAAATTTCTTTGAGATTTGAAATTTGTGAGCTTTCAAATTTGAATTCCCATGTTTCCCTTCTTCCAATTCCTCAGATTTCAGATTGGTTTTCGTTTGGGAAATAAATTTTTGGGAGGCTGATTGTTTGGAGAATTTGATGTTGTATTTATTTGGGGGAGATCTGTTTGAGGGCTAAAACTGATGGAAGATTTATGTTGAAGACTGATTTGCAATTTGGGTTGCTGAAGGTTGAGGATCTGCAGATAGGGAAGATCATTGTGTTTTAAAAGTAATTTTATTTCAGCTAATTAATGCTTAGTCAAAAGTTTACTTCTGCTTTAATTAATATCGTTTTGTCCCATGCAGAATTTTGTGATTTGCATGTTAGAGTTAGTCAAGTGTTAGGTTCGTGATTAAGATAGATATTAACTGCTAACTTGACTAATTGGAAGAAACGTGTTGGGTTTTATTAAAGCGTGGATTAAAGGTATTGCTGACTAATCCCTTGGGGGGAGGAACCTGGTATATCAACGTGTTTCTCTCCTCTAATCCTATGATAAAATTAGAAAGTGAAAGATAAGTTGGATTAAGCTAGGAGATTAAATGATTAATGTAATTAAGTAAGGTTAAATGTAAAAAGTAATTAGTGAAATAATTAAAGCGATTAACAATCGGTAATTAGCACGATGAATGAGTTAAAGTAAATTGTTGAACTTTGACAGCTAATTAATCAGGTTGCGGTAAAAATGAAATACAGAGATGTGTACGCGTCGACTCGTACAGACGAAAGATTATCCGGATGACTGTAATAGAATACCGATACGCACGATTCTACACACGTCTAAAAATACAGGCCGTTACAATGTTCCTCAACCAGTCCTTATAATTGGTTCCGTTCAACACATTCTTCTCAATGATAGACTTAAGTCCTGACTCTATACTGCATTTAATAGAAGTTTGAATTAGCAAATGTTATTTTATAGTTTAAAAGTTTTTTATTTAAACTATATTCTCCCACTATTTTAATGAAAAGTTTAAGCCATAATAATGAACAATTTATTATATTTAAAGTTTGTGGGAGAGGGATCCAACCACCCTGAGCTTCACAACTTTGAGGAGACTCAACAAATTGATCAGCTCTGTAATTGGTAGATGAACTCTTCATCGATCGCATCACATGTGACTCCCTATAGGTTTTTGCCCCTAGTCACTTATGGTCTTAAGAAGACTCAACAAACCATAATGGTTAGTCTAGTCGAACACTTATTTTCATGTCTAAACTTAACTTACACCGACACTCGAGGAGACCCGACGTGATGGTTTGGGTTAAGACCAGACTACATCATATGTATGATGGAGTTGGTTTCTAAAAGGGACCATGTCATAGGTTGAAGAGACTCAACAACCATGATATGCATCTTCTAGTCACATAATCCAAAAATAAGGAGGGCTACGGTTAATCTTGAAGAAGATTTTAAACGTATTAGACTAGATGTAATTGATGGTTTCATATAATAACAATTCACATCCTTGGTTCAGCGGAACACGACCAGGGATTTGCTAGGCCAGGATCACTATCCCCAGTCGAGCTAGTGTGATCCACAACACTAGTCAAAAAGTGCTAGACCGGATCATGATCCTTTAAGGATTTGAATTATTTATATATGTTGACATCGATTAAAATGGCTTCATTAAAACTAGTTAATCCTATAAACTAGTTGAATCCTAAAATTCGAAATTATTAGGATTGGTTAATAACTTTTATTAGAGTCCTTATCAACTATAAGGATTTATCTTGCTATCCTAATCATGTTTTAGGGATTTAATAAATTCAAATTACAACAATTTAAAATATAGACTTTTATCAAAATTATTATCAGAACGATTACAATAATAATTGTTGGAAAGGGCTACCCTAATCAGGAATTAGGAATTTGATTGTTGTAACAATTTATTAAAACATAGCATGTCCATCTAAAATTTATCTCATAAGTTTTAGAAAATCTTTAATGGCTATCCTAAGAGTTTTTCTTGAATTGTCACATAATATGGAAGACATTAAAATAAACATTAAAATACATCAACTAAATTTTATCTCATAAAATTAGCATAATGACTAGCAACTTAAAATATCGCATAAAATTAAGTTACAATCCTTTTTAATAATTATCTCATAATTATAAGCATTAACAACAATGAAATTTATCTTATAAAATTTAGCTTGCAACTTAAAAGATTTATAACATAAATATAATATCAAGCATCTAAAATTTAATCTTATAAAATTAAGTTGTAGCATGTTTAGATAATCACATTATCAACATGTTCTTAGCATTCTTATTCTTTGCAGAAATTAGATCAATATAGACCTAGGCTCTGATACCAATGTTGGGTTTTTTGAGGGACCATTAGGACATAAAGCTATGCCCGTCCTACGTCGGACGGACGATAGAAGCAAAATTAGCAGCGGAATACATATTTATTAAACACTTTCATAAAAGGCCCTAAGGATATCATGGATCCTAGTCAGGATCTCTACTATCTTGGGATAAGTCTGACCAGCCCCAAAATAGATCTAAACTACTACAACAATATAAATATGAAAGCTTTAAAAGAACATCCCGGAACTTTGCTTCCGCAAAAAAACGAAGCGTCGTTTTCAGCAACTATATTTTTCTCCCTGAAGCAAGCCGCCTCCGCGCCTCCAAGACTGGACCACCCGAAGTAAGCCGACACCACGCCTCCGAGCCAATCACTCCTTGAAGAAAGTTTCACTTGAGTATGATCCGCGTCAAAGTCTTTGGATCAAATCCAATCCTCCTCGTCGTCTTGCTAAGAATCGAACGGAGGAACAGAAGAATTAAAGGAGGATAGAATAATTTTTGTCTCGGATCGAGCATGCTCAAAACTTTTTGGAGCTACTCGAATCATAAACTTGGTGCAAATTTTCCAAGTGGTTTCAGCCCCTATTTATATAGGAAGCCAGACCCCCTCCTTGTCTCACGAGCAATGTGGGACTAATTAATTTTAGGGGAGAAAATTAAGTTAGTTTGCCTTACACTAAGGTTAAACTTCAACTAATTCTTTCTCTCTCATCTTTGAGCTTCGTAAGTGATACAACCTATCAAATCAAAGAGCTCTGAACGGTAAACGCATAGAAATAAACGGCGCTCCAATCCGACTTAGTTTGACCCCCTCAAACGATAGCTCAAAGTTGAGCAAAAACCGCAAACCGGTGAAAAACGTTGCCGTCAAATACAAGTTAGGGTTTCTCAAACGTGAGCCCCACCTGTAGGGCCCACCGACCAGCTGGACGTGCCAAGCGCTTTGGGCGAGCCCGACCGTGCGGGTGGGTCTGACCAGCCGGCATGAGCGGGCGGGTATAGGCCACCTGGCAGGCGGGCTTAGCCTACGTGGCAGGCTCGCCCCTCCCGCAAGTGCAGGCAGGCTTGCCCGCCCGCCCATGCTAGGCAGGCTAGCCCAGCCCGTATGGCCTGGCCTGGGCCAGAACGGGGCAAAAGCCCAGTTCTGGCCATTTGTCCCTTTTCTGGAGCTTTTTAGCTCCTATAGAGCTCCGATTTTAGCGCGGTTTTCCCCTGACTTTCATAGAAAAATTCTCTTTATTTTTATGCATCATATCGTTTAAAATATCCTAGTAAATATTTTACAATATATTTTAAACTGTTTTGCATCATATGCAATAATCCCTTATAGTATTCTACTAATGCTTATATCGCAAATATTTTGTGACATTATTAATTCACATTTAATATAGACTTAAAGTCACAAACTCTTTGTGACTTTAATTATTACCGTGCACCCGAGTGCACTCCTCCTGAATTCTTCCTATTACTAAGACGCAAATCCTACTCGGTGTGAGACCCTATAGCCTGACCATACTACAGGTTGGGGTTCAAAACCCCTAGACGACAGTGACCACGAGCATCAGGTGTCACCCCTGTTTCGACATCATAATTACGTGATTGACCCATTGACAAAAGTGTCGTTGGGATCACTCTGACCGTGTCCATGATGAATACCGCAGTTTTAGTCCCTTTGTCAAAATTATGTCACTACATAGCCCAGTGCATGGTAAACTGTCAACCATGCTAGCTAGCACTGGTCAGCATACTTCGGTCTTTGGTATATCCATATTGTACTTCCTACAATATACCTCGGCCGAGGTTTTGCACAAAGAACCGTACTGAGCCAGTGACACTAACTTCCCATTAACGGAAGAGACGAATCCTATCTTGATCACTACTTACCTCGTATGCTTCAAGTGTCACCCAGCCTAAGACCTTTCAATGAGTGAAGACTCGAGGATAGATCATAGATCTAAGTGACACCGTTCACGCACAGGTTCCTATAATGACGTCAAGTCATAAGGACCAACTTGCCTATCATCACTAGAGAGTTATCAATGACAATTTAGTTAATGTTAACCATTTGATAACTCTTTATTGGGTCGTTCAGTGGACGCATTCTCTAATGAGCACATGTGCCTTGTCTCCGACTTCACCAGGTCGAATGATTATGAGATCATCATTACCCTTTAGGTTAAGACAATTACACAATGGTCTGTCCGATGTGCCGATATCCTTTTCTTGACACATCTATGACCATGAACGTTTTAAGACTTAAGTTCCTATCGGTCATTCACTTCCCATAATCGAGATCTCCATCTAGATGCGTGTATGCCCTTACTTTGAGTCTAAGAAAATTATCCAAGTATTAAAAACATTTTATCCATACTAGGATAATTAGTACCATTTATTCGAACCAGATGTTTTCTCGGATTAATTGCCTCGAGGGCATATATCTTCCTACATTTACTGCAACTGCTATATCGGGACGCATGCAGATAGCCTGGAGTGCTCTGATTGCACTTAGATAAGGGACTTCATGACCTAGAATATCCTCCCCATCTTCCAGCTGATGGAAGGGGTCCTTTTGTACATCCAGTGATCGTACTACCATAGGTGTACTTAGTGGATGACAATGGTCCTTTTTGTAACATACGCTGGGTGTATGAAATTTTAATGCAACATGATTTTATCTTTTTAGATAATAAATTTGTGAGCCATGACGTATCTTTATTTTTTCTAGGTTTTTCATATCAGATTTGATAGTCAGGCTTGAACAGATATTTCAGTTTTCTCTTTAGGAGATCCGATGAGATTTAAGTTGTTTACAACTATGATCTCAAATCATGTTCTTTGCTCTATATAAAGATGCAAAGACAGCCCTCAATAAGAATCCTTGCTTTGTCAAGAGATTCACTTGGTTGTTCAATATTTTATTATTTCTTCAATAGTATAAACATCCCAAAATCTATTAAGGCATTTAAGGAAATATGAAATTTATCTTTATCAAGATATCCATAGAGGTATGCTGTCACAACATCCAATAGCAGCATATCCAAGATTTCCTTTGCCAAATCGTAAGGTAATTGCAATTTATAAGTAGGGAATCTGATGCATCATTTCTATAAGTGAGTCTAGCTCATCTTAATTTGTTTGTTTCCTAGTTTCCGCAAAAGATCTTTGAGCTATAGGCTGCACCTTATAGCATATGATTTTGTACTTTATATTTTTATTTATGCAATACTTATTATGACCACATTTTGACACCTTTTGGTGTCTAGACTTCAGGTCCGAACACTTCACGTTTCATAAGTGAGTCCAGCTTAGCTTTTATTGACTCGTTCCACATTTGACCAATTTCTACGCTTGCATTTTAGAAACGAAGTGTGGAACGATATTATTATAATGATCATCACATTTGCGATGTAAGTGGCAATATGATACATGAATATATTGTCGACAATTGTGTTCTTTATGTCCAACACTTCACCAGTACACACATACACCATTTAATTTCATTTCAGTTTCTTCCAGATTTTTCTCTTCAGTAGATTCTGGGAGGGGTGAGGTTATGGACATGAGCTTATTGTCCTGTGGTAGTATTGACATACTGTCTCCAGGTGTTTTCCTCTTTATGGGAATTTTACCCTTGGAGCCTGGTGGTTTGCCTCTTTGAGGAACACCCACTTCTACTGCCAGTGGATTGCATCCATTTTCGGGGATGTCAATCCTAACTGGATTATTAGTAGCAGGGATGTGTGACTAACAAATTCTCTTGTTGTCAGTAACTATGTCTGATAACTGTTGAACAGTTTTCTTGAATATGATGGATCTTCAAGATCTCATTATCACATTTAACGTTTTTCGGCTCATAGATTTTTGTTTATTTATTTTGAATGATCAGTAGGGCTACATGCATCAAACGAGTTGAGCCTAGCACTAGGAATGCAGACACACATATGCATAGTCTTCAATACGTGCTTTTAACTCCTCCCTCGTTTGGGGTGCAAAGTATCTAGGATGTATCAACCCTATATGGATTCCAAGACGGCGTTGAGGTCCTCATTTATTCTTTGTGATGTTGTGGGGATGTAAACTGCACACCCAAAATCCTCAAATGAAGGATATTTGGTGGTGTTCCGTATGCTAGTTGCATTGGAGAATTACTCTAATTCACAAAGGGTCTGAGTCTTATTTATGAAGCAGCATGCAAGATTGCAGTCCCCATGTAGTCACCAACAACTGGAATCAATGGATGTGTAATCCATTGGATTCGTTTTTAATAATCGACTTTTCTAACCCATTTTGGGTGTGAACACATACTTCAGGGTGTTCAACTTTTATTCCAGTTGCAAATTATTTTATTTATGTCTCAGTTTTATCCATTGTGTCTGCAATTTTGATAATGTGTTCTAATAGCTATAGAAAAGCTAGACTACGGTTGGATAATCGGCCTACTTATGACCATTTAGAGGATACATTGATACGTACAGAAAGGTACCTTATTAGCCCCTTACAGGGAGTGGATAAATCCACAAATATCCCTCAAGTACTCTCAACGAAAAATGTTTATTATTTTATTTTTAATGGAGATATTTCATAATTAGTTTTTACTCCATAAGTGAGATATGGAGATTTACCCTTCTAAAGAATCTTTGTGTTCTTCAGATTATATTTATGGGATTAGGTTATGATTGAGTGCATCATCACCGATCCTGGGTGTCTACACCACGCGTATTAAAGTATAAACTTATACGAGTTCGGGCACATTTGTGTGCTCCATTAATTGTGCTCCTTTCTTCAAATTTCATATTTGTATGGACCTTTAGAAGGTACATTCAAATGCTCAAGTATAGTCTTCGGGCCATTAATTATCTTGAGTCTTTATATACAAATATTCGGTATTTATTTATTTCATTAGTTTCACTATGGATTTCGTATCGACGAATATCCTTGAAACTTTTCTTTTTCCATATTTTCTAAGAGTACTGGGCATCCTCATTTTTTTTCCAGGAGTTTACATAATTGCTTGCTTTGATCCTCAATGTAGACGTCCCAAGATAGTTCTTCAGGACTATCGTTAGAGTGGGATGCTTTTGATAGCATGCGTCATAAGTGATCATGTGGATGATTTATCCACAATTTTTTTGACAAGTTCAATAAATTAAACTTGTAGCAAGTATAATCATTGCGAAAAATACTTCAATGCAAAACATAACCGTTTTATAACAAAATATGGCATTAAGGAAAAACTTTGCATACAATTTATTTCTGTGCATAGAGGTATATGTATTTAATTGCATACTCTTGATAATTATGTTTTGGCAACTAGTCAAGCAAATTATTGTTTTCAAAATTTTTATGTGCTCGACGAATAACTGAGTATACAATAGCTATATTTATATCAGCTTTCGTCTTTAGACTAGCTTTATATAAATCTTGCAATTGTTTTGGCATTTTATACATTAATGACATATAGGTCTTGCTAGACCTTACTAAACTTGGTTATCCATTGCTATTTCGTGTCGAGCTGTAAATTATTTTCCTTTCCCTTTTTGTTCCTTGTAATTTATGTGCTTTCCATGTTTCCATTTTCCCACTTTTATGAATTTCTTAGATTGGGGAAGCATTAGCTTCACTTAGGAGGTAGTTGTGAGCTCCCCCTATTATTTCTTCTAGTTTTTATAAATTTTTCTGGAAGAAGAAACATTGGTCCCACTAGGGAGACAGTTACTAGGGTGTGAGCTCCCCATGTTTCTTTTTTTTTCATTTTTTTCAGTTGTGGAAGAAGAAATATGACTTAGGAGGGCAACTGCAAGGGTGCGATTTTAATGCATTATCATTTATCTCTCATTATTCTGTCAAGTCATGACTTCAGGCGTGATCTTATTATTTAATATTTTCCATGACAGAATTATTGCACGTGGCTAGATTTAAGAATCATGCCCCCATGAGGCGAGATCACTTAGCGGTGATATGATGTCCTTTTGGTGTCCAAATTGGTCTGTAATTAGACCATAGATCTTGTATGATCTATTTACCGCTGGGGTGCTCATCTTTTAAGATTAGTGTCTAGGAGATGACAATAATGACTTTCGCATTTATCCCTTTGCATTCATTTATTTGTTTATAAGGGAAGAAGTGTATTGGCATTTCAGTTGAACTTTAGGTCCAATTACCAATATTAATTATTCAAAGATTTGAGAACAATAATTGCGACATGTGCCATTACACATAATAATTTATAAGCACAATTGCAAGAATTGATATAAAAATTGTAAATTATATCATGCAGATGCAATTATAATGAATTGGCTAATTATGTGGATCAGTCAGTCACCACATAAAAATATAATGTCCCAAAGTCCAAATATACAGTCCATTTTATATAAATGAAAAAAAAATTACAACTTTGGAAACCACATGGGTCCCATGAGATTCTTCTTCTTCAAGGGTGGCCTTCCACCTCATGGAAATGGCAGTCGGTTTTGGGCATTACATATTATTTCTTACTATAATTTCTCACAAGAAAGGAAAGAGAAGTGCTGAAAAGTAAAATGTGGAACTTAAAAAGGCCGGTCTAAAACCACAATTAGTCATTCATGCAAAATTTGTGCTAAGAAAACATGTTTATAACACATCACATGCATTACAGATTCACATGATAAATAAAATCATCATATTTAGTGGTTACTAATTAATTAGACCACAGGACGATGGCATACACCTTAGGTTAGATAACTAACGGCAGAGTGGTCGCCGGATCTTCATAATTCTTAAGCTAATGCTTGTCTATACAAACATAGAATTTACCTAGCATTTGTGACTGATATTTGTGATGTAAGGCATATTAATATGATCCTAAACATACTCATCATTCATGAATAATATGCTGGAAATACAATGTGTGCATGTAGGACAAATTCAGATAAAAATAAAACTGAATTATGCCATTATATTATAATCAGAGTTGTATTCCCGCCAATAATACTTGTTGTATTATGTGACCCACCCACCCACCCCCCCGAAATTTCTGGGGAAACAACCTAAAAATGAAATATTTTCAAAGGTCTGTGGCGGAAGCAGAGGGTTCGGGCCAATAGACTCGAGCACATAGCCTACCACTGACCTCGTGGGGGTGCGGAGGGCGAAGCCCCCCGCGGTATGGACCTAGTCAATGGGGTGTAGTTTAGAAAAATTTAAAAAATGAGCTATGTCCCATTATATTTATTTATTTTCTATCCAATCACCGCTATATTTCTTTTCGTTCCATTTATTTCTCCCCTAAAAAAAATTTCCCTTCTTTTCTTTTCTTTTCTTTCTTCCGGGGCTACGGGCTTCAGCCCGCAACCCTCACCTAATATAATTTTTTGCTTTTCATATGCTGCGGACTTCAGCCCCCATATGCCCTTTTTTAACGTAAAGCCGGTGGCCTGAAGCCTACGTACAGGCAGTGGGCTTCAGGCCCACATCCAAAAAACCAAGTTTTTCTTTTGTTTTTTTAAATATTTATTAAGGCTTGTGGGCTGAAGCCCACGGCCTGGGCCAGGCCCACAGCCGAAAAATGCTTTTTTTGAAATCCCGTAGCTTGTGCTGGGTGGCAGGTAGTCACTGCTGTTGGCAATGGGGCGGGGGTGCGCCGCTACCTATGGTGGCGATGCACCGCCTCTATGGCAGTGACGCGATGCTGCTATGGCGGCGATGTGGCACTGACGACAAGAGAAATTTTTTTGAACCATAATTTGGGTTTTATAGCCACTGTCGGTAGCAGCAATGGCAAACTGCCTCTCCACAGCGACATGGGATGGATGTGGGAGGGGGTGGGAGGGGGTTTGCCGTCGGCATGCGGGCCGTTGGCAAGCCGACCAAACATCAATATTTTTGGTGTGATTGTCGATCGGCGTGGGGTGGCAGCTTTAGGGCCGTCGCCCTCTCCCCCTGGGGTAAGCTTGTAGCCGGTGGCCACTGCCCTAGGGTGATGGCCAGAGGCCGCCGTCCCTCCCCAAAATTTGTTTTTGTTTTGTTTTTGTTTTGTGTGTTTTTAAAACCCTAGGTGGGGATTTTGCAGTCGTTGTTTGCGGTGGTGTGCCATCGCTGTTTGAGCGACGGGGTAATGGATGGAGTGGGTGGTGGCGGTGACCGCTCCCCCGAATATCGGAGGCAAGGAGCCTCCGTCCTATCCCTTAAAAAATCAATTTTTTGATGTTTTTCGAGTTTGATCTTGGGAGATCTATATCATAGGCATCATGATCAAGATAAATAAATTGCATTTTTTAATATACCTCAAAGATCGGAGAAGACGATCTCGTAGAGGTGGTAGACATCTGCGTACGATGGATCAACCGTCTCCTTCTTATCTTTCGCAACAAACGGGCTTCCAATAGAGCATGCTGATAACGTGTTGTGAATGTGTATCCTGGGAAAGACCCCATGCCTTTATTTATATGGGATGGGGAGAGTTCATACATGGATAGGATACAATCTTTAGAATAGATTACAATCTTATCATCTTACAAGATAAGATATTCATAACAACAAAACATTTATCTGTATGTGCGTGTTAAAAGGTGAAGGATTTTCCTTAGTCTTAGCAGACGTGACAACTTACCATTAATGTACAAAAACACCATTGGGTTATACTTTATTTTTCTTTTTATTAATCAGACAAAGAAATAATGGAGAAAATATGACACTTAACAAAAATTGGTAAGATGTGCTGATGTAGTTGCAATTGATTGGTCGTCAAAAAACAACCCACATAGGTTGCTTTTTTAGAAGCTACTCACTGGTGCCACATTAGTGCACCTGGCCACTTTTTTAGTTTGGCGACATCTTACCGCCATTAATCATACATACATATACATATACATGTATGTGCGTATGTGTAAGAGGATTATATATATGTGCTGACAGTGTCAGAAATTGTTTAAAAATATTTCTGAAACTTTTTCTTTCTGGTTTAATATACACATTCTGAAACCCCAAATATCCAAATATGGATGAAACATCTGGGTATTTGACCCTCGGTCCACCGGTTGTAACAATTTCTATTCTTTCGAAGCTTTTGAATTTGCAATGGGTAGATATATGGTCAAATAGCATTAGATTCATTTGATTTGTGGCGTAGTGTCATTCATGATGTGTAGAACAAATCCCAAAAAGATTTTTCAATATGTATGTATGTATGTATGTATATGTTTCGACGGTGCTTGGAATTTTCTTACACTGTCAGCACATATGCCTTATTCACTATATCTATTATACATTTGACAACCTTTTTTGAATTCTAGGGCTGACTAGGACAAGATAAAGAGTGGCTGGGATTTGATCTTGGGAAATGGAAGGTTGAGATGAAGCTTTGAAACCATGAATGTGAGCTTTGAAATTTGGTTCAGCTTTGAAATTTGGTCCAACTTTGAAATGAAGGGAGCTTTGAAAACATGAATGTGAGCTTTGAAATTTGGTCCAACTTTGAAAGCAGTCAGTGAACATGTTTCAAAATGGGAGAATTTCGTCCAACTCTGAAAGCAGTCAGTGAACATGTTTCAAGATGGCGCCCGCGCCGGCAGTGCCCGCGCCGGCAGTGCCCGCGCCGGCAGTGCCCGCTTAATTCTTTACGCTGATTTGTTGTTCCACGCCGAAGGCGCCCGCGCCGTATTTGTTGTTCCGTGTCGAAGGCGCCAACACCGAATTTGTTGTTCTGCGCGGAAGGCGTATGCGCAGCTAAATATTTTTATGCTAATTTGTTGTTCTTTTAAATTTTAATAATTTTTTGGGAAATAAAGATTTCATGGGGAAAATCTTAAATGAACCGTGCCCGCGTGCACGGGGGTTTTGCTCTAATTTGTTGTTTCGCGCCAAAAGCGCCCGCGCCGAATTTGTTGTTTTACGCTAATTTGTTGGTTCGCGTCGAATTTGTTGTTACGCGCTGAATGCGCCCGTGCCAAATTTGTTGTTCTACGCTAATTTGTTGTTTTGCGCCAAAGGCGCCTATATCGAATTTGTAGTTCCGCGCCGAAGGCACCCTGTGTCGCTAATTATTTTTACGCTAATATGTTGTTCTTTAGATTTTAATAATTTTTTGGGGAACAAAAATTTCGCGTGGGAAAATCTTAAATGAACCGTGCCTGCGGGCACATGGTATGACTAGTCTATATATTAAAACACAACTTTTTTTGAATCCTAGGGCTGAGTCCCAGTCAACAACAACGATCATGATGCATTCACATCTTTTGCATCTAAGGGTCAAGATTTAATTTAAAAATTCCCTCACAATCACTACATTTGCATAGAATACCGCCCATTTCTCCTTTTGCTAAAAAAACCCCCTCATTTCACTTTTTACCCTAATACCCTACACACACACTTTGCACTTCCTCTATTAATTTTCGAGCGTTTCTCTTTTGGACAGGGTTAAATTTTTTCCCGGCTCCCGCGCCGAAGACGCCACGCTAAATTTTTTGTTCCGCGTCGAAATTGTTGTTCCGTGTCGAAGACGCCCGTCCCGCTAAATATTTTTACGCTAATTTGTTGTTCTTTTAAATTTTGGCTGTGAAAATAATTTTTTGGGCAACAAACATTTCACGAGAGAAAATCTTAAATGAACCGTGCCCACGGGCACGTGTTATGACTAGTATTTATATATTTAATGGTGAATCCAAGGAGTTTGCAACGGCTGGATTAATGAGCTAAACTCCTTAGATTCACTTGAAAAAGAACGCACATCAGGGGGTGCTTGTTGTCGGAAGAGAACCTGCTCGCTTGGGATTTCCATTAAGTTTATGTGTTTCTCTTCGCAGTCCTTTCCTTGTGTCCTGGTTGGATTGGTGGTTTGAGGTTTTAGAACATGAAGATCAAAATAAACGGTAAATATATTTAACAGTGAATTCAAGGGTCCACCCATTGCAAAAAGTTCTATTGTTCTTTAACTGTTGAATTTGCAATGGTTAGATTGAGAGTCAAATAACATTGGATTCACTTAATTTTTGATATGGTTATCATCCACAACACACATACACACACACACACACACACACACTCTCTCTCTCTCTCTCTCTCTCTCTCTCTCTCTCACTTGTGTGTGTGCGTGCATGGAAAATGTTTTGATGATGTTTTGATGATGAGCAAATATATTTGTGTACTAACACTTATGAAAGAAAAATCAAGAAGAAGAAGAAGAAGAAAGCTTAAGCGAAGGTGTTCAAGGAAAAGGGATGAACATGTTGGATCGGGATCTAAGCCTAGAGGGGGTGAATAGGCTAATAAAATATTTTTGTGATCACATAAGCAATAATCAACTCAACCAATCAGACACAGGGAAAATAAAGTGCAAGTAAAGACAATCACAGAGTGCACGAGAGATTTACCCTGGTTCGGTCGCCCCAATTACCTACTCCAGCCCCAAAGCAAATACTAGATTTAATAGTATCATACAAACTATAAAGAGCTACGAGCCCCAACTCTACGCTCACCAAGTACTGTACCACAGTCACCAAAATGCCAAACACTATAAATCTAGTACAAGCTCTCTCTTGACTAGCCCCAACTAGTCAAGCCCTAAAATGATAGTTTAAACACATTACAAATATTAACAAACCAAATATCACAAACGTAAAGAGATAATAAGTTTAGAGAGCTCAGCTTGTATTGGATTTGCAGTCTCTGTCAATCAGCATGTGGTTAGCTATGCTCTGACAAAAATAGTCTTCCAATCTGATGCCTGGATAGTTGAAGCTCTCAGGAGTTGATTGCGTAGGGCTCCCTAGTTGCTCGTTGGCTGCCTTGATGGTGCACTAGATCTCGGTCAGCAAGGCACTTGGGTGCATGGTGGCTCTTGTTCAGCAAGACAAAATTGTGGGTCTGCCTATCAGCCAGCAAAGCACCAATTGCGGGTCTGCTTATCGGTCAGCAAGACACTAAGTGCAGAGAGATTGGTCGATCGGCAAGGCCTTGGTGCAGAAACTCTCTCGGTCAGCAAGCTCAAGATGCAGAGCACTTGATCGGTCGACACACCAAGATGCGGAGTAGTTGATGACTCGGTCGGCAAGCTCTTGGTGCGGGAGATCTATCGGTCAGCATGCCCAGAGTGCGGAGAGAGGGCTCGGTCGGTAAGGCTGATGGTGCTTTGGTTGGTATGGCTCGTATGTAGCAATTTCCTTCGGTCAGCAAGGCTTGGGTGCGGGCTCTCTCTCAGTCAGCGAGGCATGAAATGCAATGGTGGAGCCTCGGTCAGTAAGCTCCAAGAAGCGGGGCTTGGTCAGCAAGGCCTAGATGCAGGAGCTTCCTTCGGTCGGCAAGGCCCAGAGTACGGGAGTCTCCTTTGCTTAACAAGGCAAGTTGCATGAGTTTGATCCTCAAGGCAAAACACAACTCGATGGGCTTCCTTCTTCACAGCAGCATGTAGATGGCACTCCGAGGTAGGAATATAATGGTGGCATTGAGATTTGGCCTTGGAGGTATATAGGGACTATGTTTTTTTCTTGTGATGATCACGACTTAGGAAGAATACACTTGATGTTTTAGCTTGCGGCTTAGGGTTTCAACACCATGAAGATGAAGTCGGATATGAGGGTATGAAGCTAGGGTTTCGTTTTTGCTTTGGCCACATACCTCTCATCTTTTGGAGGAGGGGTTTCTGTAGGTATGGGTAAAGAAGTTTGAGTTAAACCATGTTACTTGATTCTAGGGATTTGGCTAGGATTTGAATTGATCAAGATTGTATTTGGTTTTGAATATCTTCAATTTGAAAGAAACTTCCTTATCCCTCCATCATTTGAATTTGGTTTTCAATCTTAATAGATTTTCCTTATCTTTCCATCATTTGACCAATCCAGTTTGCATATTCACAAGTTCACCACCTTCTCTGATCTTCCCCATATTTGCATCATTACCATTCCTGAAACACTTAGCAAACACATCAAAAACGTTCACACGAGTTTGTTATCATCAAATACAAAGTCATCGATCGGTGTATCCAACAATCTCCCCCTTTTGATGATGACAAACCATATTTAAGATTTAAGCAATATACATCAACATAATGTCATCGTGGCATGTGTGTTTGTGAAGTGTGATGATGGTGGAATGTGATGGACAATGCAATGATGTTCAATGTTCAAGATCAAGTATGCTCCCCCTATATGCATGCTCCCCCTATCATCATGCTATAAATGTTTATATGTTTATGGTTCCCCCTTGAACAAATATCACTTATGTTTATGGCTCCCCTTGCACAAATATCACTAAAACACATTAAAACACCAAATCTTCTCCAAAAATATTCTCCCCCGTTTTTATTATTAAAAGTGTACTAACGAAGTCAATGTCATATGTCATGCAAAAATAGAGCATTATAAATTACAACAAACAATCACATGTAGACATCCTCAGGATAAACAGTTCATATTTAATGAAAATTATAAGAGATACTTCCATACCATTGTGTATGTGTGATGATTAAACATTAAAGTACACATGGAGAACTTTCAATAAAAACCAACCAAAGCAAATCCATGTTTCCTTGTAACATGACATCATGTAGGATTGATTATCCCCACCTCATTAATAATGAGTTCAAGTTACCATGCCTAAAACATAGCCTATGAGGACTCTTAGATGTGTGGTGTCATTGCTTGACAGGTATAACACCAACGCTAAAGTTTACTCTTAACGCATATGTTGGATACCCATGGGTTGTATCGTTGCCATGTACAGTATCCATTTTTCATACGGAGCTCTTTTTCTTCTCCATTTCAATTTTTTAATTCTTTGTAGCTCTAATTTTATCCAAGGCACGACACATCATATCCCGTATAATTTCAGTTAATTTATCCTCCTACAACCACTTACCAATATTTCATGAAAGATGTCTCCATATGTACAACAACATTTAATTCATGTGGAAGTGGGGCTTCCTTCTTCACAGCAGCATGTAGATGGCACTCCGAGGTAGGAATATAATGGTGGCATTGAGATTTGGCCTTGGAGGTATATGGGGACTATGTTTTTTTCTTGTGATGATCACGACTTAGGAAGAATACACTTGATGTTTTAGCTTGCGGCTTAGGGTTTCAACACCATGAAGATGAAGTCGGATATGAGGGTATGAAGCTAGGGTTTCGTTTTTTCTTTGGCCACATACCTCTCATCTTTTGGAGGAGGGGTTTCTGTAGGTATGGGTAAAGAAGTTTGAGTTAAACCATGTTACTTGATTCTAGGGATTTGGCTAGGATTTGAATTGATCAAGATTGTATTTGGTTTTGAATATCTTCAATTTGAAAGAAACTTCCTTATCCCTCCATCATTTGAATTTGGTTTTCAATCTTAATAGATTTTCCTTATCTTTCCATCATTTGACCAATCCAGTTTGCATATTCACAAGTTCACCACCTTCTCTGATCTTCCCCATATTTGCATCATTACCATTCCTGAAACACTTAGCAAACACATCAAAAACGTTCACATGAGTTTGTTATCATCAAATACAAAGTCATCGATCGGTGTATCCAACAATCTCCCCCTTTTGATGATGACAAACCATATTTAAGATTTAAGCAATATACATCAACATAATGTCATCGTGGCATGTGTGTTTGTGAAGTGTGATGATGGTGGAATGTGATGGACAATGCAATGATGTTCAATGTTCAAGATCAAGTATGCTCCCCCTATATGCATGCTCCCCCTATCATCATGCTATAAATGTTTATATGTTTATGGTTCCCCTTGAACAGATATCACTTATGTTTATGGCTCCCCTTGCACAAATATCACTAAAACACATTAAAACACCAAATCTTCTCCAAAAATATTCTCCCCCGTTTTTATTATCAAAAGTGTACTAACGAAGTCAATGTCATATGTCATGCAAAAATAGAGCATTATAAATTACAACAAACAATCACATGTAGACATCCTCAGGATAAACAGTTCATATTTAATGAAAATTATAAGAGATACTTCCATACCATTGTGTATGTGTGATGATTAAACATTAAAGTACACATGGAGAACTTTCAATAAAAACCAACCAAAGCAAATCCATGTTTCCTTGTAACATGACATCATGTAGGATTGATTATCCCCACCTCATTAATAATGAGTTCAAGTTACCATGCCTAAAACATAGCCTATGAGGACTCTTAGATGTGTGGTGTCATTGCTTGACAGGTATAACACCAACGCTAAAGTTTACTCTTAACGCATATGTTGGATACCCATGGGTTGTATCGTTGCCATGTACAGTATCCATTTTTCATACGGAGCTCTTTTTCTTCTCCATTTCAATTTTTTAATTCTTTGTAGCTCTAATTTTATCCAAGGCACGACACATCATATCCCGTATAATTTCAGTTAATTTATCCTCCTACAACCACTTACCAATATTTCATGAAAGATGTCTCCATATGTACAACAACATTTAATTCATGTGGAAGTGGGGAATGTAGGTGAAGAAATCAAATTATTCAAATCAATGAACATGTCATGGTTATTTAGAGAGTCTAATATGCACATGTAGTTGTAACAATAATACATCAATTTCTACATGGATATGTATATCATTCATTAATATCATTTTAATGAGCAAAATTGGAATACACCGTAGGTACCATTTTTATAGATTTTAATATTTTGTTTTTTTGTTTTGTTTATAATGAAATAAAGACTCCTATCAAGCAAAAACTAGCACACAAAGGAAAAAATTCAAGCACACAACAAGAAACAAATCTCATACTAGTTTTTATCCATTATTCCCAATACTAGACGAAGACGACAAAAACGATCCTCAGCTAAAGGTTCAGTGAAAATGTCTACTAACTGTGAATTTGTGGGAATGAATCTACGGACACTTACTCTTTAGTGAGATGATCCATAAGAAAGTGATGTCTTACTTCAATGTGTTTAGTACGAGAGTGGTGGACGGGATTGCTGGAGAGGTCTATGGCACTCTTGTTATCACATTTAAGAGGGACTCTCCTAAGAGCTAAGCCATAGTCAGATAATGTTTGCATCATCCACAATACTTGAGCATAGCAATTCCCTAAGGCAATATACTCTGGCTTAGTAGTGGATAGTGGAACACTATTTTACTTACGACTAGACCATGAAACTAGATGGTGTCCTAGCATAAAACATGTTCCACTAGTGCTCTTTCTATCAATTAGACTACTAGCATAGTCTGCATCAGAATAACCCATCAACTCAAAATTACCACCAGATGGATACCAAAGGCCTAAAGTTGGTGTATTAATGAGATACCTAAAGATCCTCTTAATGGATTTTAAATGAGACTCTTTTGGGTTGGCTTGAAAGCGTGCACACAAGCGTACAACAAACATTATATCTGGCCTAGAAGCAGTTAAGTATAACAAGGAACCAATCATACCTCGATAGAGCTTTTGGTTCATGGTGACTCCTTGTTCATCCTTGTCCATTCTCACACAGGGGCTCATTGGTGTTCTAATTCCTTTAGACTCTCAATCCCAAACCTTTTCAGAAGCTCCTTAATGTACTTGGTTTGTGATATAAAGATGCATTCCTTTCCTTACTTTACTTGGAACCCCAAAAAGTATTTCAGCTCTCCCACAAGGCTCATCTCAAATTGATACTGCATGACTTTCTCAAACTTTTGACATAGAAGATCATTAGTAGCACCATAAATTATGTCATCAACATATATTTGTACAATATGAAAATCATCAGTTTCATGCAACAGAAATAATGTATTGTATGCACTACCCTTTTTAAAATCATTTTTCAACAAATATGTGCTAAGACGGTCACACCAAACCCTTGGAGCTTGCATAAGGCCATACAAAGCTTTTTCTAATTTGTATACATGGTGTGGAAAATTATGACTTTCAAAACATGGGGTTGTTCGACAAATACATCTTCTTTTATGTAGCCATTAAGAAAAGCACTTTTTACTTCTATTTGTTTTAGTTTGAGCCCTTTATAACTTGCAAAAGCCAGCAAGATTCTAATGGACTCTAACCTAAGAACTGGAGCAAACGTTTAATTCACATCAATTCCTTCAATTTGATTATAACCTTTAGCTACCAATCTTGCCTTGTTTCTAATAACATTACCAGATTCATCATGTTTATTTTTAAACACCCATTTTGTGCCAACTACATGATAATCAGTGTGTCTTGGTACTAATTTCCAAACATTATTCCTAACAAATTGGTTCAATTCATCTTGCATGGCCAAAACCCAACTCTCCTCTTCTAATGCAGTTTCTATATTTTTAGGCTCTATTTCATAAATAAAATCCCCATAAATACATAGAACGCAAAGATTTCTGAAAGAGGAACGAGTACATATACCTGCAGTAGGCTCACCGACAATCAAGTCTGGTGGATGTTTTGTATTAAATCTCAGCTCTCCTCTGTTAAATGATTCTTCCTGAATTTCTTATGTGCCAATATCCTCTTGGCTTTCAAGTTGCTCTTCATTGTTCCTTGGAATTCTTTCTTGTTCTACACTTTCTCCTCCTTCATTTTCCCTGCAATCCAAAGAACCTTTTTTAGATTCATCAAATTTAACATGAATAGATTCAATAATAGTTAAGGTGCACTTATTATATATCATGTATGCTCTACTCCTTGTTGAATATCCCATGAACACTCCCTCTTCTGATTTGGATTCAAATGTGCTAAGATGATCTCAAGTGTTTAGTATGTAGCACCTGCATCCAAATAATTTAAAGTAAGAAATGTTTAGAGTGTTTCCATGTCATAGTTCGCAAGAAGTTTTGTTCATTAAAGGTCTAATCATAACTCTATTGCACACGTAGCAAGATGTACTAACGGCCTCTGCCCAAAAAGACATAGGGAAGCTATATTTATTTATCATACTCCTTGCCATCTCTTTTAATGTTCGATTCTTTCTCTCGACCACTCCATTTTGTTGGAGTGTTCTAGGAGAAGAGAATTCGTGTAAAATTCCCTTTTCAAGTCCATAGTCTTCAAAAATTGCATTTTCAAACTCACCACCATGATGACTTCTAATTTTTATAATGGAAGTATTTTTCTCATTAGAAACTTGTTGGCAAAAATTTTGAAAATTTTCAAATGAGTCTGATTTTTTGGCTAGGAAGTAAACCAACGTGTATCTAGAGTAATCATCAACCAATACCAAACAAAACTTTTTACCTCACAGGCTAGCAAAATCTGTTGGTCCAAATAGATCCATGTGCACTAATTCCAAATGCGTGTAGTGACAGCTTCTTTAATGCTAGAAAATGTAGATCTAGTTTGCTTACTTTTTGTGCATGCCATGCACAACTTTACCATTCTCATAGGTCTGATGCAGTAGTCTTCTTACCAGATTTTTATTTTCAAGCTTCTTTAGGAATCCCATGCTTTCATGTGCTAATCTTCTGTGCCATAGCGTGGCCTCTTCTTTCCTGACAAGCAAGCATTTAGAAACAGTTAATTCTTCAATCATGACAGTATAAACATTGTTCTTTCTATTCGTTGTAATTATAACATCACCTGTGGAGCTATCAATAATTCTATAAATTTTGAATCAAATTCCACTTTCATACCTTTATCACACAGCTAACTAATAGAAATTAGCTTGTGTGTTAGATTTTCCACCCCTATGACATCTGTAAGCTGAAAGGTGTCGTTACCCACAACACCTTTACCAATAACCTTGAGTAACACTTCCTCCTTCATGCTTTACAAGGCTAAGGAACTTTTCGCTATCTCATGTCATGTGTCTTGATCAGCCAGCGTCTAACTACCACTCACACCGTTGTCCCTTAGCCATACAATGTACCTACACATAAGAAGAACAAGATATATGTGACATAGGAATTCAAATAGGTCCACCGGTGTTAGTCATTGTACCTTTTGGAACCCAAATTTGCTTAAATTTAATATTCTTGTTCCTATACTTGCAATTGTAATATGCATGACCAACACCCTCACACGTATAGCATTTAGGAAAAACACTTCTACCAACTCCCGTTTATTTTTGAATCTTTTTATTAATTCTTGGCTTTTCATCAATTTTATTTCCATATCCTAAACCATGCCTATTGTTTGAAGGGATTTCTGGGACCCTTAGGGCACAAAAACTCTATGTCGTCCTAAGTCGGACGGAACATAGACAAAAAAGAAGCGGAAAATTAAACATGTTAATCTAATTAACATTTAACCATAAGGTCCAAGACCATAACCCAAGATTTATGCCGACTTGGGATGGGTCTGACCATCCCAAGAAGGATCTAGCCTACTGCGATTAAATTAAACTAATGCTTAATTAAACACATACCCGGAATCTCAGCCCTGGAGCTGACGAGATGTTCCGCACCATCTTCCGAGCCGCTCCCGTCCCATGCCGAGCCGCTCCTCGAACCGCTCCCCGAACCGCTCCGCATCCCGAGGCGATCAATCCCGTGTCGCCGAGCCAACCACGCGCTGAAGAAAGTTTCACTCGCGTGAAACCTCCACATAGATTTCAGATCTGAATCCGAACTCCTTTGCGGCTTTGCTAGAGCCCTCAGGAGCAAGGCAGAAATTTATAGGGAGAGGAGAAATATTAATTTCGCTTAGATCCGAGCGTGCTCCAACATTTACGAGAGCCGCTCAGATCTAGAACTTGGGACGAGTTATGAGGAAGGGGGAGTGCCTCTATTTATAGAGGCGGCTGACTCTCCCCTTTTCTCCACAACCGAGGTGGGACTATTAATTTGGGATTGATTAAATCAAGTTAGTTTACCTTTCACAAATGGCAAACTTCCTCGAATTTTAACTCCCTCACCGTTGAGCTTCAATGTTGGTACAACCTACCAAATCGAAGAGGGTTCAACGGTGAACGCGTAGGAAAAAACAGCTCGTCAATCCGAGTCCGTTTGACCCTTCAAACAATTGTCCAAAGTTAGCCAAAAGTCATGCTTCTCTTAGAAACGTAGCCGTCAAGAAAATCCCAGGTTTCAATAAACCCTAACCAGAAAATTCAGGCTTGGTGGGCCTCCATTTTCGCTGGGTTCAGCCCAACAAATTGGGCCTCCATTTTCACTGGGTTCAGCCCAACAATTTGGGTTGACTTGTTTTGGCTATAACTTATGCATTTGGACTCCGTTTTTGACGCGGTTTGAACCTGCGTTTAGAGCAGGACGATCCCGTCATCTAGGTTACCTTTTCAACGCGTTTATTTAATTAAATATAGTCTTAAATAATTTAAGACACATTTAATCTCTTTTGCATCATATGCAAATTAGTCCCTATCTAGGCTTAAATTATCATTTGCATCAAATACAAATGATCCGAGGGCATATTCCTCTACATCTCCCACTTGCACTCAGGATCATTTATCCCGAATGCAGGAGATGATTGCAAACATCTTTTGCAATATTTTATCCCTTGCATCAAATGCAAATTATTCATCCTAACTAATTTCTACCTATTACTAGACGAAGATCGCACTCTGTGTGAGACCCTACAGCCTGACCCTTACAACAGGTTGGGCTCGAAGCCCTATACGGTAGTGACCACGAGCAGTGGTTGCCGTCCCTGCTTCAGGAATTATCATTATGTGGTTGACTCATTGACATGAGTATTGTCGGGACCACCCTGACTGTTTCTATGATGAATTCCGCAGTTATAGTCTCTTCGTCTAAACTATGTCGTGTAAGTCAAGTCTAGGGTACGGTCAAACTGTCAACCCCAATAACTTGACTCCAGTCAGTTTATATCGATCTTTTAGTCAAAAATGTTGGACCTCTTCCAACATACTCTGGCCAGAGTTTTTACTAAAGACCGAACTAACCCTACGACACTAACTCCCATTGACCGGGAGAGACAAATCCTCTCTTGGTCATTACTCTCCTCATACGCTTCAAGTGTCACCTAATCAAAGACCTTTCAACAGGCCTTGCCTCGAAGCTAGGTCATTTGATCTAAGTGGCACCGTTCACGCACAGGTTCATCAAAATGACCTTAAGTCAAAAGACCAACTAGCCTATCATCACTCAGAGTCATCATTGACAGATTGGTCAATATAACCATATGATAACTCTTGTGAATCGTTCAGTGAACTCATTCTCTAATGAGCACCTGTGTCTCGTCTACGACTTCTCCAAGTCAAGCGATCATGAGATCATCGCCACCGCTAAACGGTGAAGATTAAGACACAATGGTATATCCGATGTTTCGATATCCTTGTCTCGAAACATCTAGGACCACGAACCCTTTTAGACTTATGCTATAGACAGTCAAACATTTCTCCATGATCGAGATACTCATCTCGATACATGTTTGACCTTGCATAAAGTCTCAGGACTTTACCTAAGTTAATATCTAATGTTAACTACATTATAACATAACTTTAGATACATAACTTTAGATAAATTATTACCAAACAGCTTACTGTTATTTCGAACAAGATGTTTGTGCTATTCACACATGAAGATAGATAGCCTCAAGGGTATCATCTCTCAACATCTCCCACTTGCACTCAGGCCCATTTATCTCGGTATCTAATACCGTTTTTACACATAAGTTTTCCCGACTACATGTGGTAGAGTCTTCGTGAGTGGATCTGCTAAAACCGTCTACACTATAGACTTAAGGAGTTTCTATGTTCATATTAGACCAACCATTTGAATCTCATTCAAATAATTCATTTGGTCTGTCGGAATCCATAACATTTTATTTATTTGGATCTTATCCAGTTCATCGTACCTTACGATAATGATCTTAAATTAGTTAATGGTCATAAATGGCTCATATCTATTTCTGATAAAGTATCAAACTCTTTTGATCACTTCATCAAAATATATATGTTCCATCCCTTTGATGCCTCACATGTAATTTACATGCTCCCACTGACCTTGAAAACTATCTGGTTAATTCATATAAGTTGGTCCGTCTAAATCATATTTAGAAAAACGAACTTGTAAGTGAATGCTCCAATTTTCATGGTCAACTTAAGCGTTAACATTGAGTTTGGTCCGAGTAGTTCTGTACACATCTGCTGGTGGAAAAAACGGTTTCATTATAATCCGTTTTATAGGAATTAGTATGGAAAAACCGTTCTCGACCAACATGATTGCACTTCACTATTTTCCTTTCTGCACCAATCTTTCAACTTAAAGATTTACTTGCAGAAAGTGAGGAAACATTTTCCTTGTGCACGTAAACTAAATTCCAAAATTTATTTACGCACACGGACCTATTCTGATTGCATCAAGTTTTTTAAATCGGAGTTACTACTCTGAATTTCATCCCGGAAGTTGACTAAGTCATCATCAGTTATGATGTTTAACTCGACTCTTCGTCTCACGAAATTCGAGTAATTATACAACTTCCTAATGATTGATTTAATGAATATCTTATTGATAATGTCCTCACAGAACATTATCAAAACCTAGGCATTACTATCTGGGACTTAAACCAGAAGGAGGACTTAACTCAGAGTCACTTACAATGGATCACACCAAGTCTAACTAAGTGTGATTCATACCTTTTGACACACGGATGTGTTAACAGACTTGACCTGAGAGAAAATCATATTTTCTTTTAATTACGCAAGATTTAACATAGCTAAGTATTTGACCATTCGATTTAATCGAATCAGTTTAAATACTTTAGTCATTTCGTTCTTTATTTTATCAGACTTGTGTTTCATCAAGAACACATGTCTTAATAAAATATACGAATAACTTATTTTGGTTAATCTAGACTCGGGTACATCAGTATATACCAGACTGAGTTCGACAACTCATTCTCCCACTGTCTTACAAATGGGTTTCGGCCATTCTATTTAAGAGGATAAGACTCACAAGTGTCCGCAGACTTCATAATACGAGAGGTCAGACCCCTCTTTATATGACTTGTGAAGCTTAGTCTCTCGATACGGCCTAGTCTATTTTTCCATATAAGTTTGCTACTATCTTGTGTATTTATATATATTAACATTTAATATATATATTATCGTTATACATAAATTACTAACGCAAAACATTGCTTCAGAAGCGAGGTGACGACATTCGTCAAATTGTGTTAGACGTCTTTTGTATAATAATAATTATAAAATCGTGACATCAGAATATGTCAAATTTTCATTTCCTCCTCCTTATGCCTTTACTAATGATAAGTTAAACTAACTTTCTCAATTGACTTTCTGGAGTGCCTTCTTCCTTTTCTAAATCACATTTAGATATTAAATAGTCCAACATAAATAAATAGCTATGCAAGCATCTCATGTATCCAAATGCCTGAGAGGTGCAATCTTGAGTGTAGCTCAAGAAGTTGCTTGTCTCAAGATCCGGTTGGGATACATAGTCTTGCACTGCTCATGCACTCGTATTCGACTCAAACAGTTTGATCGAATTCTCGAACTTTGCGGATCAAAATTGTTTGTCCATACAACCTTGAGGGTAGCTAGACAAGTTGTAGGGAGAAACATATTTCGAATATCATATATGTTCTAGCTACCTCATATAGAGACGGGTGACATGTAGCGTGAATTTATTTGTTGGACCCAGAACTTAATGAAATCATATTTCTTAAGTCTGTTCTTTAGAAGGTCATTTTAATGTCAACGAGAATATAGTTTAATCCTATCAATTATAATTTAACTTAATATTCAATTAATCAACCTATTTGACCAATTAACTAATTCCATTAAAAAATTATATTTTGATTCCTTCGGTAAACATAGTCTTGCCCCTAGTTTTGGCATATGTTCAAAATTAAATATAGGTAGAATGGCTTTTATCTATCTATATCCTCCCACTATTTTTACGATCGTTTCAAATCTTAATAACGAACGATTTAATCAAATTAAAATTAATGGGTAAGAGGTCTAATCACCTTGAGCCTAACAACCTTGAGGGTAGCTCAACAAGTTGCTTGACTCTGCGATCGGAAGATGACTCTTCATCGATCATATCAGATATAACCCTCTTAATCGGTTTTACCCCTATCCATTTATGATCATGCGTATGCTCATCCAAATCACAATGTCTAGTCTAGTCGGACCCTTGTTTTCGTGTCTAGCCTGACTTTCTCCGGCGCTCGGGGTATTCACGACACGTCAGTTTGGGTCAGGACTTAGACTACAACTAGTCAGACTACATCATTGACTTAACTTACGCCGGTGCTCAGGGTACGAGACGACGGTTTGGGTCAGTCAAGATTTCATCTAATGTATTTAAGGAGTTGGTTTCTACAGGGTTGCCATGTCACAGCTTGAGGGTATCTCAACAACTGTAACACAGGTCCTATAGTAGCTAACCCCTAAAACAAGGAGGGCTACGGCTAATCTTGAAAAATATTATTAACGTAGTTGACTTAGATATAGTCCAGGGTGTCATACAATCATGACTCGCGACATTGCGGTCCAGCGGAACACAGCCAGTGAATTGACTAAGCCAGGATCACTATCCCTTAAAGGGTGATCCAAAACTCTTAGCCAAGCACATTGACTGGATCATGGTCCATTCAATGAAGCTTGTCATTTTTATATGTGTGCCATAGACTAAACAGCTTTTATTAACAACTAATTAATCCTTTCAACTAGTTGCATCCTTAAATTCAAAATTTTAGGATTTGTTTAATAACTTTTATTAAGTCCTTATCAACTATAAGGTTCACGTGCTATCCTAATCGCTAATAGGATTTTAATAAATTTTATTAACAACGCTAAAAGCGAAGTCCTTTAATGAGAATTAATGATAACAATTAGAATTAAAATTTTCATTAAAAGGACTACCCTAATCAGGAATTAGGTCTTGAAGCATTGTTAATGTTTTATTAAAACATAGCATGTCATTAAAATTCAAGTAATAAATTTTAATCATTTCTTAATAGCTAACCTAAAAGGTTGTCTTGTGTTATCAAATAAGGAACACGATGAACTAGCCATAAAGCTACACTAATTTATCGCATAAAGATAGTGCACAACTATTTAACAATTAAATAGACTAAGTTTATCGCATAAACAATTTTAGCATGCATACATAAATTTAACATTTAAATTTAAAATATGATTTTAAAAATATTTTATTTTTATCTCATAAAAACTTGTTTTTAAAATCACAAATTTGCATGCTACTTTTAAAAAAATTTATCGCATAAAAATTTTAACCTTTTAAAATCAGTTTTAAAATATCTCATAAAATTAAAACATCATTTTAAAAAACTTTCATGCTTAAAAATTTATCATATAAAATTTTAGGCACTTTAAACTTATCACATAAATTTTAAAAGATTTAAATTTAGTTTAAAAAATTATCACATAAATTTTTAAAATGTCATTTAAACATTCCATGTTCAAAATTTATCAAATAGAATATTTGAACATCTAAAACATTTTTGAAAATTATCTCATAACTTTAAAAACATTTTTAAAAGCATTTAAAAGCATTTCATGGTTTAATAAAATCACAGGCTAGATCGTTACGCAGACCTACGCTTTGATACCACTGAAGGGATTTCTGGGACCCTTAGGGCACAAAAACTCTATGCCCGTCCTAAGTCGGACGGAACATAGACAGAAAAGCAGCGGAAAATTAAACATGTTAATCTAATTAACATTTAACCCTAATGTCCAAGACCCTAACCCAAGATCTATGCCGACTTGGGATGGGTCTGACCATCCCAAGAAGGATCTAGCCTACTGTGATTAAATTAAACTAATGCTTAATTAAATACATACCCGGAATCTCATCCCTGGAGCAGGCGAGATGTTTCGCACCGTCTTCCGCGCTGATCCCGTCCCATGTCGAGCCGCTCCTCGAACCGCTCCCCGAACCGCTCCACATCCCGAGGCGATCAATCCCGTGTCGCCGAGCTAACCACGCGCTGAAGAAAGTTTCACGCGAGTGAAACCTCCGCCTAGATTTCGGATCTGAATCCGAACTCCTTTGCGGCTTTGCTAGAGCCCTCAGGAGCAAGGCAGAAATTTATAGGGAGAGGAGAAATATTAATTTAGCTTAGATCCGAGCGTGCTCCAACATTTACGAGAGCCGCTCAGATCTAGAACTTGGGACGAGTTATGAGGAAGGGGGAGTGCCTCTATTTATAGAGGCGGCTGACTATCCCCTTTTCTCCACAACCGAGGTGGGACTATTAATTTGGGATTGATTAAATCAAGTTAGTTTACCTTTCACAAATGTCAAACTTCCTCGAATTTTAACTCCCTCACCGTTGAGCTTCAATGTTGGTACAACCTACCAAATCGAAGAGGGTTCAACGATGAACGCGTAGGAAAAAACAGCTCGTCAATCCGAGTCCGTTTGACCCTTCAAACAATTGTCCAAAGTTAGCCAAAAGTCATGCTTCTCTTAGAAACGTAGCCGTCAAGAAAATCCCAGGTTTCAAAAAACCCTAACCAGAAAATTCAGGCTTGGTGGGCCTCCATTTTCGCTGGGTTCAGCCCAACAATTTGGGCTGACTTGTTTTGGCTATAACTTGTGCATTTGGACTCCGTTTTTGACGCGGTTTGAACATGCGTTTAGAGCGGGACGATCCCGTCATCTAGGTAACCTTTTCAACACGTTTATTTAATTAAATATAGTCTTAAATAATTTAAGACACATTTAATCTCTTTTGCATCATATGCAAATTAGTCCCTTTCTAGGCTTAAATTATCATTTGCATCAAATACAAATGATCCGAGGGCATATTCCTCTACATTGTTGCCATGCATCTGATATCCAAGAATGATGTCTAAAGATTGCTTTCCAACTCCAAATTTTTATTGGTTAGCTCAAGATTAGATACTTTATATTTTAAATACCTGTTTTCATTAATAAGCATGGTGCCTTTCCTGATAAAAGCCTTTTTATTCTCTTCCTCGTTCGTTTTAAAATTTCACATTTTCTTCTCTAGTTCAATCACTTTTTCTTTACTCCTTTTATTTTCACTTATGAGTGTAGGACATTTTTGGCATTCAACTTTTTCATGCATACTAGACTTTTCCTTTTTTAACAAATCAATGGTAGCTTTATAGGCATCAATTTTAACTTCTAATTTATCAACTTCTAGTGAAGTGTTGAAATTATCTTGTTGTAGTTCGCAGTTAGCATCGCTAAAGGATTCCACAGTAGATTCTAGGCCATCAATCTCATTTCTCATTTGTTCACAAATATTCGGGAGCTCAAGTTTTGTGCATGATTTTACCTCATCGAGATCTCCCATCAAGCAAAGAGAGGAGTGGGCAGTCTCATTCTGAGTCTCGTCCTCGCTATCCTCATCCCACGTTACTGCTAAAGATATCTCTCTTATCTACAGATTTATTCTTTCCTTGTGGGCAATTCTACATAAAGTGTCCCTGCTTCCTGCATATATAACAAATTACTTGATTAGCAGTATTCTGCTCAGAAGAATTATTTGCAGGATTAAATTTATTGGAATGATTGAACCTTTTTGTCATTTCAGCTCTTCCCTGCTTTGTCTTGATGTATCTTCTAAATCCTCTAATCATCAGTGCCTGCTCCTCATCAAGTTTATCATCATCTTCTTCCTTAGCTTGAAAAGCTAGTGCCTTAGGAGTCTTAGCCTCAGATTTCTCTCTTGATTCGATGGTCTTTACTTCAAGTTCATGTGACATCACGTTTCCTATCAATTCCTCCACACTCAGCTTTGCAAGATCCTTAGCTTCTTGGATGGCTGTGACTTTGGGGCAAAATGAGCTTAGCAGCACCCTTAAGATCTTCGTCACTTGCTCTAGACTCGAATATGGTTTTCCAAGAGCGTATGAATTATAAACAATGTCTGTGACCCTTGTAAACATCTCTTTGATGGATTTAGTAAGAAGCATACAGAAGCTTCCATATTCTGGGCTCAACAAGGCTAGTCTGGACTCCTTTACCTGCGACTTTCCCTCATGTGTCACCTCCAGCGTGTGCCAAATTTCCTACACTGTTAAACATTGAGAGATATGATTAAATTTAGTTTTATCCAATGCACAAATACTTGCATTCATAGCTCTATCATTCAGCGAATAACGTTTCATATCAACATCATCCCATTTATCTTCAGGTTTTAAGATTTCAGTGTCTTCAATATTAATCATGGGGGAGGGGGTTATATCCTTTTTCAACTATGTTCCACACATCATAATTAACAGACACCAAATAGATTTTCATTCTTGCTTTCCAGTAGGCAAAGTCTACACCATTAAATTTTGGGGGGTCTGGCAATGGTCTGATCTTCAGCAAAGGCTGAGTCAGAAATATTCATGGTTCTCTAGCCTAGATCCTCTAACCTACTCTGATACCACTTGTTGGATCGGGATCTAATCCTAGAGGGGGTGAATGTGCTAATAAAATATTTTCGTGATTACACAAGCAATAGTCAACTCAACCAATTAGACACAGAGTAAATAAAGTGTAAGTAAAGACAATCATAGAGTGCACGAGAGATTTACCCTGGTTCGGTCGCCCCAACGACCTACTCCAGCCCCAAAGCAAATACTAGATTTAATAGTATCATGGTACAAACTATAAAGAGCTACGAGTACTATACCACAGTCACCAAAGTGAAACACTATAAATCTAGTACATTCTCTTGACTAGCCCCAACTAATCATGACCCCAAAACGATAGTTTAAGCACACTACAAAGATCAACAAACCAAATATCACAAACGTAAAGAGATAATAAGTATAGAGAACTCAGTTTGTGTTGGATTTACAGTTTCTATCAATCGACACATGGTTAGCTACGCTCTGACAAAAGTAGGCTTCCAATCTGACGTCTAGATGTATAGTTGAAGCTCTCAGGAGTTGATTGCGTAAGGCTTCCCTAGTTGCATGCTGGCTGAAGTGATGGTGCATTCAGATCTCGATTAGCAAGGCACTTGGGTGCATGATGGCTCTCGGTTAGCAAGACAAAATTGCGAGTCTGCCTATCGGTCAGCAAGGCACCAAGTGTAGAGAGATTGGTCGCTTAGCAAGGCCTTGGTGCAGAGACTCTCTTGGTCAGCAAGCTAAAGATGCGGATCACTTGATCGGTCGACACACCAAGATGCGGAGTAGTTGAGGACTCTGTCGACAAGTGTTGTTCTGCGAGGATGTGCCCCCAAAAAAAGGTAATGCACACCCTCACCCCCAAGTGCAAGGGTGTCAGAGCAATATATTCCCAATGGGTTCGGGGTCGAATCCATAGGGAGGCGTTGCTTATACTACCTACCGATTCCTAGGTTGATTGGACTTCGAATTTATTGGTGGATGTGAATTACGAAGGAGGTTGTAATGGCGATGGAAGTGGAATGCGAGGGCGTCACGATCAGTAAGGCACGACCAAAGACTCCACACAAAAAGAAAACAAATAAAATAAAGAAAACAAAAAAGAGAAGGATCACTAGGGTGTCGGGAATCCCCACTACGACTTTCGGGTTTGGATAATGGGTTAAGGATCCTTTCGTCGAATGACGAATGCAAATAGGAGTGTCACATCTGGATATGGGAACGAGCACTTGACTTTCGTCGTCACGCTCGTCTAACGCCTTCCCATGTGCAGCCGTGCTTTTGCAGTCGGCTTTGTGTAAGGTCCCTGGCTATGAGGAAAACACTAGAAGGGGGATTGAATAGTGTTTATGTAATTTAAAAAGATAGTTACACCAAATTAAATTCCTAACCAACAAATAGTGCGGAATAAGTGTAAACCCAAAATGAAACAAATGCAAACACACGGATGTTTCAAGGGTTCGGATACCCAAGTCACTTCCCGACTTGTTCCCGGTAATCCTACGTCCCTTCCACCCAGTAAACAACCGAATACTCAAGTTAGAACCCTAACTTGAGGTTTCCTTAAAAACCCACTTGTATCAACCCTACAAGTGAAATTGAAATACACTCGATTGACATTGACTCCCACAACTTGGGATCAAGCAAACCACTCTCACAACCCGAGAGTAAATCAAATAACAAAAGTTATGAAATATGAAATTAAGCAACACTTACAATCACCTATGCCTTGAAGTAGAACTTGAATGAGAAGTGTGTTGTGTGTTAAAAGACTCTCTTAGAAGAGAGGAAAGCCCTTTCTCTTGACTGCACCAAATGCCTAGAAGATTTCTCTATGGATATAGGTTGGAGAGGAAGAGATTGAAGATAGGATTTCTAGGGCTTTTGGATTTTGAGAGCTTTGATCTTTAACAAAATGAAAGCTTGAATGTTTGAGCAAGAGATGATCAAAGAGTCTAGCCTCTCATTGGAACAGTAGAGGCTTTTTTATAGGTTTCTCAAACCCTTCAAACTGAATCACCAAAAACCCCTTTGAAATCTGTGAGGAAAAACACAACGGATAGAATCTGCGCCCGCGACAGTTGACTGTTGAAGAACTCACTGTCGACTGCTGCACAGTGACAGAGGGTAGGTGAGAATTCATAACGGTAACTTACCACGTGGAAAGTCGACTGAAGAGGCGTAGACAGTCGACTGTTAATCTAACAGGCGACTGTAAATCCTACTACAGGCGACTGGCCGTAAGCTGGGTAAGTTGAGGAAATCTGAGAAAAGTCTAGGAATACAGGACAGGCGACTGATGAAGACAAGACCGTCGACTGTAAAACCAAACAGGCGACTGTAATTCCTTCTACAGATGACTGTCAAAACCCTGACATTTTCCAAAGAGTTGAGTCATCAAAGAGGCTCAAAGACAGACGATTGTTGAAGCATTGACAGTCGACTGTGCCATTGGACAGTCGACTGTAAATCCAACAATAGTCGACTGGCCAGATCAAACAGAGAAATAGAATTGGGCCGAGGATAGATAGACGACTGATTAACAAAACACAGTCGACTGTCACTTAGACAGGCGCATGTGCAATGTACAACAGTCACCTGAAAGAGTTAAAGCTAAGAAACCCAAAACTAGACTGAAAAAGTTTGTGCTTAACAGGCGACTGTAGAACAAAACACAGTCGACTGTTTTGAGACAGGCGACTGTAAATCGTTCAGCAGTTGACTGTTAAAAACATGACATGCACAATCTAGATAGAAATGAATTGGAGTCTAAGAAAAGTTGATCTAATAATATCCTAAGACTGAGATGAAGATGTGTGTGAGTGCTCCAACAAAGTTCTACTTCTAATCTATATACTAGAAGAGAAACAAGAGAATTACATTTGAATAACTCTCTCTTCTATCCAACACATGAGCTTGAAGTCTTCTAGGAGCTTCAATCACCATTTACGATCATACAATCCCATTCCTTTGCTTTCATGATCTTTGAGTGTCATCCATTGCAAATAGATCTTCATGATATGCTTAGGCAATGGATTAACTGCAAATAGGGGATTAGTCACAAGTATTTATGTTTGCTCATCATTAACACCAAGTAGGGAGCAGTCCGATACTCAACATTCTCCCCCTTTTTGATGATGACAAACAAACATAAACAAAAAGATAAATAATTGTGCTTAAAGAAAACTTACTCCCCCATACATAGATGCCAATCAAGTTAGACAATAAATATTAGGGCATCTATAGATCAAATGAAGCAAACGAGTAAGATATGCATGAAAGAAATGAGTCCATGAAATCTAGGATTTATAATCCTTATTCATTATATCTTACTCCCCCTGAATCTAAGGCAACTTCAATCTTAGATTCAAGTGTAATTAGAATTTACTTAGCACATTCATTATGAATCTGTTTATTTCTCTCCCCCTATGGCATTATTCAAAAGGTAAGAGTAAAATAACAACAACAACCGTGCTAAATAAGAACTAACAACAATTACAAGAGTCTAAAGATATACCTATCAAAAACTCATAAATCACATGATAAACTAAGCTGATAAGAGGAATGAGAGTCCAACATCAACATTGAGAGACACAAAACATATCGTCTCAAATCACATCATATAGAGAATATAGCATACTTGGAGACAATATCACAAAATTCACACACATATGATAGACAATTATACAATTTGTGAAACTTAACGAAGAGACTGCATGTTCATATATATATATATATATATATATATATATATATATATATATATATATATATATATATATATATATATATAAGATCACATACGTACAAAATACATGCACATCACCATGTGCATCAAAACGAACAAAATACATACATCATCACTAGTCATAAAATAACAAAACACAGACAACATCATTCGTACAAAAATATTAAAACACCCAACCCTAATAAAACAAAAAATCTAAGACTAAGGGGGAGTGTCCATATCAGAAACATCAGCATTAGTCGCTGTGGATGACTGATGGATATGATGAACGACGAGATTGGCGAAACAACCGTCTGGCAGAGTGATAGGTAGGGTATGCTCGAGCCTTCTTCTTGGATGACGACGCACCAGCAGCTGAAGACTCGACATGAGCAGTGACAGTGGGCTGGACAACATAAGACGGAGGCACTAAGCCTGGAACAGTAGGAACAACAGAATGGGGAGACTGATCAGAAGAAGAAAACAATGCCTGGAGTTTGGCGGGAATGGGGAAGCTGTGATGCAAGAACGACTTGTACTGAAGCTCAAGAAATAGTGAGAGCTTCTGATCCATAGAAGCGACAATCTTCTCGATGGCAGTGACACGGTCACACAGTTGAGCGTGAAGGAAATCCTCTAGAGGTACTGACGGAGGTGTATGGGGAGGTTGATCGGCTGGCTGAGAGGAGGGTTCAGCGACATTTGCTGAGGGAATAGTATCACCAACCAGGATATCCAAGAACTCCCCAGACGATGGAGGCGAAGAGGGTAGCTGCTCAGTAGGTGGAGGAGAGGGTTCAACAATAAAGATGTTCAAGGTTTCTCCTGATGATGAAGAACCCGTAGGATCCATGAAATTCAAGTGACAGAAGTTAGGTTAAGCAAGCATCGATAAACGAAAGAGGAAGATACCTTAAACTTGTCGATCGACTGACGAGAGGCAATTGAGCAAACGATCGAAGGAGACAGGCTTCGTCTCGGCTCGAAATTGACGGAGGAGAGATCTACCGTGAAGATCGAAAGGGTAGACGAGGGAGTTTTTCAATCGGATGAGAGAGAAAATGTTTGATCGAATCGAAGGATCTCGATGATATAATGAGGGGTCAAATGAATCTGGGCCGTTGGATCGAAAAATCGACGGCTCAGATCAATTGAACGAACCGCCACAACAGGTGACAGTCGACCGATGAACAATAGTCAGTCGACTGGTTGAAATGATAAGAGATGAGCTTAGGTTGACAGACAGTCGACTGTTGGGTAACTTACAGTCGTCTGTCCATGAGACAGTCGGCTGTATTTTACTCATCAGTCGACTGACGTCAATAAAATCGATGATAAAAACAGAGACTACTGACGAAATGGACATGCGCCTGATGACCAAAATGCAGTCGCCAGTTGATCCAACAACCAACTGTAAAGTCGTCATCAGTCACCTGGGCAAAAGATACAATCTACTGACAGAGAAGATAGAGTAGGGCAGTCGACTGTCGAAGGAATGACAGTCGTCTGTCCTGGTCTAAAAATGCACAGTGAGGTTAAAATCCATAGGATAGACATAACTCACCCTAGGACCTATACTCTAACACAAAACTCATCCTGAAAACAATATCAAGAGATAAATCATTTATTACACAAATCTATGAAAACAATCCGAAGACACATGAAAACAACGAAATCTCAATAGCCTTTCTTAAAACAAATATAGGAGTAACATATAATTTATCAAATGAATAGAGGGAACATGATGATATGAGTTCAAAAGATGATATTACAAGAAATTTGAACTCCTAAATCTCAGATTCACCCCTAATCCCTAATTCTCTACGCAACCTCACAAATGAATTTTCTTTAAGAGGTTTAGTGAAGATGTCGGCGATTTGTTTTTGCGTTTCAATGTACTCTAAGATGATGTCCTTCTTAGCTACATGATCATTGATAAAGTGGTGTCTTACATTTATATGTTTGGTACGGGAGTGATGTACTGGATTCTTGGAAAGACATATAGCACTTTGGTTATCAACCATGATAGGGCAAGTATCACAATTGACACCATAGTCCTTAAGAGTGTGTCTCATCCAAAGAACTTGTGCACATGCAAGACCCGCGGTAATATATTCCGCTTCAGTTGTGGACAATGATACAGAGTTCTGCTTCTTGGAGAACCAAGAAACTAGGGAATTTCCTAGAAAATCGCAAGTGCCACTAGTACTCTTCCTATCGGATTTGCATCCGGCAAAGTCGGCATCACTATATGAGATTAACTCATATGTGCTAGATTTAGGGTAAAGTAACACATAATCTAGTGAATGATTGAGATAACGAAAAATTCGTTTAACCGCAATCAAGTGTGACTCCTTAGGTCAAGCTTGATATCTAGCACACAAGCATACGAAAAACATGATATCAGGCCTAGTAGCAGTTAAAAAGAGTAAGGTACCAATCATACCCGATACAGATGAACGTCTACATCTTTTACGTTCTCGTCCTTATGTAGATGGGTTGTCCTACTCATGTGAGTCCTTTTGCTTGAAGACGATTCCATCTCGAATCGCTTGATAAGCTCCCATGTGTACTTGGTTTGATGTATGAAAGTCACATCCTTCATTTGTCGAATTTGTAGTCCAAGGAAGTAGTTGAGCTCGCCCATGTGGCTCATCTCGAATTCATCCTTCATAGCCTTAGAAAATTCTTGGCAAAGATTAAAGTTAGTAGAACCAAATATAATATCGTCTACATAAATTTGAATCACTAGGATGTCATTTTCATAATCCTTAATAAAAAGTGTTGAATCAACTTCACCCATTTTAAAACCTAAATTCAAAAGAAAGGTTTTGAGTCGATCATACCAAGTTCTAGGAGCTTGTCTCAACCCATATAACACTTTCTTAAGTTTGAAAACATAGTTTGGAAATTTTTCATGTATGAAACCGGTGGTTGAGAAACATAAACTTCTTCATTAACAATACCATTTAAAAATGCACTTTTAACATCCATTTGAAACAATTTGAAATTCTTATGAGATGCAAAAGATAAAAGCAATCTAATAGCTTCTAATCTAGCTACGGGGTCAAAGGATTCTTCGAAATCGATACCTTCTTCCTGCCGATAGCCTTGAGCTACTAACCTTGCTTTGTTCCTTGTGATAATCTCGTTCTCATCGGTCTTGTTCTTGAAGATCCATTTGGTCCCAATAACTTGATGACCACTTGGAAGAGGAACGAGCTCCCAAACTTCATTTCTCTCAAATTGCATGAGCTCTTCTTCCATTGCCATTATCCAAGAGCTATCCTCATATGCTTCTTGGATGTTCTTTGGCTCAATGGTAGAGACAAATGCTCAATGAGAGAATTCTTCAATTCTTGACCTTGTTCGAACACCCACACCAATATCTCCAATAATTTGGTTATGAGGGTGGTTGCGAACGGTTGGGTAAGCTTTGCGAATTCCTGCATCACTTGTGTTACGACTATTTTGACCGGGTCCGGAGGAGCCAAGTCAACCACGACCAGTCAACCAGCCAAACTACGGCCTCGGGCTCCGGCCCAAGGATCTTACGGGCGGGTCGCGTTTCTCCACCCACGACGAAGGCCCAAGAGATTGCCCACTTCTGGAGCGGAGGAAATCGGGGCCTAAATCGAGGAAGCCTTTGCCAAATATGACAGCCACCCCGTGCCATCATGATCCGCCAATTATGGCAGCCACCTTCATGGCTCGCCAAATATGGCAACCACCTTCATGGCCAGACTTAATGGCCATCACTCCCCCGCCATTATGGCCCACCAATTATGGCAATCACTCATGGCCATGACTCCACCTTCATGGCGTCATCAAGTGGGCGCAATTAGAGGGGGTCAACACTTCCCCATTTGCATGACCCCATGAATGGCGGCCATGATGTCACGTCATGGCACATTATGAGCATGATTCGTCTATATGAAGAGAGGACGGGCGTCATTTGAAAGAGGCCGGATCTTTGCGATCTACAACCATGGTATCATATACTATCACTATGACTCCTTCTTCCACCTATAATATTCTTCCTCCTAAGCTCGGCCTGAGGACTCGGGTATCGGTCTCTCCGCGAGCCATACTCGATCCCACCGAGCTCCTACACAGATCCGTTCTGACTTAGGCATCGGAGGGGAATTGGTCGGAACCAAGGTCCGACCCCCCTGACGAGCTCCCTCGTCTATTCAGGTCCAGGAGATCCAGCGACGCCGAGGCTACCCCTCAGCGTCCTTCCAACCGGAGCCGAGCGCCCACGTCCCCGAGCCCGTTCGTCTCCTCCACCACGAAGACGTCGCTCTGCCGAGGCTACCCCTCGCCGAGCCGACGCGAGGATCCACGCATCCCCCAATGAGCGACTCCGCCTTCAACCGATCCCGGGGGTCGTCGTCTCGCCGAGGCTACCCCTCGGCCCGCCAAAGAACGGAGCCGCGCCCTCCCGCTCGAGCGAACGCGCCATCGGCCGACCCCACCGGTCAGCTCCGTCTCACACGACTGCCACGTCAACACGAGGGTCCCGCGTGTTCCCCCCTTTTGACATTTGACCCCGCACTCTCCGTACAATTAATGGGTTCTGCGAAAAATAGCAGAAACATTTGCCGCCGTCTGTGGGAACACGAGTCAACACCCATGTCATCGACCACATGGAAGAGGATTCGTCCAGCTAATGATATACCTTCAGCTTAACCGATGCAGACCGCTCTACTTGACGAGAGCAGCGTCGCAAAGAAAAGCGTGGCATTTACCGCAACACCCTCAGGGAGCTATACGATCCCCAAATTAAGTGCATAATTATATAATTCCTTTATTTTCCAAAACTATGCAAATCTTGATGCTTGTGTCAGGGCGCCTCCAGTTATCAATGTATGATAGACTTTTTATCACACTGACCAAAGAAGGCCGCACGAAGCCCCAGAGAGGAACGTCTTTTTCCTGAGGAATCTCGAAGACACTGTCTTGTGCTGGGAAGGCATCTTAAAGATGTATGAGCGCTCGCCAGCCTTCGTTGGCACTCTGTCTTGCTGGATCCACGCCTTTGCAAGGATTTCTACATCCGAAAGTGGTGCGCTATCTGCAAGGAAATTGGAAAGCGCGTCGACGTTTTTGATGGGCTCAAGGCCGTCATCCGGCGAGGCCAAGGAGAGATCGAGCGATTGCGGCTCCCCCAATTCTATCTTCACGGACCACATTCTCCTTGCTGAACCCCAGGGAGTCTCTTCCCTTCGGCCTGCCGCACAAATGCGCCATAGTAAGGGCAACGAGATCCACAGCCAGTCCTGACTCATGGCATCTGGATTTGATCACCATTCGCCAGCCAAGGAGCGCTGACGCCACGCCCTGTCGGTGCTGGGCCGGCATTATGGGGCTTCGCCTGATGCTGTTGGGACTGTCCCGATCCTTTCCGATTGCCGGTGGGCGAGCATCACCCCGACGATCGGGAATAAGGGGACATCCCCCTTTGACGTCGGCTCCGCTCCCTGCAACCGGCCAATCGGCCGGTAATGGGGTCTGCTGCTCGTACCACACATAGCGATCGTCGGCCGAGCTCGAATACACAGATGCCACCGATTGCCAGAACTACATGAATCCTTGATGCCATCGTTCGATCCTGCGCTTCGACCCCCTCCCGATCCCTCCGATCGCGCCAATCTTCGGGCTTGATGACCACCTGTGCTACTTCACGATCTTCGAGCTCATATCCCCAGAAATCTTGCGCCCCTCAAACAAATTGGAAAAGTCGATCGGATCAAAGGCATAGATCTGAGAAATCTTTTCGAATTAAAGCACCAGCAATCGGATCCGTCGCACGAGACCGGACTCAATGTCGTCGTCGTCCGTCGTCATCTCGCTGGCCATCACTCAACCGACTCGAGGACCCATCCTTCAAGCAAGAAACCCTAGCTAGCGTCACGAGCACCACTACTGGTGGGCTCGAGTCTGCTGCCGCCACCATCGTTCACTTCACTCCCTCGCCTCCTTCCCTTGCACGGCTCAGCGTCGCCTCCAGCCATGGCAACGCGTCCTCCGCCTGGGATCCACCGACTGCTCCGTAGAGGGATGAGGAGGTGCAGGGAATTGGTTCTGGGGATCATGGGCAGATCGCCCTCGGCCAGGTGCTTGCAACCAAGAGTATTGCGTTCGAGACGAGCGTGCTTTACTTCGATCTTCACGAGGAAAGAGGACTGGCGATCATCCATTTCCTTCCCGCCTACTGCCTGGAGGATGGGACTTGGGGGAAGGCAACGGGGAGATATTTCGAAGCGCCTCCGGGAGAGGAGAACGGATTCGTCCCATATCTTCGACGTCATCTCTGGTGGTGCCTCGGCGAGCTCGGCTCTCGAGCGACCCGAGGGACCTCGTTAAACAACCCATCGAGCCCCCCCTGTCCGCCCTACCGGGCTCGCCTCCGTCTGGGATCTGCCGAGCTTGCTTCAGTCCGATCGACCTCAGTCCGATCCGCCGAGCACCTCGCTCGAGAGTTCCAATAGCGACGCAAAAGACCAACTCAACAGCTTTGCTTCGACTTGTGGCATGCGTCACCGCGGTCGTCATCACGAATGGCCAGGGATCACGGCCACCTGTTTACGCTCCAGAGCCATGGTAGACTACCACAGGCCGAAGGCCCTGTGGATTTGCGCTGTCGATCCCAAAACCTGTGCTGTCGACGCCAACACACTGCTCGACGAAATGCCTGACCAACTGAGTCGGGCTCTGAGCTACCACTGCCCAGATTGAACTCCACCACCTTCGATCCAACACCCCATCCGACCTTGAGTCGAGCTTCGTCCAGGCTTCATTCGATCGAGCGAGGATTGAGACCGAGCTGAGCTCTCATTGTCGAGTATCCGAGCCCTCGTGCCGAGCTTCCGAACTGAGCATCCGAGCCTCGTGGCTGGCTTAGGAAAAGACCGACCAGTTCAGGCCGAGGCCGAGGCCGACCAGTTCAGGCCGAGGCCGACCAGTTTAGGCCGAGGCCGAGGCCGACCAATTCAGGCCGAGGCCGAGGCTGACCGGTTCAGGCCGAGGCCGAGGTCGACCCATGAGAAGGCCGACGCCGACCCAGCAAAAAGGTCAAACTGTCCTCTTCCCCTTTGCTAATTAATTATGTGCTATCAGACAACTACAAGAGCTTCTCTAACAATTCTCCTCTCTTAAACTTCTTGCGAGATGGTGATAAAAAGCCACATCCTTCGGTTTCAACAAATGTCTCACGAAAAGCTTGTAGATAAGGCTGCCATGGTCGCGACAACGCCGGATCACACGGCGACCGGCATTGCGGCCTCGGCCAACTTGAGGGAGAGGCGCAAGGAGTGCGTCTAGACCCGGGGACGGGCCAGGAAGACGCGGGGCTACGAGTGGCCTGGCAAGGTCGCCAAGGAGAATGAGATCTCGATCGAGTTCAGACACGAGACAGCACCGACGACCCTCGCAAGCGTCGGGTTTAGCCCCGACTCGGCCTTCATCGATGGCCCTACCACCATCTCTGGCCATTGTCTTGACGTCCGCCATACCAACACCGTGCTTCCATCGCCAAACATATGGGCTGAGCTCCCATCACTGTGCTGCCCCTGCCG
Organism: Scilla litardierei; assembly: GCA_030789695.1. NCBI lineage: Eukaryota > Viridiplantae > Streptophyta > Magnoliopsida > Asparagales > Asparagaceae > Scilla > Scilla litardierei. The sequence continues at coordinate 189,122,888 of CM061142.1, read as the reverse complement.
AGCTACCTTGGTCGTACCGCCAAACAGACAAAAGCGGGAGTCGGAGCGAGAGCAGGAGCTGGGGCAGGAGCTGGGGCAGGAGCTAGGATCCAGACAAAAGTCGGAGCCGGAGCTAGAGCGGGAGCTGGAGCTGGAGATACGATCCAGACAAAAGCTGGAGCTGAAGTGGGAAATGGAACTGGAGCTGTGTCTAGATGAGGCCGACCCATCCAAGAGGAGGCCGACCACACCAGTTTAAACAACCCAGGGGGAGGCCGACCAGACGAGTCCGACCACCTTGTCGAGTATCGGAGTCTCAATGCCAAGCCACCTTGTCGAGCTTACAAAGTTATCCCCACTGCGACGGAGCTGTTGAACCAGTCGAGCATCCAGACCGCTCCTCTGACCATGGCCAAGCCGATCTGGCCGAAGCGCCCCCGTCCAAGTTCAAAGCACCCAGATCGCTCCTCCGACCGTGCTGCTGGACCCCCGCTTGCCGAACAACTCCTGCATCCACCGATCTGGACGAAACAACGGCAGAGCGCCACCATGGAATCTTCGAAAGGCTTCACAAGGACTTCACCCTCTTCGTCGGCCATAAGTCGAGGGGCAGCTCCCCTCGCAACCGAACGAACGGATCGGTCAAAGGGTTGGGGGCAACCCCCCAGTAGGCCGAGCACTCCTTCGTCGGCCGTAAGCCGAGGGGCAACTCCCCTCGCCACCGAACGAATCTCCTTCGTCGGCTGTAAGCCGAGGGGCAACTCCCCTCGCCACCGAACGGATCTCCTTCGTCGGCCATAAGTCGAGGGGCAACTCCCTTCGCAACCGAACGAACAGATCGGTCAAAGGGCTCGGGGCAACCCCCCTAGTAGGCCGAGCACTCCTTCGTCGGCCGTAAGCCGAGGGGCAACTCCCCTCGCCACCGAACGGATCTCCTTCGTCAGCCGTAAGCCGAGGGGCAACTCCCCTCGCCACCGAACGGATCTCATTCGTCGGCCGTAAGCCGAGGGGCAACTCCCCTCGCAACTGAATGAACCTCGGACCGACGATCTATCGTCACTAGCCAACTCCGCAGGACGGACCAAATTCTACAGAAAGAGCAACTTCTTCCCCATTACACTACATCTCCCGACCTCCACCTCAACAATGGTAGAGCTCAGAAGATGGGGGCAATTGTTACGACTATTTTGACCGGGTCCGGAGGAGCCAAGTCAACCACGACCAGTCAACAAGCCAAACTACGGCCTCAGGCTCCGGCCCAAGGATCTTACGGGCGGGTCACGTTTCTCTACCCACGACGAAGGCCCAAGAGATTGCCCACTTCTGGAGCGGAGGAAATCGGGGCCCAAATCGAGGAAGCCTTCGCCAAATATGACAGCCGCCCCGTGCCATCATGATCCGCCAATTATGGCAGCCACCTTCATGGCTCGCCAAATATGGCAACCACCTTCATGGCCAGACTTAATGGCCATCACTCCCCCGCCATTATGGCCCGCCAATTATGGCAATCACTCATGGCCATGACTCCACCTTCATGGCGTCATCAAGTGGGCGCAATTAGAGGGGGTCAACAGTTGACTGTGTTTTGTTCTACAGTCGCCTGTTATGCACAAACTTTTGCAATCAAGTTTTGGGCATTTTTGTTTATTTCGCATAGGCCACTGATGAACGATTCACAGGCACCTGTCTTAGTGACAGTCGACTGTGTTTTGTAAATCAGCCACATGTCTATCCTTCTGCCCAAACTATGTTGATCTGCCTTTTACGGCCAGTCGACTAACGTTGAATATACAGTCGACTGTCCCTTGGATTAGTCGACTGTGTATGCTGCAACAATCGTCTGTCTGTGAGCCAATTTATTGCATCAGCTCTCTGGAAATTCTCAGGGTATTTGACAGTCGTCTGTATAAGGATTTACAGTCGCCTGTTCTGATTAATAGTCGACTGTATTATCCTCATCAGTCGTCTGTCCTGTTATCTTACAGGATTTCTAGATTCCTTCAACTTACCATTCTTTCGGCCAGTCGCCTGTAGAAGTAATTACAGTCGCCTGTTGGTTTAACAGTTGACTGTCTTTGCTTCATCAGTCGACTGTCCACGTGGTAAGTTACCGTTATGAATTCTTACCTATCCATGCTGATTGTGCATCAGTCGACTGTGGTTTCTTCAACAGTCGACTGTTGCGGGTTCAGTTTCTATCCGTTGAGAATTTTCTCACGGATTCCAAAAGTGTTTTTGCCCAAACTATTTTGTGGATTTGAGAAACCTATAAATGGGACTTCTACTGTTCCATTGAGAGGTTACCTAAGCTATTGCAAAATCTCTTAAGCTTTCATTTCTAAATTTTAAAGCTCTCAAATCCAAAGCCCTAAGAATTCCAAATCTTTGATCTCTTGCTCTCCAGCATAGAACCAAAGAGTGATCCTCTAGGTATTTGGTGCAGTCAAGAGAAATGGCTTTCTCCTCTCTTCCAAGAGAGTCTACATCACTCATCACACTTCTCCTTCAAGTTCTACTTCAAGGCATAGGTGATTGTAAGTGTTGCTTTCAGATTTCATTACTTTCGTAAATTGAATTTGCTCTCGGGTTATGAGAGGGTTTGCTTGCTCCCAAGTTGTGGGAGTCAAGGAAATCGATTGTATTCGATTTCACTTGTAGGGTTGCTACAAGTGGGTTTTAAGAAAACCTCAAGTTAGGGTTCTAACTTGAGTATCTGGAGGTATCCGGGTGGAAGGGACGTAGGATTACCGGGAACAAGTCGGGAGTGACTTGGGTAATCCGAACCCTAGAAACATAATTGTGTTTGCATTTGTTTCTTATTTGGGTTTAATTCTATTTCCGCATTATATTGTTGATAGCATTTTAATTTTGTGTAACTATCGTTTTAAATTGCTTAAACACTATTCAACTCCCCCTTCTAGTGTTTTCTCCTTAGACAGGATCCTTACATTTACCTCTTTGACATGAGGCACACAAATTTTTCTTACTAAAAGCAATTTTTTGGAAAACCTTTGACAAGATCATGCTTAGCTAACTTTTATAAGTGCTTGAAATGAACATGACCAAAACGGCGATGCCATAATAGTTGTTCATTTGTATTAGCAACTAAGTAATGTTCTACGGTTTTAGGCATGCTCAAATAATAAATATTTTTACGCCTAATACCGGTAAATAAAACATGTGACTTAGAATCAACAATTTTACATAAGCCTTCTCCAAAGTTAACCTTGTAACCTTTGTCACAAAGTTGACTAATGGAGATGAGGTTGTGACACAAACCGCTAACTAAGATCCGATGAATTTGAGCCAAGATAAATTTGAGCCAAGATCCGATGAAGGAATTTTTGTTGGATATTCCACACGTAGCAAAGCCTACCGAATATACAACAAAACTTCTTCAACGATTGAGGAATCACTACACGTATCATTTAATGAAGATTTTGATTTTCCTCGTGTTGATAATGATAGTGTAGATGTTTTGTGGGATCCTCTTAGTAGTGTTAAGATTAATGATTCGATTATTGATACTAACCCTACTAACGAAATTGTTGAAGATGTTCCTAGTGATGCAGGAATACCCAAAGCTTATCCGACTGTTTGCAACCATCCCCATAACCAAATTATTGGAGATATTGGTGTGGGTGTTCGAACGAGGTCGAGAATTGAAGAATTCTCTCATTGTGCATTTATCTCTACTATTGAGCCAAAGAACATCCAAGAAGCTTGTGATGATAGCTCTTGGATAGTGGCAATGGAAGAAGAACTAATGCAATTCGAGAGAAATGAAGTTTGGGAGCTCGTTCCTCTTCCAAGTGGTCACCAAGTCATTAGGACCAAATGGATCTTCAAGAACAAGACGGATGAGAACGAGGTGATCACAAGGAACAAAGCAAGGTTAGTAGCTCAAGGCTACAGGCAAGAGGAAGGTATTGATTTCGAAGAATCTTTTGCCCCCATAGCTAGATTAGAAGCTATTAGACTACTTTTATCTTTTGCATCCCATAAGAATTTTAAACTATTTCAAATGGATTGTTAAAAGTGCATTTTTAAATGGGTTTGTCAACGAAGAAGTATATGTTTCTCAACCTCCCGGTTTTATTCATGAAAAATTTCCAAACCATATTTTCAAACTTAAGAAAGCGGTGTATGGGTTGAGACAAGCTCCTAAAGCTTGGTATGATCGAATTAAGACCTTTATTTTGAATTTAGGTTTTAAAATGGGAGAAGTTGATTCTACACTCTTCATTAAAGATTATGAACATGACATTCTTTTGATTCAAGTTTATGTAGTTGATATTACTTTTGGTTCTACTAACTTTAATTTTTGTCAAGAATTTTCTAAGTCAATGAAGGATGAATTCGAGATGAGCCACCTGGGAGAGCTCACTTATTTCCTTGGACTGCAAATTCGATAAATGGAGAATGGCACCTTCATACATCAGACAATGTACACAGGGGAGCTTATCAAGCGATTCGGGATGGAATCATCTTCAAGCAAAAGGACTCCTATGAGTACTACTACCCATCTACACAGGATGAAAGCGGAAAAGTTGTAGACGTTCGTCTATATCGAGGTATGATCGGTAGCTTACTTTACTTAACCGCTAGTAGGCCCGATATCATGTTTTCTGTATGCCTATGTGCTAGATATTAAGCTAGACCTAAGGAGTCACACTTGATTGCGGTTAAACGAATATTTCGTTATCTCAATCAGTCTTTAGATTATGGGTTACTTTACCCTAAATCTAGCACATATGAGTTAATCTCATATAGTGATGCCGACTTTGCCGAATGCAAGTCCGACCGAAAAAGTACTAGTGGCACTAGCCATTTTCTAGGAAATTCCCTTGTTTCTTGGTTTTCTAAGAAACAGAATTCGGTGTCATTGTCCACGACTGAAGCGGAATATATTGCCACGGGTCTTGCATGTGCACAAGTTCTTTGGATGAGACACACTCTTATGGACTATGGTGTCAACTATGATACTTGTCCGATCCTGGTTGATAACCAAAGTGCAATATGTCTTTCCAAGAATCCGGTACACCACTCCTGTATCAAACACATAGACATGAGACACCATTTTATAAATGATCATGTAGCTAAGAAGTACATCATCTTAGAGTACATTGAAACCCAAAAACAAATTGCCGACATCTTCACAAAACCTCTTAAAGAAGATTCATTTGTGAGGTTGCGTGGAGAATTAGGAATTATGGGTGAATCTGAAATCTAGATGCTCAACTTTCATGTTATAACACCTTTTTGAGCTCATTTCATCATATTGTCTTTCTTCTTTTGATATATGCTATATATGTTTAAGAAAGGCTATTGTGATTTATGTGATTTCGAGATTTCTTTGAGATTGTTTTTGGAGATGTATGTTACATTTGATTCATCATATTACATTGTTTTTTATGATGAGTTTGTAATTAGAGTATAGGTCCTAGGGTGAGTGTTCTTATTCTCTGGAATTCTATCCCACTGTGAATTTTTGGACCAGGACAGACGAATGTCTTTCCTTCGACAGTCGACTGCCCTACTCTATCTCCTCTGTCTGAGAATTTGTATCTTTCGCACAGCCGACTGATGACTATTTTCCAATCGTCTGTTATTTTAACAGGCAACTGAATTTTAGTCACAAGGCGACTGTTCTCTCTGTCAATTTTTCTACAGAGCTCTCTGTATTTTTGATGAAGTTTCTTGATTCTCGGTCAGCCGACTGCTATGTTAAGTTTAGTAGATTGTCTCTCGGACAGGCGACTGTATGTTAACCAATAGTCGACTGTCTGTCTTCCTGAGATTAATTCTTATCACTTCATCCAGTCGACTGACTTTTGTTCATCAGTCGATTGTCTCCTGTTTGTGACGGTTCACTTCTTTGATCTGAGCCGCCGACTCTTTGATCTAACGGCCCAGATTCATTCCCTCTTTCATATATTCTTCGAGACGGTTCATTTCCCCTCGTCGATTATCTCTCCTCTGATTGAACCGCTTCATCTTCCCGCTCATTTCTTCAGCCATTGCTGTCGATCTCCTCCTCCTTGCAAGTCGATCGTTTCGTCGTTGCTTCTTCGTGTCTCCTCGACTTGGTTTGTCTCTCTTTTTCGAGTCTATCGTTCTATTTTGCTTACTTGCCCTAATCGACTGTTCGAGTAAGTTCATGGATCCTTTCAGTCATTTGTTTCCCAAAGGATCCTTCGATTTCCTCAATGATTCGATTCCATCTGCTCAACCCGCTGATCCGGTTCCGACCTCGCCTCCATCTTCTGGAGAATTTCTTCATATCACTGTCGGTGACCCCATTCCCTCTGAGAATGCTGCTGAACACACTTCTCAGCCTGCTGATCATCCTCCTCATTCTCCACTGTCTGTTCCCCTCGAGGATTTTCTTCTTGGTCGGCTGAGTGATCGTGTCACCGCTCTAGAGAAACTTTCCACTTCTTTGGATGAGAAGCTCAACCTTTTGTAGGAGCTTCAGTACAAATCCTTTTCACTTCATGGTTTTCCCATCCCCGCCGAGCTTCAGGCTCTATTTGTGAAATCTAAGGACACTGCCCCTGTTCGTGTTTCTCCACCTCCATGCTTTGTGCCTATTTCTTCTGTTGTTCCGACCCCTGTTGCCCAGACTCCTATTCATGATCGTGCGGAATCATCTGCTGTTTGTGCTTCGTCTTCCAAGAGGAAGACTCCAGCTTTGCCTACACGTCTCTCTGCATGGCTCATGTTCCGCTCTTCTGGTCGCCCGTCGGACCCCTCTGTCATTCATATTGACTGAGGCTGTTGCAGTTGTTTTTGTTCACTCACCCGAAGACCTAGATTTTGTTTATGGTCTGTTGATGTTTGGGTTGAGTGATTCATCTGTATGCTATTGTTTACTTTGTTATGTGTATCTGATGATGTATGATGGTATATTGATGTATTTTCTTTTGGGATCATGATTTATATATTTTTTGTTGGACATGTTGATGTCTGTTTGCCATGTACTCACATCTTTTTGATATATATATATATATATATATATATATATATATACATACATATATATATATATATATATATATATATATATATATATATATATGATGCTGCTGATTCTCATGTGTCACACCATGTATAATTGATTATCTTATCTGTGTGATGATTGCCTCATTGTCTCCTTGAATGATTTATTCTCTTCTAATGCTTTGTTGAGACAATGTGGATCTGATATTGGATATTTCATGCTATCTCTGATGTGATGCAGTTTTGAAATTATTTTTGTTTTGTATATCTAAAATGTTGATATTGGACTTTAAATTCCTCTATTCACATAAGTATATGATGTGCTTTTATGAGTTTTTTATTCTCTATATCTTTATACTCCTGATTGTTGTTAGTTTGTATTTAGCACGATTATTGTTGTTGTTATTTACTCCCACCTTTTTGGATAATGCCATAGGGGGAGAGAAATAAATATACAAGATTCAAAATGAATGTGCTAAGTATGTTCTAACATTTTGAATCTAAGATTGAAGTTGCCTTAGATTCACAGGGAGTAAGATTACAATGAATAAGGATTTTAATTCCTAGATTTCTTGAATTAAATTCTTGCATATCTTACTCATTTGTTTCAATTGATATGTAGATACCCAATTATTTGTTGACTGACTTGATTAGCAATTATGTACGGAGAGTAAGTTTTCATTACGCACAATTATTTATCTTTTTGTTTATGTTTGTTTGTCATCATCAAAAAGGGGGAGAATGTTGAGTATTGGACTTCTCCCTACTTGGTGTTAATGATGAGCAAACATAAATACTTGTGACTAATCCCCTATTTTGCAGTTAATCCATTTCCTAAGCTATTTATGAAGATCTACTAGCAATGGATGACTCACAAAGATCATTCAAGGCAAATGAAAATGGATTGGATGATCGTAGATGTTGATTGAAGCTTCATGAAGACTTCAAGCTCATGCGATTGATAGAAGAGATATTTCGTGAATGTAAATTTCTTTTATCTCTTCTAGTATGTAGCTTCGAAGTAAAACTTTGATGGAGCACTCACACACATCTTCAATTCAGTCTTAGGACATCATTAGATCAATTGTCCTTACACCCCAATTCATTTCCTTTGTGATTGTGCTTGGATTGTTTATAACAGTCGACTGCTGAACATTTTACAGTCGTTTGTCTCAAAAACAGTCGACTGTGTTTTGTTCTACAGTCGTCTGTTATGCACATACTTTTGCAATCAAGTTTTGGGCCTTTCTGTTTATTTCGCACAGGCCACTGATGAACGATTCACAGGCGCCTGTCCTAGTGACAGTCGACTGTGTTTTGTAAATCAGTCGCATGTCTATCCTTCTGCCCGAACTATCTTGGTCTGCCTTTTACGGCCAGTCGCCTAATATTGAATATACAGTCGACTGTCCCTTGGATCAGTCAACTGTGTATGATGCAGCAGTCGTCTGTCTGTGAGCCAATTTATTGCCTTAGCTCTCTGGAAATTCTCAGGGTATTTGACAGTCGTCTGTATAAGGATTTACAGTCGCCTGTTCTGATTAACAGTCGACTGTATTGTCCTCATCAGTCGTCTGTCATGTTATCTTACAGGATTTCCAGATTCCTTCAACTTACCATTCTTTCGGCCAGTCGCCTGTAGAAGTAATTACAGTCGCCTGTTGGTTAAACAGTCATCTGTCTTTGATTCATCAATCGACTATCCACGTGGTAAGTTACCGTTATGAATTCTTACCTACCCATGCTGACTGTGTATCAGTCGACTGTGGTTTCTTCAACAGTCGACTGTTGCGGGTTCAGTTTCTATCCGTTGAGAATTTTCTCATGGATTCCAAAAGTGATTTTGCCCAAACTGTTTTGTGGATTTGAGAAATCTATAAATGGGGCTTCTACTGTTCCATTGAGAGGTTACCTAAGCTATTGCAAAATCTCTTAAGCTTTCATTTCTAAAGTTTAAAGCTCTCAAATCCAAAGCCCTAAGAATTCCAAATCTTTGATTTCTTGCTCTCCAACCTAGAACCAAAGAGTGATCCTCTAGGTAGTTGGTGCAGGCAAGAGAAAGGGCTTTCTCCTCTCTTCCAAGAGAGTCTACAACACTCATCACACTTCTCCTTCAAGTTCTACTTCAAGGCATATGTGATTGTAAGTGTTGCTTTCAGATTTCATTACTTTCGTAAATTGAATTTGCTCTCGGGTTGTGAGAGCGGTTTGCTTGCTCCCAAGTTGTGGGAGTCAAGGACATCAATTGTATTCGATTTCACTTGTAGGGTTGCTACAAGTGGGTTTTAAGGAAACCTCAAGTTAGGGTTCTAACTTGAGTATCCGGAGGTATCCGGGTAGAAGGGACGTAGTATTACCAGGAACAAGTTGGGAGTGACTTGGATAATCCGAACCCTAGAAACATAATTGTGTTTGCATTTGTTTATTATTTGGGTTTAATTCTATTTCCGCATTATATTGTTGGTTAGCATTTTAATTTGGTGTAACTATCGTTTTAAATTGCTTAAACACTATTCAACCCCCCTTCTAGTGTTTTCTCCATAGACAAGATCCTTACATTTACCTCTTTGACATGAGGCACACAAATTTTTCTTACTAAAAGCAATTTTTTGGAAAACCTTTGACAAGATCATGCTTAGCTAACTTTTATAAGTGCTTGAAATGAACATGACCAAAACGGCGATGCCATAATAGTTGTTCATTTGTATTAGCAACTAAGTAATGTTCTACGGTTTTAGGCATGCTCAAATAATAAATATTTTTACGCCTAATACCGGTAAATAAAACATGTGACTTAGAATCAACAATTTTACATAAGCCTTCTCCAAAGTTAACCTTGTAACCTTTGTCACAAAGTTGACTAATGGAGATGAGGTTGTGACACAAACCGCTAACTAAGAATACATTACTAATTAAAGGTTTGGATGAATTTCCGACTATACCTACTCCAATGATGGTTCCCTTTTGGTTACCTCCAAAAGTGACCGTTGCACCATTCTTGATGCTAATCACTTCGGAGAGCAAGGAGGGATCTCCTGTCATGTGTTTGGAGCAACCATTGTTGAGAATCCATCCTTTCCTTTTAAAGCTAATTTGACCTTTATTGCCCTCTTTCTTTCTCTTAGGTATCTACATAGTATACCATAAGCTCATAGTACCCAATTTTTGTTGGGTCCAAGGGGATTAGCCCTTTGGAAGCCAAGTCCAAGTGGACTTCCGCTTCCCAACATAATTACCATTATTAATAATATCATGAAAATAGGAATCAACATAAGCATTCCTATAATTTAAGCTAGTGTTCTTAAGACCCCAAATAGTGTATATTTTGGGAGTCCTTTTGTAACGGCCGCTTTCCGACCGTTCGTATTTTCTGCGTGCACGTGCTTTATCGTGCACGTATTTTATTTGGCTATTTCTGATCTCCGGCATAGGCGATGTGATATGCCGTTGCGATCATTTTGGGGTGTTGAATTTTATAGTAATTTTTGGGAACGTCTTTTCACGGCTCGTTTTCTCGCGAAACGACTTTGAACGATAGGGGCGTTTTTGTCATTTGACTCAAAACGTCGTTCCCAATTTTACGTAAAATTTTGGTAGACGTTACGCACGATCGGGCTTTGTAGATCTGTGCGTCTCGTCTCCACGATCGCCCCGGTATTTTCGGATTATTTTTCTGACGCCCGGATTGAAAGGTATCGCTCGGAGAAATCTCGACCGTTGATTTGCCCAGTCAGATTCAAATTTCAAAATTTGATAGCCAAATCTGGCTAAATCCTTCATTTAAATCATTTTAAAATCTTCCCTAATCTGTTCCGCTAATCTCCCCTAGACTTACCCCAACCCGTACGCCCTCCATCCCTATACCCCTCTCCCATTTAACCATCATATGGCTATTTAGCAAACCCAAAATATTATATAATATTAAACCCCAAATTATAAACCCTAACCCTAAATAATTCCACCCGCAGACCTAGGGCTCTCAGCCAAGTCGGCACCAAAATACCCCCCCCATTTCCGATCTCTCCCTCTCACTCTCCCTCATCTCTCTCTCTCCCTCACGGCGTGCCGCCCCGCCGCCCTCGCATCAGCGCCGCCTCCCCTCGCTCAGCGCGCCGCCCCGCGCCCTCCGGCGAGATCCCGCCGCCGGCTCCCCTGCGAGGCCCCACTTCGTTCGTCGAGCCGCCGCCACAGATCCCCTCACCCCGTGGCTCCGACCCCGTGCAGCGCAGCCCGCTGCGCCGCCGCGCGCGCTCCCTCCGCCGCAGCGGACCCCGACGCCGGCTCCTCCCTCGCATCCCACGGCGAGGCGCCGCCGTGATCCCAACCCCCGAACGCCACCACAGCTGATCTCCGGCCACCGCTCGACGCTGCGATTCCCTACCACTCAACGCCAGAGCCGCCGCCATGTCCAGCCAACGCCACCACCCCGAGGCCGCGACGCCCGTCCGCCACCTGCCAACCAAAACTCGTGAGTGCTTTCTATAGATTGTGTTATACATGGAGTATATTGGTGTGGGGTTTGGAGTATTTTGATGTGGGAAGAGCATGTACAGAACTATTTTTCCATGTGTTGAGCTTGGTGGAGACTTCCCTCATAAATCTTACATAGTTCATGCGTGATGCTGTACCCTGTGTACATCTGTTTTGATGGATAGTTTGTAAGTTAGATTAATTGATGATTTCGGTATGTTATTTAGTTATTACTCATTCAGTAAGATAAGTGATCAGTAAAGCCTTAATGTAATTAAAATGCTACATATCCAGTAGGTGATTAGTGTCATCTCATCTTTAGCTGATGTCAATAACATTGATGTGAAATTGGTTAGTGATATCAGTGTGAATATGGTTGATTAAGGCCTATAATGAACCGAAAGTCACTTCGGATAATCTAATTATGCAGAGGCAGTATCTATATGAAAGACCTAATATATTGATTAGGAATTGTTAATTTAATACCGTAAATCTGATGGCGCAGATAGATCCACGTCATTGCAGCCAAGTAGCTGAAGCCGCGATGTGATCGTAACTGTTTCCAGATCTGACGCCAGAATTACGCGTGAACATCATTCAGGTTGGTACCCCCGAAACTCGTAGCGAAACCCACACCGTAGCAAACTGAACCCTAACAAAAATTGGACAACTGTAACTAAATTTATTTTCAGCACCTGTAAAATGACTGCCACTGTAGAAAATCGACCATCGGACAACTTTTTGTGCATATAGGGTAGTGGTTGATCTAGGCTGATAAAACACCAAAATGTGACTCTGACAATTAGGGTAGTCCCGACAACCTAGAAACGAACCTAAATAGGATTTTCTGAAAACGAGGCCTGACATCGTCGACGTGGCACTATTTCAGACGGACTTCCGCTGACGAGACGCTTGGACGAGACGCTTCGAGAGGACGACACACTTGTCATCGTAGGCAAGTGTATCCACTTGCACTTTTGGCCGTGCTTAGGCCCTAGTTGGTTAGAATTGTTAACTGTGAAGAAAAAGAACCGGACGTGAAATGATAGCGTCCGGGACGACTCCTGACGGCTCAGACTTGACGACGAAGTCTGAGCCTGAGAACAACAACTTTTGATGTTGTAGGGCTATCATGTGTGTGCATGTGTGTGGACACCCTAGAATAACCCTTCCTGTCTTGTCACGTCCCGTCCCGTCTTGCACAGCCCGCTGGGCAATAGGGCACTCTCCGAGTGATCCCTTGTACTGATTCACAGCCCGCGGGCAATAGGGCACTCTCCAAGTTAGAGAGAGTGATCCCTTGTACTGATACACAGCCCGAGGGCAATAGGGCACTCCCCAAGCTAGAGAGAGTGATCCCTTGTACTGATTCTCAGCCTGCGGGCAATAGGGCACTCGCCAAGCTAGAGCGAGTGATCCCTTGTACTGGTGTCATGTCTTGTCTTGTCTTGGGGTTTGGGGTTGGGTTGAGCGTGCGCACGGCAAGAGGGTCTGATCCCCCTCGAACCGTAAGGCGTGAACCCTTTTCGTGTCTCACTTGTCTTGTCTTGCCTTGTTTCCGTCACGTCCCGTCTTGTCTTGACACCTGTAGGTTTGTCCCGTAGTTGGTAGCACACGCTACGACTACTACTTGTTGCGCTTTACTTTCTTGCTGCGCTACTTCCTGTTGTGTTACTCTGTTATAACCACAGCATGCTAACCAACCAGTAAACTGTTGTGAAATAGAACCTCAGCATGTTAATCAACCAGTAAACCGTTGTTTAAAAGTTCGGTACACTTGCAGTTTGGTCTAACCCTTTTTGTAGACCTTACCTGACGTATGTAATTTTAGCCTGTAAGGATCAATACACTAGAGGGGGGGTGAATAGTGTATACAAAAATGTCGCAAATAAAATGTTAGTAATATTTGCAAAGATGGCACAGAAATAAAAAGACAAGTACTGAAATTAAATCAATCGCAAACACAGATATTTATCCTGGTTCGGATCCTTGTGATCCTACTCCAGTCCTCTACCCCGTAGAGATTTTCAATCCACTATAATCACTTGCCCCGCAAGCACCAACTTACAAAAATGGCGACACTCCCCGTGTCCCAAACTTTGTACAATCTCTAACAGAGATTCAAACCTGTAAAATAATGAAATAGAAAAACACCTATAGCCTTGTTATAAATTTCAGAGAATGAATTCAGGGATGGTGTTTTAGAAGAAGAACTTCAAGATGTAAAAGATATGTAATGAAGCGCAACACTTGAAGTTCTCTGGTTCATAAAAGAAGAGAGAGAGATCAATCGATTTCTTCTTCAATTATGAACACAAACAACTTTCCAAAATGATGTTGAAAAACCAAGTTCTTCCGTTCTTAAACGAAGAAGGAAATCTAATGATTTCTTCTTACAAATAAGAAAAGAACAACTAATGGCCTAAAGCTTTAGAAAAAAGAAGACTTGATTCCAACAAATAAGAGAGTAAAGAAAGAGGAAAGTGTGTGAAAGAAAAGAGAGGGTCTACCCCTTTATTTATAGTGTTTAGGGACGGTTGGGGACTGTAGTTAACGTTGGAAAACGGGCAGGAACCGTCCCTGAAAATTTGGGATCAAAACGGCTAGTTTTGAAATTGGTCGACCAAAAGGACAAATTGGTCGACCAAAATTTAGAGAGGGAATTTCGACCGTTGGAAGACATTTCTAGAATCTACATGGTTAGGGGAGTTTGCATATGCAATCCCATAACCAAATTCGAAGGTTTAAAATTGGTCGACCAAAATGGGGTTATTGGCTGCCAATTTTCAAAGTTACGAATTTTCGAAATTGGGAAGTGTAGATCTCTGAGGAATGGAACCTAGATGACTAAGATGTATTATCACAAGGCTTTGTGACTATAATAAAGTAAATTTTTACATTGATTACATAAAGCCGTAGATAGGACTGCATCTGCAACTGAATTTGAGAAGCTTCTTTACAGGAGATCCTTATCAAGTGATTATATATCCAAGTCGTGGATTAGGTGCCTTTGTCTTTCCAACTTCATGATTGATATATCTGATTGAGTATGCATGAAGATATCTCATTTGTGTGGAACTCAGCATTGATATGTATCTGCAAACATAGAGTTAGTAGCACTGAATGTGTTTGTCATATCAAAACCATATGGGAATAGAAATATGGAATTATGAAATTCCAACATTCTCCCCCTTTTTGATGATGACAAACATGAAAAATATATGAAGTTAAAATCAGATATACTCCCCCTGAATATGTGGAGGTTGTGAATACTCCCCCTGAGTAGATGAAATATACTCTCCCCCTTTGGAATTCTCAAAAAGAGGGAAATAATAGTTAGTTAAAAATAAGAGAGATAACATTAGGAAATATAAATGGCTGAAAAAGAAAAAGTATATAGCCTATGTAAAAATTGAACATAATTTGGCCAGTGTTGGAAAATGAGTTCTAGGCCAAAAAATAGTATGTAGGCCGAAAAATATAGTGGTGTGAGAATATAGGGTGAAGGCCGAGTAATGGAGCAGGCCAGTAAAAAAAATTTAAAGGGCAGGGAGAAGGTCACAGGGTGGTATGTTAAAACAAAGTTGCAGACCATTAAAAAACATATTAGGTTAGGCCTAAAAAGGGAAGGCCAGGTTGGAGTGGGCCATAAACTAAAATATATATATATTAGTGCAGGCCGAAATGATTGAAGGATGTATAGGCCAAATTTTGCCTGAAAAGAGGGAGCCAAGTACTGTAGTAGTATATTGAAAAATCAAATTTAAAACAGGATGAACAAAAGAAATAAGTATATAGGGGCTTCTAATAGGTGTAGTGTTTGGTGTGCCTAGAAGAGGTCTGTTTGTAACAATGGAGTATATGTGCGAGCTACAGAGGCAAAATCAACATGAGAAAATGAAATATCAAATTAACAGGAAGCAAAAGAACTAGACAGGTCATGGGCACAGAGAGAAGAGTGAAAAACGCAACAAATACTTGGGCATAAAAATGGTCATAGCATGAACGCACAAATAGGAACAGAATGAGCAAGTGAGCCTTCAAATTCCAAAGTAACAAAGCATATGTTAATGACCAATACAAATGAGCAGAACATGGTGAATGCCAAAGTTACAGAAGAGCACAAAAACAATGTATCCATGCTAAAAGAGAGGAGAACAACAAACACTGACATAATATCAGAAAGAACAAAAAGAACAGAATAACCAACAACTAGTGACAACATAATAAAAAGAACAGAACCATATATCTTTAGCAACAGAACATCTAGTGACAACAAAACAGCCAGTGACAAAATATGCATAGAAGCATAGACGCATCAAGGCGAAAGTACATGAAACTGGAACTACAATACTACATAGCCCACATATCACACAAACCCAAACAACAGAACACCCAAAGTCAACAAACGAAACAGAGCAAAGATAACCAGAATGTTTCCAAAAAGCCTAGCAACGACCCAAGTAACTATCATCAGATATCACCAACGTGCTTATGGAACATCAAACCAACGAGCAAAGAACCAACTAGTGACTACTGCCGAGAGGAGGAGCCTGGTCCGGAAGGAAGATCATCAGACGAACGACGAACCGCGCGAAAGTGGAGGGACTCGAAGTGATTTGCCAGAGAGGCAACAACAGTAGTAAGATCGTCCATCCTCCTATTGTGCTCCTGTAAGGTAATATCACCAGAACTCATGTGGGTCTGAATCCCACGAAAACTGTCGTGCATTTCAGCCTGGATATCCCGGAAACCACGAGTCATGGAATGGCGAAGAGCACGAAGCTCACCAAGAACAACATCATGTCCGGATGAAGGAGTAACGGGTGTGGAAGGGGAAGCATCAGAATCAGAGTACCGTTTCCGAACAGGAACACAGCCACGAGCGCTAGAAGAACCTGGCGTATGGGAAGTGGGAGTGGGTCGGGAAGCAGGAGTGGGACGAGAGCGAGGAGAACGAGTATGTGTGCGGGGAGAGCGAGACATGGAACGAGTGACGGGACGAGAGGGAGTGGGAGAGATGTCAGCGTCAGCGGCATCGGCATCAGAATCAGAACCATCATCAGACACAGAGGTATCAGAAATGACCAATTGCATGTGAGTAAGTGTGGCAGAGGTAAAATCAACAGGATTGTAAATAGCAACTGAGTTTGCGAAAGGAATCTGAAAGGCCTCTAAAATACGGGTGATCAGTGAAGGCAAAAAGATATGAGACCTAACAGGCTTGGCCAAAGTGTCAAGGAAGACAGAGCCCCAGCATACGGGTAGTTCACCCATTAATGCATAGAGACAGCGGGCAGTATTGCTACTAACATAATTCAGAGAGCCAACCTTAGGTGCTAGGTTTGTAAGAATGATCTTGACAATCATCCTAGAAGGTGGGTGCAGGGTGGCTGCGGACCGCTTGGGACGAAAATCAGTAGCCAAAAGCTGTTTAATGGAGGGGTCGGTGAGAGTGGTAGGAAGTGGCTGAACATTGTTAGAGGGCAGATGCAGTAGGGAAGATAACATAGGTCCTGTAAGACGGAAGAAGAAACCATTCACGATAGTGGAAATGGAGAGCATACCCGCCTGTTTGGAAGAATCCAAGTTCGCGTAGAACTCACGAACGAGGGCCGGAAAGTAGGGGGTGCGGTTTGCCGTGGACCAAAGACCAACGAGGCCGGCGGAATGCAGAGGGGCCAAGATCCGAGAGAAGCCGTGGTCATTGAAGTCGACGTGACGCTCAGGGTGAAACGGGAGGCGCTCCAGGAGGCGAAACTACTGAGAGGCTGCCGGAGAATGGAAGTAGGCCGGCGCCGGGGTCGCAACGAAATCCGCAGGGGGCTGAGCCATCGGGATCCGAGGGTAGCGAGGAAGGAAGTCGAGCCGAACAAAAGCGAGGAGCCGTCGGTTGAAGGCAGTCGTCGACGAAATCTGGGCGGATCCGGCGAAAACTGAGGAGCAGGCGGGCGAGGAGGGCGACGAGGGACCGATTGGATGGAGGTGGTGGAGGATCGGACACGGGCGAAGATAGGAGAGAGACGCCGGAGAAGATAGAGGGAGGACGCCGGCGATTTGAGGAGAGAGGGAGGAGACCGGCGGGGGTTTTTGATTTGGGGAAATGGAAAGGGGGCGTTGGGAGAAGAAGAAATGTCAGAGATATTTTGTGAAAAATGATAGTCCCTAGGCACGAATTTAAATAAGAGAAAATAGTTATGGGAAGTTGTTGGAACTGTCAAATTCCAATCGACAGAGAAGTTTAAGTAACGAATCCCACCCAAAATTTGAAAACGAATGGATGGGTTCAGGTTCTGAAACTAAAAATGGAGGGAACAGATAACGAGAATAAGCGGGAAGACGAAGTAGGTACTGAAAAATTAAAAAATAATAAAAAATTCGAATATTGGCGACCAATATTGGTGAATTGGTCGACCAATTTCAAAAATACTCAGAAAAATTTGAAAAAATTTGGAAAAATTCTAAAAAATAAAAATAAGAATGTGTCATAAGTCCGATTCACTGATAATCCCTAAATTCCTACGAAGCTTAATAAAAGTATCTTCCTTCAATGGTTTGGTTAAAATATCAGCTGTCTGATGTTCAGTAGCTATAAATTTAAGAACTATATCTCCTTTCTGAACATGATCATCTAGAAAATGATGACGTACATCAATATGTTTTGTACGAGAATGATGCACAGGATTTTTAGAAAGATTAATAGCACTAGTATTATCACACATAATAGGGCAAGTAGAGCAATCAATACCATAGTCAGATATAGTTTGTTTCATCCATAAGATTTGAGCACATGCTAAACCGGCGGCAATATATTCTGCCTCGGTTGTAGATAATGAAACGGAGTTTTGCTTTTTGCTAAACCAAGATACTAAAGCATGACCTAAAAAGTGGCAAGTACCACTGGTACTTTTACGATCTGATTTGCAACCAGCAAAGTCTGCATCACTATAGGATAATAAATCAAATGTGCTTGACTTGGGATAAAATAAACCAAAATCAGAAGTGTGCTTAACATATCTAATAATCCTTTTTACGGTAGTTAAGTGTGAAATTTTAGGATCTGCCTGAAAACGTGCACATAAACATACTGAAAACATAATGTCTTGTCTACTAGCAGTTAAATAGAGTAGAGAGCCAATCATACCTCTGTAAAGACGTTGATCAACACTCTTACCGTTTAAGTCTTTGTCGAGAGATGTAGATGTACTCATTGGAGTACGTTTTTCTGCAGAACTTTCTAAACCAAAACGCTTGATGAGTTCTTTAGAGTACTTGCTTTGGTGAATGAAGATTCCTTCCTGCAATTGTTTAATTTGAAGACCGAGGAAGTAATTGAGTTCACCCATGTGACTCATCTCAAATTCTTTCTGCATAATCTTAGAAAAATCTTGACAAAGAGATTCATTAGTAGAACCAAAAATAATATCATCAACGTATATTTGAATAATGATTATGTCAGATTTAATATTTTTAATAAAAAGAGTGGAATCTATTTTACCAATATTATAACCAGAATTTAAAAGATAGCTTTTAAGTCTTTCATACCAAGCACGAGGTGCTTGTTTGAGACCATAAAGACCTTTCTTTAATTTGAAAACATGATTTTCAAAATTTTCATGATGAAAACCAGGAGGTTGTTCAACATAAACTTCCTCCTTAAGAAATCCATTTAAAAAAGCACTTTTAACATCCATTTGAAATAATTTAAAATCTTTAAAACATGCAAATGATAACAACATGCGAATAGACTCAAGACGGGCAACTGGTGCATAGGTTTCATCGTAATCAATACCTTCTTCTTGATTATAACCTTGTGCAACCAATCGTGCCTTGTTTCTAATTACCTGACCAGATTCATCCAATTTATTTTTGAATACCCACTTGGTACCAATAATTGAATGATCTGTTGGTCTGGGAACTAATTCCCAAACATCATTTCGTTGAAATTGATTGAGTTCTTCCTGCATAGCGATAATCCATGAACTGTCTTCACATGCATCTTTGATGTTCTTTGGTTCAATGGATGAAAGGAAAGCACAATGCGTCATTTGTTCAATTTGACGACGAGTTCTAACTCCATCTGTAATATCTCCAATGATTAATTCTGATGGATGATTTGGAACTTGTGCAAAAGCCTTGGGAAGATCTGTATTATCTGAAATAGACTCAACAGAATGATTAGTAGCATAAATTCATCAAGTTTGATATTATCTAAGGAATTAGATAAAGGTAATATATTTTCTTCATCATCAACAATGGGAGACTTAGATGAGGGATTCTCATCAAATGTGACATGTAGTAATTCTTCAACTGTTGAAGTTCTTTTGTTATATACTCTGTAGGCTTTGCTACGTGTTGAGTATCCAACAAAAATACCTTCATCAGATTTAGAATCAAATTTATCAAGTGCATCTTTAGTATTAAGAATAAAACATTTACATCCAAACACTTTAAAATATGATACACGTGGAATGCGATCAAAGAATAATTCAAAACATGTTTTATTAAGCAATGGCCTTATAAGAATTTTATTCATAATGTAGCATGCAGTTGCGACAGCTTCAGCCCAAAAATATTTCGGTAAATTACTATCACAAAGCATTGTTCTTGCACATTCTTGTAAGGTTCTATTTTTCCTTTCAACTACTCCATTTTGAGGAGGAGAACGAGGAAAAGAAAAATTGTGATTAATGCCATTTTCATTACAAAACTTGGTAAACGATTCATTTTCAAATTCTCCTCCATGATCACTACGAATAGTGACAATGTTAGAGGATTTGATTTTTTGTATCTTTTTACAAAATATTGAAAATTCTTCAAAAGCATCATTCTTGTTTTGTAAGAATATAACCCAAGTATATCTTGAATAATCATCAACAATGACAAATGCATATCTACTTCTATTTAAAGAGGCTACTCTAGAAGGACCAAACAAATCTAAATGTAAGAGTTCTAAAGGTCTCTTTGTTGAGATAACATCCTTTGATTTAAAAGAGGATTTGTGCATTTTTCCTTGTTGACAAGCATCACAAAAATGTTTGTGTTTGAAAGAAATATTTGGCATTCCATTTACTAATTTGTGTTTTGAAATGTGTGCAAGATTTTTGAAATTAGTGTGTCCAAAACGTTTATGCCATAAAAGTGTATCATCAGATGTAATCATTAAACAATGATTATTTGTGGTAACAAACATGCATAAAATATAAATGTTATTTTTACGCTTACCACGAAACAAAACAGATGACATATCTGAATCATAAATAATGCAATCATTTTGTTCAAAAACTATTTTGTAATTTTTATCGCATAATTGACTAATGGAAAGTAAATTATGTTTCAAACCGTCAACCAGATGAACATTCTCAATGATAGGCTGATTAGTATTGCCAACTGTTCCAGTGCCTATGATTTTTCCTTTCTTGTTGTCACCAAAGGTAACTGTGCCTCCTTGTTTGTACTTGACGTTTGAAAGTAGTTTGACATTTCCTGTCATATGTTTTGAACATCCACTATCCAAAATCCATCTTTCTTTCCTAGGTACCTGAAAGATAAAACATTAAGTATTGGTACCCCTTCTTGAGGGTCCTTGGGATTAGATTTTTGGAAGCCAAACCCAAGTGGAATTTGGCTTTTTAATATAATCATTAGAATGAACTATAGCATGTATATAATGAGAAATATAATCATTTCTATCTTCTAAGCATGAATTCTTAGGAACCCATATACTAATTGTAGTAGGTTTCCTAGAAGATGGTTTTGAAATGTTAGAAACATTTCTTTGTGAAGAAGAAGTAGGAATGTTTACTTTCTTTGTGTAAATAAATGCGTGATTCTTCTTTTGAGGTTTAACAAAAGTAGTTATTCCACAAGAAGAAGAAGTGTTACAAGATTTGGGTGCATCCTTATGAGAATATCCCAGACCTTGTCTATGATTTGCAGGATATTGTATTTTTAGTAAATCATCAAGATTAGTCTTTCCTTTATTAAATTTATTAATATTGGAAGACATCTCGTCGTATTTCATCTTTAGTGATGAAATATTTTTATCCATTTCGGATATTTGAGTATGTAGTTCTAGATTCTTAGTTTTGAGAATATCATTCTCTTTACTAAGATTTTGAGAAGATGTATTCTCAATAGGTGTAGTGTTCTTAGAAGAAGATAATTCTTGATATTTAATAAGAAGATCATCATTATTCTGTTTCAAAGATTTATGTTGATTATTCAATTTTTTGAAACGAGAATAGAGATCTTTTAATGCATCAAGTAATTCTTCGTTATTAAAAGAACTTACCTCATCTTCATCTTCTTGTGCCATAAAGCACATGTTAGCACTTTCATTTAGATCATCATCTTCATCATCTGAAGAATCATCCCATGTTGCTGCAAATGCCTTTTTTATTTTGTCAAACCTCCTTTCTCTTCTGGATTGATCATTATTGGAAGTTTTGAACTTTGCTTTGAGAAGAGGACAGTCTTTCTTCATATGTCCTGGCTTATTACAATTAAAGCAAAGAGAAGAATCAGTATTCTTATATTTAAAATTATTATACTTACCTTTCTGAAAGAATTTTCTGAAGTTTTTGGCAAAAAATGCCATATCATCATCTGAATCTTCATTATCTGATGTTGCGTTGAAGGCAAGTACTTTCTTCTTTTGATCTGATTCTTCTTTCTCATCTTGTAGTGTAACTTCGTGGGCCATTAAATTACCAATAAGATCTTCCATAGATAATGTGGAAAGATCATTGGCTTCCTCAATAGCGGTGATCTTTGGACGCCATACTGGAGTTAAAGCTTTAAGAATTTTGCGAACCTGTTCAAGAGAAGTGTAAGTTTTTCCAAGAGCACTTAAAGAATTTATAATATTAGTAAACCTGGTGTTCATTTCTCCAATTTTCTCTTGGTCCTTCATCTTGAACAACTCGAATTTGTGAACCAAAACGGAAATCTTGGTTTCCTTCACTTTACTGGTTCCTTCATGAGTTACCTCAAGTATATGCCAAATCTCCTTAGCACTTTTGGCCTGTGATACTCGATTAAACTCATGTTTATCCATAGCACAAAATAAAGCATTCATGGCCTTTGAGTTGTTGGTTTTTGCAGTTTTGTCGTTGGTGGTCCAATCAGCAACAGGAGTTGTTGGCTTTTCGTATCCTAATTCTACGATGTCCCAAATTTCATAATTCATACTTTGGAGATGAATCTCCATTCGTATTTTCCAATATGAGTAATTTGAACCATCAAATAGAGGAGGACGAGTTTGAGAGTGCCCTTCAGGATGCTCATTGTAGTTGTGTGGAACTGCGTTCATGTTTGAGGAACTTGCTGCCATCTTAACCTTGCTTTGATACCAAATGTAATTTTAGCCTGTAAGGATCAATACACTAGAGGGGGGGGGGGTGAATAGTGTATATAAAAAAATGTCGCAAATAAAATGTTAGTAATATTTGCAAAGATGGCACAGAAATAAAAAGACAAGTACTGAAATTAAATCAATCGCAAACACAGATATTTATCCTGGTTCGGATCCTTGTGATCCTACTCCAGTCCTCTACCCCGTAGAGATTTTCAATCCACTATAATCACTTGCCCCGCAAGCACCAACTTACAAAAATGGCGACACTCCCCGTGTCCCAAACTTTGTACAATCTCTAACAGAGATTCAAACCTGTAAAATAATGAAATAGAAAAACACCTATAGCCTTGTTATAAATTTCAGAGAATGAATTCAAGGATGGTGTTTTAGAAGAAGAACTTCAAGATGTAAAAGATATGTAATGAAGCGCAACACTTGAAGTTCTCTGGTTCATAAAAGAAGAGAGAGAGAGAGATCAATCGATTTCTTCTTCAATTATGAACACAAACAACTTTCCAAAATGATGTTGAAAAACCAAGTTCTTCCGTTCTTAAACGAAGAAGGAAATCTAATGATTTCTTCTTACTAATAAGAAAAGAACAACTAATGGCCTAAAGCTTTAGAAAAGAGAAGACTTGATTCCAACAAATAAGAGAGTAAAGAAAGAGGAAAGTGTGTGAAAGAAAAGAGAGGGTCTACCCCTTTATTTATAGTGTTTAGGGATGGTTGGGGACTGTAGTTAACGTTGGAAAACGGGCAGGAACCGTCCCTGAAAATTTGGGATCAAAACGGCTAGTTTTGAAATTGGTCGACCAAAAGGACAAATTGGTCGACCAAAATTTAGAGAGGGAATTTCGACCGTTGGAAGACATTTCTAGAATCTACACGGTTAGGGGAGTTTGCATATGCAATCCCATAACCAAATTCGAAGGTTTAAAATTGGTCGACCAAAATGGGGTTATTGGCTGCCAATTTTCAAAGTTACGAATTTTCGAAATTGGGAAGTGTAGATCTCTGAGGAATGGAACCTAGATGACTAAGATATATTATCACAAGGCTTTGTGACTCTAATAAAGTAAATTTTTACATTGATTACATAAAGCCGTAGATAGGACTGCATCTGCAACTGAATTTGAGAAGCTTCTTTACAGGAGATCCTTATTAAGTGATTATATATCCAAGTCGTGGATTAGGTGTCTTTGTCTTTCCAACTTCATGATTGATATATCTGATTGAGTATGCATGAAGATATCTCATTTGTGTGGAACTCAGCATTGATATGTATCTGCATACATAGAGTTAGTAGCACTGAATGTGTTTGTCATATCAAAACCATATGGGAATAGAAATATGGAATTATGAAATTCCAACAACGTACAGTTCCTTCTTTTGGTGCTGTACGTCAGGTGTTCCGCCAGAGTTCGTTGACGAGGCTGACTTACTGGAGTACGTGGAGCCGATGACGTCGTCACCAGAGTACGTACCTGACAAGGACCAGACCTTGAGGTCTTTTAGTCGCCACTTTCAGAGGTTACTACTTTCAGTTTTCTTTTAGATAGTTTGTTGCCACGCTTAGACTTCTTTTTAGACTTTGTACTTGTTGGATATCATATCTCTAATTTAATGAATGCAACTTCCTTTCCGTACTTTCTGTTGTTTCGAACTATAATAATGCAAGAACCTGAAAATCGTTTAAAATGGTACCTCTACAGACGCTTATTGGGTCCGAGCTTCTCAGCTCTGGCCTAAGCGGGCCTTGTCACGCTTCGCCTCCGTCCATTTTGGGAAGCGGGGCGTGACAGGTTTTAGTGGTGGCCCATGCAGGTCCTGCAAAAGTTCGGAACAATAAACGTACCACATTCATTTAATATCCACGTACAAGTCTGAATTAGTTTCTCAGTCCTAGATGGTAGAAAGACTTAGGTAGACGTCCCAGTTGGATAGTCAGACACCTTGGTTAAGATTTAGCCGTACCCGTCTTAGGATACCTTAGTAGCCTCTCCCTCCCTAGTTCTGACCAAATTAGATTTCTAGAGTCCTTCTTTTAGTTAGTCGCCCGCCCATCTCCATCGACTTCGGGTCCGACAGAACGTGATCTTGATTCTCTTAGGGCCCTTCCCTGAGATTTCTCTATTACAGTCTAGTTCACTAGGAAGTCTTAGTGTCGAGCTTTCCCAGATCTTTAGACAGCCTGATAATTAGGAATCTTGGATTTCTAGCATCTTCCAATCGTTACACCTTTGTGTTATCAGCTGTAGAGTTCATCGTAGCTTTCATGAATCTTATCTTAGGCGTATTCTTCATACGATCATGTTTCGATTCACGTGATCGTTTCATGACACTTGTCGATCCTTCGAATCCCTTCCCTGACCAATTCTGCCTCCTCTAAAAAAAGAGTATGTTCGAAATTTATTATTAAGTTTTTCGCTCAGCTTAATTTCTTTGAAAACCCCTATATTATATATTTCAAAATTTCTTGTTTTTCGGTTGAGTTAAAATTCTTTCACTGATCATGAAACATCCCTGGTCGTAAAATTATTTTACTATCTCGTACCTACTTTCAAATCGGCATCTTTTGTGTTTCAGTTTTAAACCTTGTTATCAATTCTTTAATCCGATATGTATAAATATTATTTTTCTAAACTACAAAATTGTATTGCTAATCATTTACCGCACGTACTTTTAGAATATTTTCTAAACCAAAGAGAACTTTAAATTCTTCTCGTATATGTATAAACAGCCATATGTTCATCGTGCTCATACTTCAAGAATCCTTGTTTAAACTTACTTTCATTTGCAAAACAATCGCTATCTCATCCTACTTTTATTTCTTTTATTTCTTGTTTTCGAAACTCATTATTAAATTCTTCGCTCGGTTTAACTCCCTTGAAAACACTTTATTATATATATATTTAAAATTCCTTGCTTTTCGGTTGAAAGTTCCTTCTTGGATTTTGAAATCTCCTTGGTCGTCAATTTTCAAGTTACTATCTGGTAATTATTTCAAATCGGTATCTTTCATATTTTCATTTTAAAAACCTTGTTAACATTTTGATAATTCAATTTATATTTTTCTGGGCTACAAGATCTATTTCTAAATCACTTACTGTACATACTTCTAAAATATTTTCTAAACTAGGGGGAACTTCAATTATTTTATTATTATTATTATATCTGTTCTATGTTCCTCGTGACCACATTTCAAAATCTTTGTGTAAACTTATTTTCATTTGCAAAACAATTGTTTCCCACCCTACCCATCCTTCCTTCGTCTTACTTTTTCCAAAATTTTAAAATTCTACCATCTGCTCACTTCCTCCTACATTTTTTATAAAAGTATATGATACCATATTTTACACGTAATTCTCCCGTCATCAATCTAATTATTTTGAAGAATATTTTTCGTTCCATCCAACCAACTATCTCCTTGCCCCGCCTTACTTGAACTCGTTCCTTCCGATTTATTTCGTTATACTTCTGGTTTCTGTTTCCTTTATTTTACGTAGATATTAGCCCTTGTAGTTGTCCATGCTATCTCCAGTATAGGAGTATGCCCTTGGTAGGTGATGTTGTCGTGATGTATATATAGGTATAGTGTGTAGACCTGTGTGAGTGTGCTATCTTTAGGATCCTGATAATTGCCTTTTGTACTCAGTGTTAACCGTGATATGATTGAAATTGTCCACAGTGTTAACCGTGATATGATTGAAATTGTCCGAATGACTGTATTCATACGTATATGAATAGGGTCATAGCAGGCAATTTTCTTAGAAGTAGTTTTTCGTGATTATAGAATAGCTTAACTTTGACTGAATGTGATTGTATCAAAACTTTGTTTTTTTCTTTTAAACCAACCCTTTAAAGTTTTTTTGAAATTAGCTCACAAGATCACAAATCAATTATCTTTCCTCATCCATTACCACGACTCCACACGTTTTTTTCAAATGTTTTAAAAATGTGTCACTGGTTTTAAGTTTTCCTTTTCTCTTCTCTTTCTCTCCATTTAGAAATGTTATGATATGGTTGTTATAGTTCTGGGACTAGCCATTATTGTTGTAGGATTTGTTTGAGGGTAGGCTCAGGGAGAGGTGAGATTTGTTATAGCAATGATTGACCGATTTTGGAACAATAGGATATTGGAATAGATTTCTTTCGGATGAAAAGAATGGGCGGACCAAGACTTATTTATAAAACCGAAGTGTGGCGGACTCAATGAAGAACTCTGGTTGAATGAGATTATATGCGTGAAGATGAGAACTACCAGACTTGAAGCTTAAACGAATAGTAGATAGGGATGGCTACAGAGTATGGTATGAGTTAAGATGATCATGAGAATAAGTAGAACATTGTAAGCGTCAAGACTTGGTTGTCGAGTTGACGTGAGAAGGCTTTGAGAATGATACGATGCGTTGAGATAAATGAATGGTTAAGTAGTCGGACTTAATATTTCTTGGGATTAATTATAGTGAGTAGGATAAGATATGTTTTTGGTAGTTCAATTATTTGGCAGACGAATTTATGGGAAGATATGACAAGGAACGTATTGAGGACACAACGATTGTTGATTTGTGAAGTTGTTATAAGATAGACAGAGTTTTTTTGTTTTGGGTTGGTGATTGACTAGAACATCATTTTAGCGATTGATTAATATTGGGAAGAGATAGAGAGTTAAAAGATTGTTTTTGAGCGATTATGTTTTATAGAGCGGTATGGTATGAGAAGATGATTATTATTCTTTTGTGAGGACTTGGAGTTGGAAATTTGAACAGTAGTAATAGGTCTATAGCTAAGTGTTAGGATGTGAGTTTAGTCGTGGCATTATCCAGTGAAAAGAAGGATTATGACGGATTATTTGAGGAACGATGTTAAAAGTATAGGACTAGAGACCATTGTGTGGAGGATGTGAGTTATAGGCTTAGGTATTTATAGATTTTATAATTAGTCTTATTATGAGTGATTCCGAGGACGGAATCATTTCTAAGGTGGGTAGAATGTAACGGCCGCTTTCCGACTGTTCGTATTTTCTGCGTGCACGTGCTTTATCGTGCACGTATTTTATTTGGCTATTTCTGATCTCCGGCATAGGCGATGTGATATGCCGTTGCGATCATTTTGGGGTGTTGAATTTTATAGTAATTTTTGGGAATGTCTTTTCACGGTTCGTTTTCTCGCGAAACGACTTTGAACGATAGGGGCGTTTTAGTCATTTGACTCAAAACGCCGTTCCCAATTTTACGTAAAATTTTGGTAGATGTTACGCACGATCAGGCTCCGTAGATCTGTGCGTCTCATCTCCATGATCGCCCCGGTATTTTCGGATTATTTTTCTGACGCCCGGATTGAAAGGTATCGCTCGGAGAAATCTCGACCGTTGATTTGCCCAGTCAGATTCAAATTTCAAAATTTGATAGCCAAATCTGGCTAAATCCTTCATTTAAATCGTTTTAAAATCTTCCCTAATCTGTTCCGCTAATCTCCCCTAGACTTACCCCAACCCATACGCCCTCCATCCCTATACCCCTCCCCATTTAACCCTTATCATATGGCTATTTAGCAAACCCAAAATATTATATAATATTAAACCCCAAATTATAAACCCTAACCCTAAATAATTTCACCCGCAGCCCTAGGGCTCTCAGCCAAGCCGCAACCAAAATACCCCCCCCATTTCCGATCTCTCCCTCTCCCTCTCCCTCATCTCTCTCCTCTCTCCCTCACGGCGCGCCGCCCCGCCGCCCTCGCAT
Organism: Scilla litardierei; assembly: GCA_030789695.1. Lineage (NCBI taxonomy): Eukaryota > Viridiplantae > Streptophyta > Magnoliopsida > Asparagales > Asparagaceae > Scilla > Scilla litardierei. Next base: position 189,094,334 of record CM061142.1, on the reverse strand, counting down.
CAGCGCCGCCTCCCCTCGCTCAGCACGTCGCCCCGTGCCCTCCGGTGAGATCCCGCCGCCGGCTCCCCCGCGAGGCCCCACTTCGTTCGTCGAGCCGTTGCCACAGATCCCCTCACCCCGTGGCTCCGACCCCGTGCAGCGCAGCCCGCTGCGCCGCCGCGCGCGCTCCCTCCGCCGCAGCGGACCCCGACGCCGGCTCCTCCCTCGCATCCCACGGCGAGGCGCCGCCGTGATCTCGACCCCCGAACGCCACCACGGCTGATCTCCAGCCACCGCTCGATGCTGCGATTCCCTACCACTCAACGCCAGAGCCGCCGCCATGTCAGCCAACGCCACCACCCCGAGGCCGCGACGCCCGTCCGCCACCTGCCAACCAAAACTCGTGAGTGCTTTCTATAGATTGTGTTATACATGGAGTATATTGGTGTGGGGTTTGGAGTATTTTGATGTGGGAAGAGCATGTACAGAACTATTTTTCCATGTGTTGAGCTTGGTGGAGACTTCCCTCATTAATCTTACATAGTTCATGTGTGATGCTGTACCCTGTGTACATCTGTTTTGATGGATAGTTTGTAAGTTAGATTAATTGATGATTTCGGTATGTTATTTAGTTATTACTCATTCAGTAAGATAAGTGATCAGTAAAGCCTTAATGTAATTAAAATGCTACATATCCAGTAGGTGATTAGTGTCATCTCATCTTTAGCTGATGTCAATAACATTGATGTAAATTGGTTAGTGATATCAGTGTGAATATGGTTGATTAAGGCCTATAATGAACCGAAAGTCACTTCGGATAATCTAATTATGTAGAGGCAGTATCTATATGAAAGACCTAATAAATTGATTAGGAATTGTTAATTTAATACCGTAAATCTGATGGCGCAGATAGATCCACGTCACTGCAGCCAAGTAGCTGAAGCCGCGATGTGATCGTAGCTGTTTCCAGATCTGACGCCAGAATTACGCGTGAACATCATTCAGGTTGGTACCCCGAAACTCGTAGCGAAACCCACACCGTAGCAAACTGAACCCTAACAAAAATTGGACAACTGTAACTAAATTTATTTTCAGCACCTGTAAAATGACTGCCACTGTAGAAAATCGACCATCGGACAACTTTTTGTGCATATAGGGTAGTGGTCGATCTAGGCTGATAAAACACCAAAATGTGACTCTGACAATTAGGGTAGTCCCGACAACCTAGAAATGAACCTAAATAGGATTTTCTGAAAATGAGGCCAGACATCGTCGACGTGGCACTATTTCAGACGGACTTCCGCTGACGAGACGATTGGACGAGACGCTTCGAGAGGACAAGACACTCGCCATCGCAGGCAAGTGTATCCACTTGCACTTTTGGCCGTGCTTAGGCCCTAGTTGGTTAGAATTGTTAACTGTGAACAAAAAGAACCGGACGTAAAATGTTAGCGTCCGGGACGACTCCTGACGGCTCAGACTTGACGACGAAGTCTGAGCCTGATAACAACAACTTTTGATGCTGTAGGGCTATCATGTGTGTGCGTGTGTGTGGACACCCTAGAATAATCCTTCCTGTCTTGTCACGTCCCGTCCCGTCTTGCACAGCCCGCTGGGCAATAGGGCACTCTCCGAGTGATCCCTTGTACTCATTCACAGCCCGCGGGCAATAGGGCACTCTCCAAGTTAGAGAGAGTGATCCCTTGTACTGATACACAGCCCGAGGGTAATAGGGCACTCTCCAAGCTAGAGAGAGTGATCCCTTGTACTGATTCTCAGCCTGCGGGCAATAGGGCACTCGCCAAGCTAGAGCGAGTGATCCCTTGTACTGGTGTCATGTCTTGTCTTGTCTTGTCTTGTCTTGGGGTTTGGGGTTGGGTTAAGCGTGCGCACGGCAAGAGGGTCTGATCCCCCTCGAACCGTAAGGCGTGAACCCTTTTTGTGTCTCACTTTTCTTGTCTTGCCTTGTTTCCGTCACGTCCCGTCTTGTCTTGACACCTGTAGGTTAGTCCCGTAGTTGGTAGCACACGCTACGACTACTACTTGTTGCGCTTTACTTTCTTGCTGCGCTACTTCTTTTTGTGTTACTCTGTTATAACCACAGCATGCTAACCAACCAGTAAACTGTTGTGAAATAGAACCTCAGCATGTTAATCAACCAGTAAACCGTTGTTTAAAAGTTCGGTACACTTGCAGTTTGGTCTAACCCTTTTTGTAGACCTTACCTGATGTACAGTTCCTTCTTTTGGTGCTGTACGTCAGGTGTTCCGCCAGAGTTTGTGGATGAGGCAGACTTACTGGAGTACGTGGAGCCGAGGACGTCGTCACCAGAGTACGTACCTGACAAGGACCAGACCTTGAGGTCTTTTAGTCGCCACTTTCAGAGGTTACTACTTTCAGTTTTCTTTTAGATAGTTTGTTGCCACACTTAGACTTCTTTTTAGACTTTGTACTTGTTGGATATCATATCTCTAATTTAATGAATGCAACTTCCTTTCCGTACTTTCTGTTGTTTCGAACTATAATAATGAAAGAACCTGAAAATCGTTTAAAATGGTACCTCTACAGACGCTTATTGGGTCCGAGCTTCTCAGCTCTGGCCTAAGCGGGCCTTGTCACGCTTCGCCTCCGTCCATTTTGGGAAGCGGGGCGTGACACCTTTTCCTAGTTGCATGCACATTTGTTAGATTTCTATGTGGTGCATGCTTCTTAGGAACATGTGTTCTAGCATAAAAATGAGGAGGTAGATATGCATTAGACAAATGAGGATTGTATGCATGCTTAGGAACATACATGTTGTACAAGACATATGGAGCATGCATAACTTGTGGAGGGTGTGCATACATGTAAGAATGATGCGCATGAGCATAAGGATGTATAGGAGCACATACATGAGTATTTCTCATGTGTGGATTTGCACGTGTCGGTGGGTGTGGAGCATAGAAAGTGTCATGAGTATCCACTTGTGAAGTAGGAGATTTCCTACGTGGATGAAGGTTGGTGTACATGTAAGCATGGATTCTCTTTTGGTTTCCACCTTTAGTGGGTTTCTTGCCAAAAGGAAGAGATTGTGAAGTCGTGACTTTCTTGGTAGGTTTGCTACCTATAGTGTCTTTGACACCACTTGTAGATGCACCGAAGGATGGCCTCACAAAGTCTATAGTGACACCACTATAGGAGTTGCAAGCATTGGAGGCATTTGCTTTCACAAAACCAAGTCCGACACGATGTGTGGCGGGAAATTGATTTGCGAGCAAATCGTCCAATTGTCCTTTCCCCTTACTAAATCTCACATTATGAGAGGACATGAGCTCATATTTCTCCTTAAGAGAAGAAATATTGGTATCCAAGGTGGACACCCGTACTTTGATCTTGTGCACTTGGGTTTTAAGAGAATCATTCTCTAAACCCAATTGTGTGTGTCGTGAAACTTGATCACTATTATCCTTAGGATGTGTTTGATCTAGTTGAGATTTGAGGGTATTCACCTCATTTCTCAAAGTGACATTTTGAGAAGCTAAATTCGTTTTCTCAAGGGTTAATGTATCAACAATGGTGTCATTGTTGATAATGCATGGAATGGATGGATTGCTAACATTCAATTTATTTAAACTAGAATATCTAAGCATTAAAGGTTGATACTTAGCAAATAATTCTTCATTAGCAATACGCAATTCATCCATAGTTACCTCGGGTTCATCCATATCGGAATCACTTTCATCGGCAAGTGAATTTTCCCGGGCCATGAAACACAAGTGGGCACTTTCACCCTTCTCATCATCGGATTCGCTTGATGAGTCTCCACTTGAGTCATCGAATGTAACGACTAGTCCTTTCTTCTTATCTTTTTTATTCTTGTCAGACTTGTGGTACTTTGGTGCCTTCCACTTCTCTTTGTTTCGTAGCATTGGGCAATCCTTCTTGATGTGCCCTGTCTTATTACACTTAAAGCAAAGAGAGAAAGTGTTATTATTAGAATCAAATCTATTCTTAGAGGGAAATTTACCTTTGCAAAAGAAGCGTTGAAACTTCTTCGCCATTTGAGCCATTTCCTCCAAGTCCATCTCATTTTCTGATTCTTCACTATCGGAGGATGAAGAATTGGCTTTGAATGCCAAAGCTTTCTTCTTGGCCTCCGAAGGGTTCATCATAGCTTGAATCTTCAATCGGTTCTCCCGTCTTGCTTCGTAAGACATGAGAGTGCCGATAAGATTCACAACTGTGTAAGTCTTCAAGTCGTTGAACTCCTCGATAGCGATAGCTCTTCTTTCCCACTTGGAGGTCATTCCCATTATGATTTTCCTTACCTTATCTTTTTGGAAATAGACTTGTCCGAGAGCTTCCAGTTCATTAGTGATATCGGTAAAACATCTGTACATCGATACTATGCTTTCATTTTCCTGCATATGAAACATATCGAAATTTTGCACGGCAACATAGAGTTTAGAAAGTTTTACCTTGTTCGTTCCCTCATGGGTAACGACGAGATGGTTTCAAATTTGATATGCACTCTTAATGTGCATATCTTGTTGAACTCATCTGGGTCCAATGCACAATGAAGAGCGTTCATTGCCTTTGCCTTGTTAACTTCTGCAGATTTCTCGGAAGGCGACCATTTTTCGAAATCATCTTCGGTGGGCTCGACGTATTCCTTGTGGAGGGTTCTCCAAAGGGAAGCACTCCGTCGGAATGTCTCCATCCGACATTTCTAATAGCTGAAGTTCGTGCCATTGAAACACGAAGGACACACCGTTGATTGTCCTTCGAATACTGTGGACACTCCATCACGATCGTGATTGTTGTACGAAGACGGTGGAGGAACGTTGTTGTTGGATGCCATAGCTATAAACCAGCGCTCTGATACCAATTGTAAGGTCCCTGGCTATGATGAAAACCTAGAAGGGGGAGGGGGGTTGAATAGTGTTTATGTAATTTAAAAAGATAGTTACACCAAATTAAATTCCTAACCAACAAATAGTGCGGAATAGGTGTAAACCCAAAATGAAACAAATGCAAACGCAAGGATGTTTCAAGGGTTTGGATTACCTAAGTCACTTCCCAACTTGTTCCCGGTAATCCCACGTCCCTTCCACCCGGTAAACAACTGGATACTCAAGTTAGAACCCTAACTTGAGGTTTCCTTAAAACCCCACTTGTAGCAACCCTACAAGTGAAATCAAAATACACTCGATTGACCTTGACTCCCACAACTTGGGAGCAAGTAAGCCACTCTCACAACCTGAGAGTAAATCAAATAACGAAAGTTATGAAATATGAAATTAAGCAACACTTACAATCACCTATGCCTTGAAGTAGAACTTGAAGGAGAAGTATGTTGTGTGTTGAAAGACTCTCTTGGAAGAGAAGAAAGCCCTTTCTCTTGACTGCACCAACTACCTAGAAGATTTCTCTATGGTTCTAGGTTGGAGAGCAAGAGATTGAAGATAAGATTTCCAGGGCTTTTGGATTTTAAGAGCTTTGATCTTTAACAAAATGAAAGCTTGAATGTTTGAGCAAGAGATGATCAAAGAGTCTAGCCTCTCAATGGAACAGTAGAGGCTTCTTTTATAGGTTTCTCAAACCCTTCAAACTGAATCACCAAAAACCCCTTTGAAATCCGTGAGGAAAAACTCAACGGATAGAATTTGCGACCGCGACAGTCGACTGTTGAAGAACTCACAGTCGACTGCTGCACAGTGACAGAGTGTATGTGAGAATTCATAACGGTAACTTATCACGTGGACAGTCGACTGAAGAGGCATAGACAGTCGACTGTTAAACCAACCGGCGACTGTAAATCCTACTACAGGCGACTGGCCGTAAGCTGGGTAAGTTGAGGAAATCTGAGAAAAGTCTGGAAATACATGATAGGCGACTGATGAAGAGAAGACAGTCGACTGTAAAACCAAACAGGCGACTGTAATTCCTTCTACAGATGACTGTCAAAACCCTGACATTTTCCAGAGAGTTAAGTCATCAAAGAGGCTCAAAGACAGTCGACTGTTGAAGCATTGACAGTCGACTGTGCCATTGGACAGTCGATTGTAAATCCAACAATAGTCGACTGGCCAGATCAAACAGAGAAATACAATTGGGCTGAGGATAGATAGACGACTGATTAACAAAACACATTCGACTGTCACTTGGACAGGCGCATGTGCAATGTACAACAGTCACCTGAAAGAGTTAAAGCTAAGAAGCCAAAAACTAGATTGAAAAAGTTTGTGCATAACAGGAGACTGTAGAACAAAACACAGTCGACTGTAAATCGTTCAGCAGTCGACTGTTAAAAACATGACATGCAAAATCTGGATAGAAATGAATTGGATTCTAAGGAAAGTTGATCTAATAATATCCTAAGACTGAGATGAAGATGTGTGTGAGTGCTCCAACAAAGTTCTACTTCTAAGCTACACACTAGAAGAGAAACAAGAGAATTACATTTGAAGAACTCTCTCTTCTATCCAACGCATGAGCTTGAAGTCTTCTAGGAGCTTCAATCACCATCTACGATCATCCAATCCACTTCTTTTGCTTTCAATGATCTTTGAGTGTCATCCATTGCAAATAGATCTTCATGATATGCTTAGGCAATGGATTAACTGCAAATAGGGGATTGGTCACAAGTATTTATGTTTGCTCATCATTAATACCTTGTAGGGAGAAGTCCAATACTCAACACTTTGCACGGATGACGCTCGATTCTTGGTTCACATACCATAGATTTGTATGCACTCTCATGATCTATGGACTGTGGTACCACTCTACGGTTGGTTCTAGCAGTCGGGCTACTCTCGTAGTCACCGACTAGAAGATCGGGGGTTAGTAATCAACCTTGGCGCATGAGTCACTATCGTGATCACGAACCACAAGAGATGACCACTAAATCCCAATCAGATTCGTGGGGATCGTCCCTAGAACTTGGAGCTACTTTTGTAATCCTCCAATCCTAGGGCTAATCCCCCAAAACCCTTGTTCAAACTACCGTAGAGCAACCCTAGATTCATCCAACTAAGGTTAACCTATCATCCAACCCCTAGAATTATAGGAATCTTCCCTAATCCTAGCAATAGAACTACTCAATCATAGCAAAAGATTTATAAACAATAGAAATTAACATCACAAATAAATAAGAGAAGCAATAAAGAGGATTAACAAAGAATTACTTTGCTTTATGAAGATCCAATACAAAATCAGTGAGGAGGGGGCCTAAGGCGTGGCCTAGCCTCCAAAAATAGTCTTCTAGCACAAAAACAAGCTCCCCCCAACAATGGCTGCTCAATACATATATATAGCCCCAAGCTAAAAATAGCCCTAAATCGTCATGGGCCCAGTCTGGCAGCCCAGGTAGCTCGGCCAAGCTGTGCACAGGCGCTCGGTCGAGCACAATACAATCCTGCCCGTGCACAGATTTCGGCACAGATTTGCCAACTTTTAGAAATTCCCTAGGGCTCATCCTTCCTCTGTTTGGCGCGTTCTTAGTGGAGTTGGAATCGTTATGAAGTCTACTATATGGAAAACAGGTAAGAAAAATACTGTAATATCCCGGATGATAGAATATCTTCAAAGAGTGCAGGGCTATCTTGAAATCTGTACTTTTGGCCATTTCTACTTCGCCCGGCCTAGTTGATTGCGTAGGGCTTCCCTAGTTCCTTGCTGGCTGCCTTGATAGTGCACTAGATCTCAGTCAGCAAGGCACTTGGGTGCATGGTGTCTCTCGGTCAGCAAGACAAAATTGTGGGTTTGCATATCGGTCAGTAAGGCACCAATTGTAGGTCTGCCTATCGGTCAGCAAGGCACCAAGTGCAGAGAGATTGGGCGGTCGGCAAGGCCTTGGTGTAGAGACTCTCACGATCAGCAAGCTTAAGATGCGGAGCACTTGATCGGTCGACACACCAAGATGCAGAGTAGTTGATGACTCGGTCGGCAAGCTCTTGGTGCAGGAGATCTATCGGCCAGCAAGCCCAGAATGCGGAGAGAGGGCTCGGTCTCGGTTGGCACGGCTCAGATGCAGCAATTCCATTCGGTCAGCAAGCGTTGGGTGCGGGCTCTCTCTCAGTCAGCGAGGCATGAAACGCAATGGTGGACCTCGGTCAGTAAGCTCCAAGATGCAAAGTGGGGCTTGGTCAGCAAGGCCTAGATGCAGAAGCTTCCGTTGGACGGCAAGGCCCAGCGTACGGGAGTCTCCTTTGCTTAGCAAGGCAAGTTACGTGAGTTTGATCCTCAGGGCAAAACACAACTCGATGGGCTTCCTTCTTCACAGCAGCATGTAGATGGCACTCCGAGGTAGGAATATAATGGTGGCATTGAGATTTGGCCTTGGAGGTATATTGGGGCAATGTTTTTTCTTGTGATGTTTTGGCTTAGGAAGAATACACTTGATGTTTTAGCTTGCGACTTAGGGTTTCAACACCATGAAGATGAAGTCAGATATGAGGGTATGAGCTAGGGTTCCGTTTTTGCTTTAACCGCATACCTCTCATCTTTTGGAGGAGGGGATTTTGTAGGTATGAGCAAAGAAGTTTGAGTCAAACCATGTCACTTGATTCTAGGGATTTGGCTAAGATTTGAATTGATCAAGATTGTATTTGGTTTTGAATATCTTCAATTTGAAAGAAACTTCCTTATCCTTCCATCATTTGAATTTGGTTTTCAATCTTAAAAGATTTTCCTTATCTTTCCATCATTTGACCAATCCAGTTTGCATTTTCACAAGTTCACCACCTTCTCTAATCTTCCCCGTATTTGCATCGTTACCATTCCTGAAACACTTAGCAAACATATAAAAAACGTTCACACAAGTTTGTTATCATCAAATATAAAGTCATCGATCGTTGTATCCAACAATCTCCCCCTTTTGATAATAACAAACCATATTTAAGATTTGAGCAATATACATCAACATAATGTCATCGTGGCATGTGTGTTTGTGAAGTGTGATGATGGTGGAAGGTGATGGACAATGCAATGATGTTCAATGTTCAAGATCAAGTATGCTACCCCAATATGCATGCTTTCCCTATCATCATGCTATAAATGTTTATATGTTTATGGCTCCCCCTTGAACAAATATCTAGTGTTCTAAAAATCGGCCTGGGCGGCCGCCTAGGCGCAAGGCGGCCAGTAAACGCTCCGAGTATGGCCTGGGCGGTCAATCTGGGCGTTTTTGGGATTAATCGGTCGCCTAAGCGTTCTGGGCAGTGTCTGGACGCTCTGGGCGGTTCCTAGGCGATTCCTAGGCGGTTCCTGGGCGGTTCCTAGGCGGTGTCTAGGCGTTTTTGGTAAATAGCTTAATTGCACAAGAGTATCTTTTAAATTTTATTTTGTTGCACACAAATACTCTAAAGTAGATAAACTGGATTTGATTTAGTATGTATTAAATATTTGATGTATTTTAAATAATATATATATATATATATATAAACATAAATATATTATATAAAAATAAATAAAATAATTAAAAAATGAAAATCCGCCTAGGCCGATTAATCCCTGATTAATCCCCGATTAATGCTCTGGGCGCTAGGCGCTAGCAATCCGAACGCCTAGCGCCTAGCGTTTTTTACAACCTTGCAAATATCACTTATGTTTATGGCTCCCTCTTGCACAAATATCACTAAAACACATTAAAACACCAAATCTTCCCCAAAAATATTCTCCCCCGTTTTTATTATTAAAAGTGTACTAACGAAGTCAATGTTATATATTATGCAAAAATAGAGCATTATATATTACAACAAACAATCGCATGTAGACATCCTCAGGATAAACAATTCATATTTAATGAAAATTATAAGAGATACTTCCACACCATTGTGTATGTGTGATGATTAAACATTAAAGTACATAGGGAGAACTTTCAATAAAAACCAACCAAAGCACATCCACGTTTCCATGTAACATGACATCATGTAGGATTGATTATCCCCACCTCATTAATAATGAGTTCAAGTTACCATGCCTAAAACATAGCCTATGAGGACTCTTAGATGTGGGGTGTCATTGCTTGACGGGTATAACACCAACGCTAAAGTTTACTCTTAAAGCATATATTGGATACCCATGGGTTGTATCGCTGCCATAGACCGTATCCATTTTTCATACGGAGCTCTTTTTCTTCTCCATTTCAATTTTTTTTAATTCTTTGTAGCTCTAATTTTTATCCAAGGCACGACACATCATATCCCGTATAATTTCAGTTAATTTATCCTCCTACAACCACTTACCAATATTTCATGAAAGATGTCTGCATATAACAACATTTAATGCGTGTGGAAGTGGGGAATGTAGGTGTAAAAATCAAATTATTCAAATCAATGAACATGTCATGGTCATTTAGAGAGTTTAATATGCACATGTAGTTGTAACAATAATACATCAATTTCTACATGGATATGGATATTGTTACGACCAAAAGATCGTAGGAGTCCGACTCCCACCCGGTTCCGCCGACATACCCCGTGAACTCTCCACTTCACGAAAGGGCCGCCACCCCGGAAAATCCGAATCTATAGGGAAACGGGCGCGCCTCACAGCACCCCCCACCCGGCCGAGGTGTACAACCACAGTTGCTCGACCCGCTAGGGGCAGTGCGCTTGGGGAACGCCTGGACAGCACCGCTGGGCCTGCTGACATAGGCACGGGCGTATCCTTCCGTGCCAGCGAACCATAGCCCGCGACCGAACAGGGGGCGCGGCTGGACCGGACAACCCCCGATCCGGACGACCCGTCTGATTCCCATGAACCGCGGTGCCTAGGATAACATAGCCTGACCTTTAGTTCGTCACCAACGACAAACAACCTAGGATAAGGACACGACTGACACTAACGCCGCCCGACCATCTGACAAAGCACCCCCTGGCAGCTAAGCCCCCTGACAATTACTGCTTTCGGCCCTGACACCCTGACAAAAGTGCCCCTGGCCGTTGCGTCGTCTGACAAAAGCAGGTTAGGCACTCATGTCCCTGACGTCCTTGTCTGAAGCTTCCGCTGACAACCGAGCCAGCTCAGCACGTCTAGCCAGCATGCCAGGTCAGCCCCGCCTAGTCATCTCCTGTCAGGTATAAATACCACCTCCCCTCTTACGGTGAAGAGGTTGGAAAATTCTCTCTCAATCTATCATTCACACACGAGAGCAAAGGTCGTCCGTATCTTTGTTCTCCCACCTATAGCTCGCCACGCACGGTCGACACACCGTTAGTCCGACTGGCGTGCCTAGCCCCCGTTTTAAGTCCTATTACTGACTTAGGCATCGGAGGGGCTAAGGGTTGGACCCCAACCCCGCCCTTCTGATGAGTTGCTCGTGCTGCAGGAAAGCTCACCCCGTGGTCGACATCAACTTCAGCCTTCCGCCATCCAATCTTCCTCCGCCGCGTCCGGTGAGACTCGACTCCGTGGCCACCCCTGGCAGCAAGTCCAACCTCTACACCCCACTAATCACTTGTTAAACAGCCCACGTAAACCCTCTTCTCAACATAACCACCGTGCCCTTGGTTCTCCATAATACAAATTCATTGTACGTGAGTTCCACCTCGTAACAATTGGCGCCGTCTGTGGGAACGAAGGGTCACACCCATGTTAGACTCCATGCCGATCTCTCGGAACCCTGACCATGGCAAGGATCCCGTGGGTCAGGAGCCGCTCTCTCTACTAATCACCCCGACGCCCGACCCCCTTCTGGGGATGGGCACCGAGACTGAACATACTTCGGCCCACGCCGTCCTGAAGAGCTTCGAGGCCGTCACTCAGGCCAGGGGAGGCTATCCGGCGGCGGGGGCGGAGCCTCAGCCCGGCCCCTCAGAGCCCCAGAACGTGAGGCAGAATCTCCACCCTCAGTTCGAGGAGGAGGGGGAGAACATGGGGCTCGCCGAGGAGGTTGCGGCCCAGCAGAGGCTCCTGGAAGAGGAGGTGGAAGTTGCGCGGCGGTGGAGGCACCTGGGGGAGGCCACCGCCGTGCAAAGGCGTTTGGACGAAGCGGCCGAGACCGCCCAAAGGGCCTACCAGGACGAAGAGGCCGCCCGCCGCCAGCTTCGCCTCATCATCGCGGAGCGCGAGAGGCTAAAGAGGGAAAACAGGAGCAACCGAGAAATCCTGGAGGTGACGGCGACAGGTCGACGGCTCGGGGACGGGTGGGACCTGTTGTTAACCAGGTCCCCACCAGGAGGAGGCAGCCCGCATCACCTGCACCACCCCTCCGATTCCCTGCGTGAGGAAGCCGTTTGTCGACAACTACGCTTCCTCACCGCCGAGCGCGAAAGGCTTCTGCGGGAGAATCAGGAGCAGATGGAGGCCCGAGGGGAGCTGGCCGGGAGGCGCTGGTGCTGGGAGAACCGTAGCCCGCAACCCGTCGAATCCTCGACCGGAGGAAGGAGCCCCGCCAGGCGACCGTCAGGCTACTCCCCGGGGCCGGAGGACCGTCGGTGGCCGAGGCGCGACCGAAGCCAGATCCCCGAATGGCGGAGAGGGGATGCGCCCGATCGCCCTACCTATCCGGAGGAGGCCACGCCGCTTGCACGGTGGATTACGTCCGCTCCGAGACCTATAAGGTTCAAACCACCCCACTTGGCCACATACAATGAAAGAGGCGACCCCCTCACGCACGTGCAGCAGTACCGGGGGGCAATGGAGGCGCAGGATGTGGATGAGGCGTTCCTATGCCGACATTTCTCCCAAAGCCTGAGGGACACCGTGTTGGACTGGTACTTCGGCTTACCCGCGAGATCCGTTGGGAGCTTTGGCGAGCTGTCCCACAAGTTCTGCCAAGAGTTTCGGGCCAGGCGGACGAAAAAGAAGCCCTTAGACTATCTCAGCACGATAGTCCAAGGGGAGGGGGAGACAACAGGCAGATACCTCCGCCGCTTTCAGGATGAGAGACGGGCGGTGGTGACATGCGGCGATGAGGTGCTTATGCTGGCCTTCAAAACGGGGTTACAGACTCAGAGCCTCCACAAATCCTTGCTCCGGGATCCTCCGACCGACTATGAGGCGTTGGTTGCTATGGCGGAGAGGCATGCGTTGGCCGAAGAGACTCTCGGCGCAAAGGCCCTATTCCCCCCGGCGAAACCATCCCAAGGCGAGCCCCGGTCACACCCTCGGTCGAGGCAAGAAGAGGGGCACCGAGGTCATGACCAGCTGGCCCGACCAAGGCGGGAACCGTCGGGGCCTCGCCCACAAGATCGCCCTGGCCCGGCGCGCGAGTTCGCCCCGGCCCAAGGGCCCCCCCGAGTCGTCCCGAGACAAGAAGGCCCCCTACGGGCACATTACACGCAACTCAATGCCCCCCTGATCGAGGTGATGGCCACGGCTACAAGAGCCGGACTGCTGCCGGAGCCACCCCAAGAAATGAAGTCGGATCCGGCCTGGAGAGATTTCAAAAAATACTGCCGGTACCACCGGGACCATGGCCACGACACTGACGACTGCTTCACCCTCAAAAGGGAAATCAACCGGCTGATCCAGGCGGGCCACCTGGGGGGCTTCGTCGGGGGCAGGAGACCAGACCGAGAGGAGGGGAACCACCGAAGGGCACGGAGGGCAGACCCTCCTGCAAACAGCGAGCGGGAAGAGCCTCACCCCCCGAAACCCGTCATGCGCATAAACACGATATGCGGCGGGCCATCCTCCGGAGGAGCATCGTCGTCAAGCAAAAAGGCATACACGAGACAAGTGATGATGGCGGGTCTTGGAGGGGATCCGAGAGGGAGAAGGATGGCCTACCCTCCCATTACTTTCAGCGACGAGGATCTAGAGGGAGTCGAACTGCCCCACGACGACGCCATCGTCATCGAGGCCCAGATTAGGACGGCCATCGTCAGTCGCCTCCTAATCGACACAGGGAGCTCCTGCGACATCCTGTTCATGTCTACAATTAAAAAGATGGGGTTAAGGCCGACGGACCTGAGACCCTGTACCGGACCCCTCGTCGGCTTCACCGGTCACTCGACCCCCATCGCGGGAGTGATCACCTTGCCGATAACCCTCGGAGAAGATTCGCAGGTCGTCACTCGAATGACACTATTCATTGTGGTCGACATTGCGTCGGCATACAACGGGATCATAGGACGACCTTACATGGCGGCCATCGGAGCGCTCCCCAGCCTTCTCCACCAGATGGTCAAGTTCCAAACCCCTCGATGGGTTGGGATCGTACGGGGAAGCCAGAAGCTGTCTAGGAGCTGCTACGTGGGGTCGACCAAGCACAAGGGACCAGAGATGAACCTGAGGATCGACTTAACCGGGCGGAGGTATGACCCCTACCATCCAGAGTTAGCTCCAGCCGATGGCACCGCGGAGGGGAACAGGACCGACCGCGCCCCCCAAAGCCCCCCTGAGAAGGACGGGCTAATCACTCAGAAGGATGTGGAGCGCCGGTCGTGATATAGCCGGAAACTGTAAGTCATGAATGAAATATCTTGTCCCCTTTCGTATCTTCGAATTTTGCCTTTTCTGCATGAAAATTTCAGTTCAAAATGCGCAAGACTCCGGGGCAGGACCAATCCTCGCCACCCAACCCGGAGAGGGGCACGGGCCGAGCTGCGCACTCGCTCCCCCCCAAAGAAGACCTCCGGGGCAAGCTTACGAAGCTTGGCCACCCAAACCGGAGCGCCATATGCGGGGTAGGCGACGGCCCAATACCCGTCCGACTATAGAGGCTGCGGGGAGGCGACAGCCCAATACCCGTCCTCTCAAAGACTCCGGGGCAGGACCAATCCTCGCCACCCAAACCAGAGAGGGGCACGGGCCGAGCTGCGCACTCGCTCCCCCCCAAAGAAGACCTCAGGGGCAAGCTTACGAAGCTTGGCCACCCAAACCGGAGCGCCATATGCGTGGTAGGCGACGGCCCAATACCCGTCCGACTATAGAGGCTGCAGGGAGGCGACGGCCTAATCCCCGCCCTCTCAAAGACTCCGGGGCAGGACCAATCCTCGCCACCCAAACCGGAGAGGGGTACGGGCCGAGCTGCGCACTCGCTCCCCCCCAAAGAAGACCTCCTGGGCAAGCTTACGAAGCTTGGCCACCCAAACCGGAGCGCCATATGCGGGGTAGGCGACGGCCCAATACCCGTCCGACTATAGAGGCTGCGGGGAGGCGACGGCCTAATACCCGCCCTCTCAAAGACTCCGGGGCAGGACCAATCCTCGCCACCCAAACCGGAGAGGGGCACGGGCCGAGCTGCGCACTCGCTCCCCCCCAAAGAAGACCTCAGGGGCAAGCTTACGAAGCTTGGCCACCCAAACCGGAGCGCCATATGCGGGGTAGGTGACGGCCCAATACCCGTCTGACTATAGAGGCTGCGGGGAGGCGACGGCCCAATACCCGCCCTCTCAAAGACTCAGGGGCAGGACCAATCCTCGCCACCCAAACCGGAGAGGGGCACGGGCCGAGCTGCGCACTCGCTCCCCCCAAAGAAGACCTCCGGGGCAAGCTTACGAAGCTTGGCCACCCAAACCGGAGCGCCATATGCGGGGTAGGCGACGGCCCAATACCCGTCCGACTATAGAGGCTGCGGGGAGGCGACGGACCAATGCCCCCCCTCCCAAAGACTCCGGGGCAGGACCAATCCTCGCCACCCAAACCGAAGAGGGGCACGGGCCGAGCTGTGCACTCGCTCCCCCCCAAAGAAGACCTCCGGGGCAAGCTTACGAAGCTTGGCCACCCAAACCGGAGCGCCATATGCGGGGTAGGCGACGGCCCAATACCCGTCCGACTATAGAGGCTGCGGGGAGGCGATGGCCCAATACCTGCCCTCCCAAAGACTCCGGGGCAGGACCAATCCTCGCCACCCAAACCGGAGAGGGGCACGGGCCGAGCTGCGCACTCGCTCCCCCCAAAGAAGACCTCCAGGGCAAGCTTACGAAGCTTGGCCACCCAAACCGGAGCGTCATATGCGGGGTAGGCGACGGCCCAATACCCGCCCTCTCAAAGACTCCAGGGCAGGACCAATCCTCGCCACCCAAACCGGAGAGGGGCACGGGCCGAGCTGCGCACTCGCTCCCCCCAAAGAAGACCTCCGGGGCAAGCTTACGAAGCTTGGCCACCCAAACCGGAGTGCCATATGCGGGGTAGGCGACGACCCAATACCTGTCCGACTATAGAGGCTGCGGGGAGGCAACGGCCCAATACCCGCCCTCTCAAAGACTCCGGGGCAGGACCAATCCTCGCCACCAAAACCGGAGAGGGGCACGGGCCGAGCTGCGCACTCGCTCCCGCCAAAGAAGACCTCCGGGGAAAGCTTACGATGCTTGGCCACCCAAACCAGAGCGCCATATGTGGGGTAGGCGACGGCCCAATACCCGTCTGACTATAGAGGCTGCGGAGAGGCGATGGCCCAATACCCACCCTCTCAAAGACTCCGGGGCAGGACCAATCCTCGCCACCCAAACCGGAGAGGGGCACGGGCCGAGCTGCGCACTCGCTCCCCCCAAAGAAGACCTCCAAGGCAAGCTTACGAAGCTTGGCCACCCAAACCGGAGCGCCATATGCGGGGTAGGCGACGGCCCAATACCCGCCCTCTCAAAGACTCCGGGGCAGGACCAATCCTCGCCACCCAAACCGGAGAGGGGCACGGGCCGAGCTGCGCACTCGCCCCCCCAAAGAAGACCTCCGGGGCAAGCTTACGGAGCTTCGCCACCCAAACCACAGCGTGCAGGGTAGGCGATGGCCCAATACCCGCCCTCCCCAGAGAGGGCCTGCGACCCATCTCCACAAACATCAGGAAACGAATCAGGGCCCGCGAATCGAGGCAACCCCAACGCGGGGCCATCATTGAGGAGTAACGCCTGACACCTATAAAGCCGACAACCGAAATGACTTGTCCAGCCAAAAGGACGCTCGGGACGAGCGCCACTGATAAACGGCACGCCCGTCGAAAAACGGGAGCTGAGGAGTCACATCAAACGTCACCCATCGGGAACGCTCCCCAAGGAACGAAATTCCAAGATGGCCCCAGCTCATCACGATGAGGAAATGGAGGGGGTAAAAATACACCATTATAAATCCCCCCCTCAGCCTCTTCGGAGGGGAGGGGGGCGAAAAGAAAGAATATGAAGAAAGACCCATCCTTTCGCCACTCTCCCCCCCCTAAAATACGCGAAAAATACGAGTATCACCGACTGCCCTAGTAAATGATCCCCCAACAGGATATTCCTCTTACATGAAGGGCACCCAGCCTGCTGCTCCTCTCCTTCCTCTAGACAACTTAAGGCACGGGAACTGGTACTCCAATGGCATACCATGCCTCTCCACAGACGCCCCGCGGACGCAGGCGCGGTTGGCAGACAACCCGATGGACGGGACAGACCTGCCAAATCACCCCATTGGGCACCCCAGCAACCGCCAAAGTCACCCCGACCACAGGGGACTCACCCCCGAGCGCCGGAGCACTCCAACAGGCTACTCCGCTTACACATGTAGCGCCCCACCTTCCACTCCTCGACTTCTCCTGGACCGCATACGCCAGGAAGACGCACGGATTGGCGGCAGACCGCGTCCCCTCGCGCCTATCACACGGAGACTCCAGTCGATAGGAGCAACAAGGCCCCACAGGATAGAGCAACCACCAAGGACTCCCTCTCCCCCCAATTCCGGGAACGAGGGCCAAAGCCACCGCCCCCGACATCGACGCAACCATCCACCCCTACCCCGAGCGAGAACCCTCTGAAGTAACTCTACACCCCTTTTAGGGGCACGACGCCGGGGAGGGACGCGTCAAATACGAGGAGGACGTCAACCTAACTAGAATGATTCAACGTTTCGCCTACGGGCCCGTCATGCTTATTAAAATATTAATAATAGCTGATGGAAAGACTACTCCCGGTTGACCACTAGCTATAGCTTGGGCGCACTTAGGCACGGGAGCAACCCCTGAAAAAGGAGACTAACCCGCTGTAAATTTTCTCGGGCGCACTACCCGAAATAAAGGGAGTTAACACCACTCCCCCAACGCCGTGATAGAGACAGCCGCACCAAAACGTAACTCTGAAAGGGAATTTCTGCACACACACAGATAGAAGATCCCCGAAAAGTGTGGGTATCAACCCCACATAACTTTAATTTCTTTCGTTTTAAAAAAAACGCCTGTACAAAACTACTTGGTTACATTTCTCGCGCCGATGGCGCTTCCGCCAGTCACGACGCCCTCCCCGTCCCCTTCAGGGGAATCTCCCTCGTCGCCATCCCATCCGTCGCCATCCCCCTCCTCGTCGCTGCAAGCTGTGAGCCCGTCAAGGTCGAGCTCAACCGGCGGGAACAGGCCCGCCACCTTCTCCTTTATCCGAACCAAGCAGGCTTCCCACCCCTCGGCCCGGCCTTTCTCAATGCCCTGGGACATCGAATCTGCGAGGGCAGGAATGATGGTCTTCTCTTGATACGTCTGAAATTCCTCGACCCTGCGAGCCAACTCCTCCTCGGCGGCCTCGGCACGACCCGCCAAACCCTCCGCACAAACTTCCTCCTTCCCGAGGGCCTCCTCCAGCTCCTTCGCTCTCTCTCTAGCCCCGGCCGCCTGTAGCTCATTATCGGCCAGGGCCGCCTTCAGGCGCTCTACCTCCGCCTCATATTGGCCGGCCCTCTCCCTCTCCGTCACCAGGTCCTCGCCAGCACTCTTACGAAAGGCGGCGAACTCGGCCACCACTCTAGCTATGGCACCCTCGGCCTTATGTATGGCAGGCACATGCCTCATCACCCCAAGCATCAAGTTGACGGCCTGAACAAAGAAAAGAAAAGAAGAGAACCAATTTAGAGTGTTCAACAAAATCCACAGGAAAACGTCATCCATCTTACAAAACCTACCTGGACGCCGTGCAACACCGCGGTCCCACACAGATCCTCGGGCTCCACCGCTTCCAGCGCCACCCTATCGCGGGGCAAGAAAATGTTCTCCGCCAGCCTCGCCGCCACGCCTCCGTCCTCGAACACGGACTCATCACTCGCCACCTTGAACGGCGCCCGATGAAGAGCCTCGTCGGAATAACCCTCGACATCGGTCCTCTTGGCCTTGAACTGAACCAATGAGGCCTCACAGCGGGGATCGGCGGCCCTCTCGAGACCGAACAACGGACAACCATAGGGCCAATTGTCCCATCCTGCGGACCCGGTCGGGCCACCTGACGTCTCGGCCCTCCCCGACTGACCGATAGCAGCCGCCCCCTCCACTCCTGCAGATGCCAGTGGGTTAGACGAATGCGTCCTGGGGACTTCCACCCCTCCCCCTGTCGACCCTTCGTCCCTGCCCTCCAGGTCGATGACGGGGTTTGCTATCCCCTCCCTGGTTCCACCCTCCGGCTGACCGGCTTCCCCCGCCCCGGCGCATCAGGTGCGGACGACCTCGTCGGCCTCTTCCTCCTCTTCGTAGACGTCGGCACCACCGTCGAGCTCCCCACCCCTCATTCCTCTCGCAACCTCTTGGGGCCAATTCTCTTCGACGCTCGCCCCGCCTGCTCCGAGGCGCGCCGCATCATTTCCTCGAGGGACAAACTCATTGTGCGACCTGCCAAAGAGAGAAAGTTCAGCGTAAGCACTTCAGATGCACGAACACCAAAATCTGTTGTACCTTCGGGCCAGATGTTCGCCGCTATCATCTCAGCCCAAGCGAGTATCCGATAATCTCGGCCCTCCACTGGTATGGCCATTAAAAGCTGGGCCACCATTTTCTCCTCATCCCCCAATTCCACCCCCTCCTTCGCCTCGGGATTCAGCTCCGCCCAATCAGACCTTATCAGCACATCCTCCGGCACTCCCACAAACACATACTGCTGGCGCCACGACTTAATTTTGCCGGGCAACCCCCTAATGAGCGGATGGCTCTTCTTCACGGAGAGGTAGTAGCATGACCCCAACCTCTTCACCGAGAAGAAATGGCGAAATAGGGACAGGGATGGGCAAATCTGGTTGCCCACGCACAGCCACGCACAGCACTAGGAACCCCACAACGGCACTGATGGCATTGGGCATCAGGCGATACAAGGGCAGCTCCAGGAAGTTCAACACATCCAGTAAGAACGGATGGGGGGGAAGCGCAACCCTTGCTCAAATGAAGAGACATACACTCCCACCTCCCGGTCGCCCGCGAAACACACCCTCTCTTGCGGCACAGGTCCACGAACCGAATACGGTGCCCTGACATACATCTCGAGATCTCCACAATGGATTTCTTCAGCACCGACTTCACGCCCATAATCTCGAGAGGCACCTCTCCTGTCTCTGCGGCGGAGCTCCCTTCCCCAACCACCTCCGACCCCTGACCACGAAACGGAGACATCGAGGAAGACATCTATAAAACGGGCCTCTTACCTAATGGGTGCCGACAACTCGGGCGTCTGCGCTACTTCGTCGACCGCTCCCACGAGGACGACTCTGGCAAGGATAATGAAATCTCCGACGAGCTCTAGCTGCTTGCCAAAAATCTTCGCCCAACAATCAGCTTTGCTTCGCTCCCCTCCCTGAGTTCTCTTTTACGCGACTGTGCAAAGCATCCTGACCGTCGACCTCGAGACACGCGTCACCAATCCGGGCCCTATCCAGCACCGACCCACGTGTTCTGACGCTTCGTGTAATGGCAAACCGTTAGTTCTGCCACGCGTCAACACTACAGTGGTCGGGTCGCTTCGGTTCCCGCCCGCCGTCGAATCGCCAGGATGACGTCTAGTCATGCGACCGCCAACAATTCCCGCCCAAATCCCGGCGAAATAATTACCCCCATTCGAAATTACTCCACCCTTCGTCTCTTCTTTCTATGTGCCGCGCGTCCCGAGGCTGAGTCCGACCTCCGTCGGGGCGGCCAAAACAAGAAGGCTCCGCTCATTCCAAGACTGAGTCCAACCTCCGTCGGGGCGGCCAAAACAAGAAGGCATCGCTTGTACCAATGAAGGGTCCGACCTCCATCGGGGCGACCGAAACAGGAATCTGCCGCCCAACTAATTGGGGATCTCGGTTTCAACGCTTGGCAAACGTTCGTACGGACCAAGCAACCTCGCCCCACCTCTGATCCACTGGGATTCACGCTGGGCTTCCGAGCAAACCGCTGCTAAACGCGACATATCTCAACTCCCCTCTCCTGACGACCTCGGCAGAGCGAAGTTGGGGGCAGTTACGTCCCTCACAAAGCTGACGGTCTACGAACAAAACAAGGAAGAATTCAGTTCGACACAATACCAACACAATGTATTTACCCAAATAGCTAAACCGTACATTGAACCTCCCACACACTACAACAAAACATTGGTTATAACCCTCACACAAGAAGGTATGGGCCTCCCCAAACCCACCTTTTTAGCGGCGCCACCTCTCAACCGACCGAGCCCTCACATCTCTCGCCACTTGCCGGATCGCCGCATCCTTAGCCTCTTACAGCATCGGCACAACATGCTCGTCATGATAGCGGTGGATAGCGGCTTCGATCATTTCGCCTTCAGCTTCCTGTTTTTCCTCCAGCCGCCGCATCGCAACACCCTTCTCCCTTTTCTCGGTCTCAAGGGCCTCCTTTAGGTCTGCTATTTGCCGCCTCTGTACCCCGATCACCGCCTCCTTGCTAACCACTTCCGCGGTATGCTTCGACCGGATGTCATCCCTCTCTCGCGTTACTTCTTGGAGTTGGTTCTCGACCATTGCTTTGGACGAATCGAAATACGCAGCCCGCCCCTTCTCCACCTCATAGGCCTTCCTAACCCTTTCCATCTCCGCCTCCGTGTCCCTCAGCTTCGCCTTGACCTCGCCAAGGTTCGCCTTCGCTACCTCCAGAGACGCCCTGGTGACGGCCACAGGAGCACGGCCCCGTAGGGCTAACACGCTCGCAACCATCTACAGAAGACCCGAATCAGCGGGGCACGAACAAAGAAAGCCCGAGGGCGAGGAAAAAAACCGGCTTACCTGCACAACGTGCCATATAGCCGAGCCACACAACTGTTCCGCCCCCACACGAGTCAAAGACTCGTGATCGCACGGTAACACGCAATACTCGGCGAGGCGCGCCGCCACTCCCGCGTCCTCGAATACCGACTCGTCGCAGCCTACTCGAAAAGGGAACTTATGGAGACGATCATCTGGATACGCCTCGACCTCTTCTCGGGTCCTCTTAAAACGAATAAGGGCGCCCTCACAAGCCGGGCTCGACGACCCCCCCATTTCCCACGAAGGGATTCCGTATGGCCACTTTTGAACCAAATGCGCGCAGCGAGGCTCGACCACCTCTGATACCCTCGGCGGAACGGAGGGTCTGACCCCCCGCGCGGACGCGCCCTCATGAAGACCTTCGCCGGGCCCATCGACAGAGATACCTGGCCCGGCTGCCCTCCATCCCAGATGCGCCCTCTCCCCACGGGGAACCCCACCTCCACGTTCCCAGGATCCTGCCTCGCGCGCCATCCCCTTGCCTTTCCCACGGGGATCAGTGTCCTCCGAGATCGGGGCTCCGACCGAACCCAACACCTCCTCCGGCCCTCACATCGCATCTCTGCCTACAAAAAAAAGAAGAGAAGATCAGGACAAGCCTAGCCCAGAGTTTACAAAATGTCAAAGATACCTAGGGTCCAAAAGTCCTGGGCGAGCCGACTGCTCAGCGTCAGACTCACCAACTGAAGGTACGCCTCGGGCAGTTCCATCAAAATCTGAGCTTTGGTAATATCCTCCCCCGTCAGCTCCACCCTTTCATTTACTAGGGGATTCCGCGTCCCCCAATTCAACATCAGCGCCACGTCGCTTGGCACCGTCACGAAAGCGAACTCCCTCATCCAATCGCCGACGTCGTCGGGCACCCCGAGGATAAGTCCTCGCCCTCTCCTAGCGCAAACACAATGATACATTCCCCTCTTCTGGATCACAAAAAAATACTGGAACATCACCAGGGAGGGACTCAAGGAGCAAGCAAGGCACAAGACGACAAACCCCACTAACAAGCCCCAAGAACAGGGCGCTAGGGCAAATATCGGCATCTCCAGGAAATTCAACAAATAAAACAAATACGGATGGATCGGGAAGCGGAGCCCCAACTCGAATGACCGGACATAGACCCCGACCTCATTATCTCCAGGTGAACATACCGCTTCCTCTGACCCGGGAACCCGAACCTCATAGGGTTGTCGTACGAACCGCACGCGAATCTCCCTGATTTGATCCTATCCAACCTACATCGGAGGGATCCAATCGCTCTCGGGACAACAGATCGCCATGACCCTCTTTCCCTGGGTCGCCGCACCCCCGCCTGCGACACCCCCTCACCCACCAACTCCTCCTCCCCCACTTGGCTACCGCCTCCAACCATGAAACGAGAAGCCATCGGTCGGAAAGGAAGGAAATTAATTGTTATTACCTGTCTGATCCCTCAAATCCGGAAGGCGTTTGGAAGAAGATGACCGGCGGCGGAAGCAGCAAACTAGCCAGCAAGCGACAGATAGAGGTATCAAACGCCGGAGAAGAATGGGAGAGAGATAAAAAAACTCACGCCGATCGCCTCCCAGACCCTTTTATTTGTAAAGTGGGCCACCGGGCCATCTCGGTCGTCGGCCTTCCACCACGCGGTGCCCATCGGGATGTCCTCGATGCCTCGACTGGCGTGAGGGTCACTTCATCCACGCGTCGCGAACCCAATCATGGAGGCGCTTCGTTTTTCTCTACCCCCTTTCAAATCGTAATAATGACCAGTAAGGCGGGAGTTCCGAAGCTGCCGCCGCCACCACCGGGCGTGGGCCAAGGCCCTTACTGATGGTCCAGGATGTCGTAGATGGTTCGCCCTCCGAGCCGAGCCGGGCTACCGCCTCAGACTCGAAGGCCGGGGGCAATTGTTACGACCAAAAGATTGTAGGAGTCCGACTCCCACCCGGTTCCGCCGACATACCCCGTGAACTCTCCACTTCACGAAAGGGCCGCCACCCCGGAAAATCCGAAGCTACATGGAAATGGGCGCGCCTCACAGCACCCCCCCACCCGGCCGAGGCGTACAACTGCAGTTGCTCGACCCGCCAGGGGCAGTGCGCTTGGGGAACGCCCGGACAGCACCGCTAGGCCTGCTGACATAGGCACGGGCGTATCCTTCCGTGCCAGCGAACCATAGCCCGCGACCAAACAGGGGGCACGGTCGGACCGGACAACCCCCGATCCGGATGACCCGTCTGATTCCC
Organism: Scilla litardierei; assembly: GCA_030789695.1. Lineage (NCBI taxonomy): Eukaryota > Viridiplantae > Streptophyta > Magnoliopsida > Asparagales > Asparagaceae > Scilla > Scilla litardierei. The sequence continues at coordinate 189,070,245 of CM061142.1, read as the reverse complement.
ATGAACCGCAGCGCCTAGGATAACATAGCCCGACCTTTAGTTCGTCACCAACGACAAACAACCTAGGATAAGGACACGACTGACACTAACGCCGCCCGACCATCTGACAAAGCACCCCCTGGCAGCTAAGCCCCCTGACAATTAATGCTTTCGGCCCTTACACCCTGACAAAAGTGCCCATGGCTGTTGCGTCGTCTGACAAAAGCAGGTCAGGCACTCCTGTCCCTGACGTCCTTGTCCGAAGCTTCCGCTGACAACCGAGCCAGCTCAGCACGTCTAGCCAGCATGCCAGGTCAGCCCAGCCTAGTCATCTCCCGTCAGGTATAAATACCACCTCCCCTCTTACGGTGAAGAGGTTGGAAAATTCTCTCTCAATCTAGCATTCACACACGAGAGCAAAGGTCGTCCATATCTTTGTTCTCCCACATATAGCTCGCCACGCACGGTCGACACACCGTTAGTCCGACCGGCGTGCCTAGCCCCTGTTTTAAGTCATATTACTGACTTAGGCATCGGAGGGGCTAAGGGTTGGACCCCAACCCCGCCCTTCTGACGATTTGCTCGTGCTGCAGGAAAGCTCGCCCCGTGGTCGACATCAACTTCAGCCTCCCGCCATCCAATCTTCCTCCGCCGCGTCCGGTGAGACTCGACTCCGTGGCCACCCCCGGCGGCAAGTCCAACCTCTACACCCCACTAATCACTTGTTAAACAGCCCACCTAAACCCTCTTCTCAACATAACCACCGTGCCCTTGGTTCTCCACAATACAAATTCATTATACGCGAGTTCCACCTCGTAACAGATATCATTCATTAATATCATTTTAATCAGCAAAAGAGGAATACACAATAGGCACCATTTTTATAGCTTTTAATATTTTGTTTTTGGTTTTGTTTATAATGAAATAAAGACTCATATCAAGCAAAAACTAGCACACAAAGGAAAAAATTCAAGCACACAACAAGAAACAAATCTCATACTAGTTTTTATCAATTATTCCCAATACTAGACGAAGATGACAAAAACGATCCTCAGCTAAAGGTTCGGTGAAAATGTCTGCTAACTGTGAATTTGTGGGAATGAATCTGCAGACACATACTCTTTAGTGAGATGATCCATAAGAAAGGGATGTCTTACTTCAATGTGTTTAGTACGAGAGTGGTGGACAGGATTGCTGGAGAGGTCTATGGCACTCTTGCTATCACATTTAAGAGGGACTCTCTTAAGAGCTAAGCCATAGTCAGATAATGTTTGTATCATCCACAATACTTGAGCATAGCAACTCCTTAAGGAAATATACTCTGGCTCAGTAGTGGATATTGCAACACTATTTGCTCCACTAATGCTCTTTCTATTAATTAGACTCCTCGCATAAAATATGTTCCACTAGTGCTCTTTCTATCAATTAGACTCATCGCATTGTCTGCATCAGAATAACCCATTAACTCAAAATTACCACCAGAGGGCTACCAAAGGCCTAAAGTTGGTGTACTAATGAGATACCTAAAGATCCTCTTAATGGCTTTTAAATGAGACTCTTTTCGGTTGGCTTGAAAGCGTGCACATAAGCTTACATCAAGCATTATATCTGGTCTAGAAGTAGTCAAGGAACCAATCATATCTCGATAGAGCTCTTGGTACATGGCGACTCTTTGTACATCCTTGTCCATTCTCACAAAGGGGCTTATTGATATTCCAATTCCTTTAGACTTCTCCATCCCGAACCTTTTCAGAAGCTCATTGATGTACTTGGTTTGGGATATAAAGATGTCTCCCTTTCCTTGCTTTACTTGGAACCCCAAAAGGTATATCAGCTCTCCCACAAGGCTCATCTCAAATTGATCATGCATGACTTTCTCAAACTTTTGACATAGAAGATCATTAGTAGCACCATAAATTATGTCATCAATATATATTTGTACAATAAGAAAATCATCAGTTTCATGCAACAGAAATAATGTATTATCTGCACTACCCTTTTAAATTCATTTCCAACAAATATGTGCTAAGATGGTCATACCAAGCCCTTGGAGCTTGCTTAAAACCATACAGAGCTGTTTCTAATTTGTATACATTGTGTGGAAAATTATGGCTTTCAAAACCTGGGGGTTGTTCGATAAGTACATCTTCTTTTAGGTGGCCATTAAGAAAAGCACTTTTTACATCCATTTGTTTTAGTTTGAGCCCTTTATAACTTGCAAAAGCTAGCAAGATTCTAATGGACTCTAACCTTGCAACTGGAGCAAAAGTTTCATCCACACCAATTTCTTCAATTTGATTATAACCTTTAGCTACCAATCTTGCCTTGTTTCTAATAACATTACCAGATTCATCATGTTTAGTTTTAAACACCCATTTTGTGCCAACTATATGATAATCAGTGTGTCTTAGTACTAATTTTCAAACATTATTCCTAACAATTTGGTTCAATTCATCTTGCATGGCCAAAACCCAACTCTCCTCTTCTAATGCAGTTTCTATATTTTTAGGCTCTAATTGAGAAATAAAATTTCCATAAATACATAGAGCGCAAAAATTTCTGAAAGATGAACGAGTACGTCTACCTACTATATGCTCACCGATAATTAAGTCTGGTGGGTGATTTGGATTAAATCTCAGCTCTCCTCTGTTAACTGCTTCTTCCTAAATTTCTTGTGTGCCAATATCCTCTTGGCTTTCAGGTTGCTCCTCGCTGTTCCTTGTACTGCTTTCTTGTTCTACACTTTCGCCTCCTTCAGTTTCCCTGAAATCCAAAGACACTTTTTCAGATTCATCAAATTTAACATGAATAGATTCAATAATAGTTAAGGTTCGCTTATTATATATCTTGTATGCTCTGCTCCTCGTTGAATATCCCATGAACACTTCCTCATCTGATTTGGATTCAAATGTGTCAAGCTGATCTCCAGTGTTTAGTATGTAGCACATGCATCCAAATACTTTAAAGTAAGAAATGTTTGAAGTGTTGTCATGCCAATAAACTCTAGTCGACTAATAATATTAGCATTGCATAAAACGGGATTTGTGTAACTAACCATTTTCTCGCCATTTTGAGGGCATTTTAAGGTTTTTGATTATGGGTTTTTACTCCTATAAATAGAGGATTATCCCAAGGATTTTATAGGAAGAAAAAATCAGTATTTTTAACAAACTTTTTTAGTACAAATTCTTTCAAAGAAAAATACCATCTTTAGCCTTTGCTATCTTGAAGTTTTTATCATTCTTCTTGGCCAAACTCCTTGATATCTATTCGTTGATTTCCACATCTTAAAATAGAGATCTCATCCTTATAGCTTCATTACAAACTTGTGCTTCATCTCAATACTATTGGGAATTATACTCTAACAAAAAAAGGTTGTAAGTATTTGTCTCTTGGGTTATAAGTGGAAAATGGTAAGTTTTAATAAGTGTAAGTTTTACTAAGTGTGAGCGTGGTGTATTTTATGGTTAACTTTTCTTAAAATGTTAAAGCTATTAGTTGACTCTTGCACACATATAGAATAAGTTTTTCATCTCATGAACAAGTTTAAACTCATGGAAATATTTTTTGAAAAGTTTTTAAAATCGTTTATGTTGAATAAAGTACTCTTTTATGATACAATTCTATGTTTCAGAAAAGGGGTCGACTACCAGGAGTAATGGAGTTGACTACTTTGAGCTAGAAAAGCTCTGATCACTTTTTGTCCCAAAAGCCGATGACTACCAATGTTCAAGGACCAACTACTCCATATATAGGAGTCGACTACTTAGCCCCAACGATAGGATTTAAACAGCTCCGTGATTTACAAAAGTGTGTCGAATTTAGCCATTGGAGGTGCAGTTTGGGGATTCTATCTTGGACAGAATTGGCCCATATATAGTGAGGGTTGGAGAGAATGTTTAGTATGAAATTATTGATCAAGTTTAGCTCTTAAAAGTGTTTTCATTGCTTTCAACTTATGAGAAGTTCTAAGGCCATTTGTTTTAAATTTCTTACAAAATCTTATATGCATTTTGGCCCTCATTTGATTTCAACCTCTAAGAGCTTCCTCACTATTTTGAGATTGGATCAAGTTATTTTTAATTCTCTTAAAAAGTGTTTTCATTGCGTTCAACTCTCTAAAAGTTTTAAGGCCATTTGTTTTAAATTTATTACAAAATCTTTTAAGCATATTTGGCCCTCATTTGATTTAAATCTCTAAGAGCTTCATCACTATTTTGAGATTGGATCAAGTTGTTTTTAATTCTCAAGTGTTATAAATTTAATTCTTTATTGAGATTAAAAAGATTTTTCATAGCCACTTACATACACAATCTTCAATCAAATTGGCTATAGGAGAAAGGTTGTATCCAGGGGCAGAACTACATTGCCCCAGCCCTGGGCAAAAAAACCAAAAAAAATATAGTATGCATCCATCTCCTCATTCGTCACTTCCCCAGGGATAGACAGCCGTAGTAGACCATTTAATTGGGCTAGTTGGCTGGCAAAAAACCAAAAAAAAATTATACCCCCATTCGCTCACCAGTCACTTCATAAGGGATTGGCAGTAGGGCATTTAATTGCGAAAGCTGAATAGAATCCCATCTATGTCAGGCTTTTGGGGGGGAAACAAAAAAATTTATAACTCCTCTTCCCCCACTTCCCAAGAGTCTGAATGGGCAACAAAGAAGGGCTTTTGGCTATCTTTCTTTCTCCCAACATAGAAGGGCTCTTGGCTCTCTGTCTTCCACTTTAATTTCATCCTCGCTTTGAGTTTCTTCTCTTCCTCCACATAGATATCCTCTATCGGCCGTCTCTACTCTCCATGTTCCCTTACTTGATTGACTCCCACGAGACGAGCCCACCACCAACGGCCACCCTCGGTATTCCACGGTCCACGAGTCCCAAATCCATAGCGTCTGTAGCATTTTTTTGGTGGTGGTGGATTTTCTTATATCGTGTTTGATTTTTTCGCTAATTCGAGTTGATTGTGTGATTGGAGCAACCTTGTAAGGAGCTAAAGTTAGGATCTTTATGTATCCCCGCCACATTTAGATGTAATTTTTAATTACTTTAATGTTTGAAAACTGTTACTTGTCATGCATTTTGATATTTGGCATTTTAATTCAGTTGTTAAAGGGAAAATTTTCGTTTAATAAATCATGCTAACTGTACAAAATTTTTGTTTTTATTTATTTTCTTTAACATACACTTGAATTTTGAAGCTACCAAAATTGTAGGATATATTTATCGGTGATTTTTTCTGCCAAATTCCAAGCCAAACCAAGGACATGCAAATTAAAATATATGATGTTGGGATGTTAAACGGTTGTGAATTATTTTGATACTTGTTGCAAAAAGCCAATAGACTTCCTTGAATCTTATTAAAGTCTCCTGTATGACATACCTAAATTCTACACCCCATTTTTCCACCTTCCCCATTAATTTCTTTAACCTTTGCTAATAGATTATTAGCATATAAAAAAATTGTCACCCATCTCATTTCCTCTAGTGTGCACATCATTAAAGGAGACATTTGTTCACATCATGCAAGTTTGAACAGCTTCTCTTCTTCATTTTTTGGAATAGAAGTTGCTCTTATTAATGATGAACATTCACTTTTGTGACCTCTCACCTTTTTTTCTCTATTCTTTTTTTTCGATAATCGGTTCTGATGTCTACATCCATGTGAACAATCAGATGTCTTGGTGCTTTGTAGATTGTTCCAAATCTTGGAAAGCCTTCCCATTGACATGCTCTTGTAGGACACTTGTATTTTAGGACTTCTTAGGCCAAAAATCACTATTTGTTTATGTGTGACTTAGATTAAATATCTCTATTATATTAGGTTTGTTTATTAATTTTTGATACTTATAAATTTATTAATTTTTGAAGCTAAAATGTCTCGAAAAGAATGAAATCTTTGTTTTCATTTTATCCAAAAAAAGATGCTATAGAGGCCTCAAGCGAGATACCTTATGTGGAGCCAATGGTAAATGATATTTCTCTATTGACTTCTATAAAAACAAGTGAAACATCATCCAAAGCTTCAAAGGTTAAAGATACGATATCACATGATTCATGATTACGTCAAGCAATATGGAAATATCCATATAAAGAACAAAATGAAGTTCGACGTCGTTACATAGCAACGGGGCCATGCCAACCAAAACTTCAAGAATATCCAAGAAATGAAGAAGGACATAGCTTTCGACACGATTTTTCAAGACTTATGATTGGTTAGAATATTCCAAAGCGACTGATCTTGCATATTGTTTTCCTTGTTGTCTCTTTGATAGAAATTTCTCCCAACATCATAAACAAGAAGCTTGGATTTCGAAAACATTTAATAGTTGGAAAAGAGCTGGAGGAAAAATAGTCCTATTCGAGTGCATGAAGGAGAAACATAATCAATACATTCAAAAAAAGTTTTAATGCTATATGATTTGAAAAAATCATCTCAAAATATTTAGAGACATTTGACCTTACAAGCTGAAGCAAAGAAAATCGTCTATGTGTCATCACTAAAGTTAAAGATATTAGTTGGCTAGCATATCCAGGATGTGCTCTTAGAGGTGTAATGAATCTCTTGATTCAACAGACCGTGGAAACTTTATTGAATTGCTCAAGTATAGTGTAACTCTAAATTTGTAAGTTGTAGAAGTTATCTTAGAAAATTCCCCTGGAAAAGCTTCGAATACTTCACCATTGGTTCAAAATAAAATTATGGAAATTATGGGAGACTTGGTAAGAAAAAATATTTGCAAAGAAATACCACTTGACCACTCGACCGAGTGGTCAGAGAAGACAGAGCTCCAGATTTCAGGGTTTTTCTGCAGAGAATTCACTCGACCGAGTGACATTTTCACTCGGCCCAGCAAGCCATCGGCCCAGATCTGAAAACTAGGGTTTTCCTAAGGTTGAGGGTATTTTGATTAGCTTTTTCCAAGGATTTTAAGTTAGTATAAATAGGTAGTTTTATGAGCTGTCAAAAGAAGAGACAATACAACTAATGATCAAAGAAGAGACTCAACTTTATTTTGCTATTGTTTTTTATTGGAGAGCCAGTTCTTGATTTTCTTGTTAGCTTGAAGCCTTGGAATTCATTGGTTTGTCTAAACTCTTATTATTTCTAGTTTTTATGATTATTCCTTGTTTAGATCTCTCTTCTATGATGATTTCTATTGCTTTTATGAATTTTATTGCTTTGATCATGAATATTTGTGAGTAGTCTCTTTGCTCTAGGGCAAAGGGATGAACATATGGATTTAGAGCTTGATATGTGAAATCTATTAAAAACCCATGTTGCTAAACTTATTTTAGGGTTAGATTATGGTTGATCTACTATAAATAACTGGGGATTTTTACTTAGATCTTGAGAGCTCGAGAGAGGATCTTGATCAATATGAAGCCCTAGATATTTGATTTAGACCTATAATCGAGATACCCTAGAATTGATGCGTGAGAGCGACCAAATCTAGCATCTTTATTATATTTCTATAATTATATTCACCTGTACGACGGTAAGACGATACGAACCACCAAAATCTAGATTTGAACGCACGTTGTACGAGAGTAAACTTGAGGGAGGATTGAATTATATTTTCGATCTTAAGCTAATAATTTAAACTAGGCTTACACGAGAGTGATGTTCTAGCTTAAGTTATTATAGACTTGTGTAGCGTGAGAGCATGCACAAGTTCTCAATATAGTTGCGACAATTTCATCCTAAATTAAGAGTTAGTAATATGGAAGTTCATATTCATATTGATAATCGAACTCTATAGTGGAAATTCCCTAGTATTATTTTGGTGTATATCCCGACGCGATCAAGTTTTTGGCGCTGTTATCGGAGAGGTGAAGGTATTTTATTCTTTCTTGGTTACTTTTTTTTTCCTCTATTGTGCTAACATTTTCTGCAGATTCTCTTTCTCTGTGCAAGAACACACGCTCAAAGGCCATTGACAGCTTGACATACTTTGATCCTGAAATTGAGCGAAATGCAAGAAAACTTAGAGCAGAGAAGAGGCAAACTTTAGGGGATAGCAAGATGGCAGCTGAAAATAATGCCACGAGGAATATCAGAGTTATATCTATCTGAGACCGACTTACTCCAAACAACTCTGCTACATCATCCATTCTTATGCCAGAGTTGCCATCTGACAAGAACTTTGAGCTGAAAACAAGCCTAGTTATGCTGATGCAACAAGATCCTTTTCATGAGAACGCGCATGAGAATCCACATTACCATATTCAGATGTTCTTGGTGAAGTGTGCTACTTTTCAGGTTCCCAATGTATCAGAGGATGCCATCCGTCTTTGGCTTTTTCCTTTCACACTCAAGGACAAGGCTTGTATTGGCTAAGGTCACAGGCGAACGGTACCTTTACCACATGGGACGATCTTGCAAGTGCCTTCATTAATAAATACTATCCACCATCAAAGACTGTCAGATTGAGGAATTTTTGATGTCATTCAAGCAAGGCCCCGATGAATCTTTTTACGAAGCGTGGGAGTGATTCAAAGATCTTCAAAATTAGTGCCCCCACCAAAGTATCGATGATTGGGAGTTGATCCATAGCTTCTACAATGGTTTGAAACCGGATACCAAGATGATCATAGAGGCCATCGCTAATGGGGCAATCTTAGCAAAGACTCCTAAAGAGGCCACGACACTACTTGAAGAGATGGCCTCTAATAATCAACAATGGGCCGATGAAAGAGGCCAATCATCGTCGAAGCCTGCTAGCATTTGTGAGGCAAAAGCAGTGGCAGACTTGACTGGGTGGTTTGATGCTCTATCTAGAGTGGTAGAGACAATAGAGAAGAAGCTGAGTGAGCAATCTAGTGCTCAAGATACATCATCCAATGGGAGTATGAGCGAATGGCAAGGACAAGGCCAAGTCATGTATGCAGAAGCTGAAGAAAATGAGGAACCTGTGGATCAGGCTTAATATATTTCAGATTATAAGCCTGTGAGTGGAAACAATGGATCTTGGATGAATCCGACTTGGAAAACTCACCCTGGATTTTCTTATGCAAACAATAGTAGATATCTGAACCCTCCTCAACAACAATAACCCCAGCAACAGCAAGCTTGCCCACTACCTCAACAGCAACAATATCAGCAGAGGCCACCTTAGCAGTAATAATTTCAGTAGAGGCAACAAGCGGGGCCTTATCGACGCCCCGGTTATAATCAGAGTTGGCGGGCTCAAAACCCACCGCCGGCACCTCAAAATTCTACTCATGAGACAAGGGTTGAGGAGTTCATGGCTGTGCAAGAGAAAATCAATACTAAACTATTAGCAGGCCAAGAAAATCTCAACACCGTTGTTGCACAGCTGGCAGAGCAAATGACCATGTTGGCTAGAGCTCAAAACCAATTGTTGACTCAACCAAAAGTAAATCCAAGGAGCAACACAGGCCACTTCAATACGGTAGTGGCGGTGACTATTAGAAGTGGGAATGACACGACGCCCGCCATGGTCCAAGGTCCATCTTCGAAACATGACAATCTGGTTGGGATAGACGGAGATAAAGAAGCTAAGGGACCCACCGTGGTCATTGATGGAGAGGAAAAATCTGAAAATGACAAGCCCCAGAAGGATAGAGTCTATGTGCCACCAGTTCCATTTCCACAATGGCTGGCAAAGGCTAAGTTGGAGAAGAAGATTGCTCGATTTCTGGAGTACTTGAGAGGCATAAGCTTAAACATCTCGTTCCTAGATGCTATTATTGAGATCCTAACATATGCTAAGTTCCTTAAAGACTTGATTATGGGATGAAAAAGGACGGAGAAGATCATGCTAGCCGATCAAGTAACATGGGTTGTCAACAAAGATAAGGTATCGAAGAAACTGAAGGACCCTGGTAGTTTCAAAATTTCGTGCACACTTGACGAAGTCCCCATTTAGAAAGCTCTAGTTGATTTGGGTGCGAGCGTCAGTCTCATGTCCCTCACCATGTTTAAGAAGCTGAATACGGGGACCGATCTACTCGCCGACGTGCGCATCACTAGACCGGTTGGGGTAGCTAAAAATGTGCTATTACAAATACCGGACGGACTTTGCGCGCCATGTGACTTTATCATCATGGATGTAAAGGGAGTTGGGGACACATCGCTTATTCTTAGGTGCCCATTCTTGGCCACAACTGGAGTTATTGTGGATGTGCAGGAAGGAACGTTGTCACTCAACGTTGAGAACATTGAGGTAGAATTTTATCTCTCGCGTGCCGTGAAGAATCAGTTGACACATGAAGAGAATGACTACGTCGACCTACTTGAAGAGGTCATCAAAGAAGCCACACCCGTGAAAGCTTTGCTTATGGAGAGTTCCGATGGGGATCCAATCTCTGAAATAGCTCACAAGTTGAAGACACCCCGGACCCTCTCACCGATGAAGAGGAGAACAACGCTGACGTCATGAGAATAAGAGAGCTCTACAAACTTTCTTCCAGGAAGCATCCCAAGCACATGCCATCAGTGAAGACTTTGACATCACCGAAAAAGAACATGGAGCCTTTGAAGGGACCTAAATCTTGTGGGGAATCATCTTCCACCATCATGAAAGAGGTGCCACATGAGGAGACCAAGCAAGAGAGCATTGAGCATTCAAAGCCCACCAGTCTCCTATCCAAATTTGTCACGTGCATCTCCTAGGCACCAAATATCATGCGTCGAACGTAAATCATGAGGGGTCGAGTTCAAGACCATAAATAGCGCTTATCAAGTGGCAACCCGACAATTCTATCTTAGTTTTAGTTCATTCTTACTTTTTATTTTGTTTAGATTTACAAAAAAAATCGATAGATCAAAAGCTAGGAAAAATCCTCACAATGGGCAATGTTTTATCTGCAGGGAGAAGACATGAGGATGCAAATCTAATGGAGGGCACCCATGGTGAAGGAGACCCGAGCTATGAAGGTGTTTGATCGAGAAAAGAAGGAGGAACCTGAAGACTGAAGGCAAGAAAGAAGATGGAGAAAACAGAAACATGAAGCTGGAAAAGCTAGCTTCACACGGCCGAGTGAAATTTTCACTCGATTGAGTAAGATCACTGATCAGGGAAGTATAAAAACCCAACTCTGCATATTTATACCACTCGACCGAGTGACATAGTCACTCGACCGAGTGGATCCCAGTAGCAGAAACTGAAAATTAAATGCGCTATAAAGCCTATCCACTCGACCGAGTGACTAATCCACTCGACTGATTGGGAGACTGTAGCAGAAATCTCAAAATATGTGTTCTGTCTCATCTTCCTACTCGATCGAGTGACTCGTCTCACTCGGTCGAGTCACTCGACCCAGCTGCTACCCCAAAGATCCTAACTATCAGCCGTTCTGAGCTACTCGACCGAGTGACCAAATCACTCGGCCGGGTGACTTAAGTCGGTAGAGCCTAATATAAGGGGATTTCGAACTAGACCAAGGATCCCACAAATCAATAGCAGCCCCCTCCCCCCTTCCTAACCATCAACGCCTCGATCGATCTCTACCTCGACTCGATCGCAGACTTCACCCCGGCTACCTCCGGCCACCCAACTCCGGCCGAGTCTGACCACCCCCTCCTCCATCAAACCCTATTTCGCATCCAACCTCTTCCCCTACCTCTCGTAAGCCCAAATTCAACCCAAAAACCCAAATGAACCCTATTAATCTCCATTTTATTTTGATCTACCCCAATTAATTCTAATTACCAATGCTAATTAACATTTTTTGTGTAATATGAAAGCTTGGGGGAGATCCATTTCGACAACTACGGAGATATAGCTTGGGGGAGCCACCCTACACTTGGAGCATTGCTTGGGAGTCGCATCGCTTGCTCGATACACTCGTTCCTCTTTATATTTTGAGCGATTATATTCACATGTTTTTCGTGCAGTGCTTCATTTTCACGGCATTATACCATGCCTCCATGGACTAGGTCTGGGGGTAGGCAGCATGCTGCCAAGAAGAGGAAGAATTGTGACCCCGGCCCTTCTTCTTCAGCGACAGCGCCTCCACCACCACATAGCGACCCTACCCCTGCACTGCCAGTACCACTTGCACCACCAGCACAGCCACCTCCACCCATAAAGACGTATGGGATTACTTTCAGAGATGATGCACACCGTGCCAAATTTGGGAGGATCTTCAAACATTAGATCATTCCTTCTAGGTTCGCTCACATTCAGAGGTGGGTAGAATGTAACTGATGCTTTTCGACCTTATGAGTTTCTACATGCACGTACTTTTTCGTGCATGTATTTTGTTTGACTCTTTCTTGGTTTCGGTATATACGATGTGATATACCGTTTTGACCGTATGGAAGTGTAAAATTTTATAGTAATTTTTGGAAACGCCATTTCACGGCTCGTTTTCTCGCAAAACAGCTTTGAATGGAAGGGTGTTTTGGTCTTTTGGCACCAATACGTGGTTCCCGATTTTACGATAATTTTTGATAGGTGTAGCACGCGATCGGACCCCGTATACTTCTCATCTTCACGATCGTCCCGGTATTTTCGGATTATTTTTCCGATGCCCGTAGTGGAAGATATCCCTTAATCAATTTGCAACCGTTGATTAGCCGCTAATCAATTTGAATTTCAAATCTAATCAAATCCCCAAATATCTCCAACGTATCATGAATGAGGACTCTATTTGTTACCCTCACCTAGATTTTCTCATCTTTGCACACCCTCTCTCTCTCTCACTATCTCACACACCCCTTAAAACACACACCCATATAGCACATTTCCCTTTATTTTGCAAACTAAGCCTTGCCCTAGTAATTCATGCAAAACACATATATGGCAGCCGCCCCTTGCCTTCCCCTGGCCATCCCCGCCGCCGGTAGGTGGCCGCCGGCCACCCCAAGCCTCCGGCCAACCTCCCTCCTCCTTCCTCTCTTCCTCCTCCCCTCTTTCTCCCTCTAAAAACACCCACAAACCCCATGGCCGAATTCTTGGATAACCCACCTTCAACCCGGCGGCCACCTCATTTTTCCGGCCACCACGGCCACCTCCGGCCGTACTCCGGTCCCCCTCCTAGTCGTCAACTCACTACCCTTCCTCCTCCTCACTCTCCCTTCATCAACACCCCTCAAAACTCCATTGAAACCCATCAAAATAGCCTCACAAACACAGTTTTTGGACAGATCCGCTACCCGCCGGAAAACCGGACGCCCGACGCCCTACGGCCACCCCCTCTGGCGAACTCCACCACCATCGGACTCCTCTTTGTCCCCCACCCCATCATCTCCAACTCCCCTTACCCTTTTCCCACGTCTCGATCTCCTCGAAAACCCTGTGGAACTCAGATCTAGCCGCTGTTTTTGACAGTTTGCACGCCGCCACTTCAAACTCGCGTCCACCGGCCATCCGGCCACATACGACGACCACCCTACCGCCTTTGGATTCCTATCGAAACCCCCTACCAACTGCAATTTCCCTTATGCTCATATCCCACCTGTAGCTTCGTGAATCCTCATTGGAACATGCCATATCGGCTGTTTTTCACAGATCTGGAAGTTGAACTTCATTGACGGCTTACGCCCACCTCCGACCACCCCCGGCGACAACTCCACTGCCTTTGGCTTCGTCTTGAAGTCCTTTACGTTCTGCAACTTTCCGTTTTTGCTGTTCATCGCTGAAATTCTGCTGAGACGCGCGACAACAGACGTTGCGCAAATCTATCCTCTCCGGCTTCTCACGACCACCCACCGCAGTACGCTCACGCCGTCGGCCACCCACCGGGCCGAGCATCTTTCTCTGGTCTTACTTCATCTACCAACAGCCCCCTTGGACTCTCATAATTCACGTGCGTTGCCGCACGCACGTAATTTTAGCCGACGTCGCCGATATCGTGAAGATCCGTTGCGCTACTCGCAACGGGAGGAGGATTGCTGTTAGTTCGTTGATTTCATGCTACCACCCCGCTGTCCAGAGGTACCTCGCTGCACTACCTACGGCCGAGGAGTTCTAGACGACGTCGACGTTTCGCCGTTCAGACCCGACTTTCGCTTGTTGGACGACATCACGAGGTTGGTTTCCCTAACGAGTAGTAAAACCCACACAGTAGCTAATCGAAACATAAACTACAATTGGTCAACTTGAACTAAATTTATTTTCAGCATCTGTAAAACGTTGCTTTAGACTGAACAAACATAAAAACGTGACTTTTTGACTGTTAGGGTAGTCCCGCCAAATTTAGAAACAAACCCTAATAGGATTGATGAAGAACGCGACCTGACACCGTCGCCGTGAACCTGTTTCAGATGGACTATCGCAGACGCAACGCTTGGACGGGACGCTCCGGACGGACGACACACTCACCGTCGCAGGCAAGTGTACTCACTTGTACTTTCGGCCGTGTTTAGGCCTTATACTTTAGAACGGTTAGAATGTAAACAAAGAGAACCGGACATGAAATGATAGCGCCCGGGACACCCCTTGACAGCTTAGACTTGACGATGAAGTCTAAGCGCAACAACAACAACTTTTGACACCGTAGGGCTTTTCCTGTGTGTGTGTGCGTGTGGACCCCCTAGAAGAACCATCCCTGTCTTGTCATGTCGTGTCTTGTCATGCACAGCCTACAGGTAATAGGGCACTCACTGAGTGATCCATTGTACTGATATACGGCCTGCGGACAATATGGCACTCACCGAGTGATCCCTTATATTGATACACAGCCTGCGGGCAATAGGGCACTCACCGAGTGATCTCTTGTACTGATACACAGCCTGCAGGCAATAGGGCACTAACCAGTGGGTGAGTGATCCCTTGTACGGATACACAGCCTGCGGGCAATAGGGCACTCACCAGTGGACGAGTGATCCTTTGTACAGATACACAGCCTGCGGGTATGTAATGACCACTTTTCGTGGTACGTTGTTCGTGCACGTGCTTTTGTCCGTGCACGTGTTTGTTTTAGACTTTGTTTGTTTGTGAACACTTTCGTGTGATATGCCGTTGCGAACGTCTCTGAGGGTATTAAATAGTGGCACTATCTTGGAACGACACTTCTCGAGTCGTTTGTCCACAATTTAAACTTACTCGATGAGACGTGACGATCCTCACTCTTGACGGGAGACGTTTCTATTTTTAGTGTCGTCGTCCGACGTTAGAATTGAGATCCGTCTTCTTAGTTAGCTCACATTTGTTGCCACGATCACCCCGATATTTATTTTATAATTTTTGGAGTTTATTTGACCACTTTTATATTTTTAACAAGTTTTATAATATTTTTAATAATTAATTTTTAAATTATTTTCGGCCAAATAAAATTTATTTGAGTTTAAAACGTTTTAAAGAATTTTTGAGCCAATTTCCAGCTCATTTGGACCAAGTCAAATCCTTGGGTGAGTTGGAGAAGTTGAGATTTAAATTTTAAATTATTTTAAACTTCTAATCCTATTAGATTTAGCCCTAGACCAAGTCAACCCATCTACACTATATAAGCAACCCCTAGGAAGACCTATTTTCGCAAGAAATTAGCCCTAGCCTCTTCCAAAACTCAAATTGGACGTTGCGACGATTCGTCGCAACGTTGCGACGAACTTCCCCCGCTCAGACCGAGAGAACGGGCCCAAATCTACCGCACCGACCGCTGCCAATGCCCGCTCCCCCGCTCCGCTCGCTTGCACAGCCGTCGCCCCGCTTCAGCTGTGTCCGACCGAGGAGTTCTCTCGGTCAGACCGATGGCCGCCCCCGCTCACAGCCGCTCCCCGCATCGCTGCAAGCCCCGCAGCTGTCGCCCGCATCGCTCCACATCTGACCGAGGCGCCCGCCCGCCATCGCCGAAGCCCGCAACGTTGCAACACTTGCAACATTGCAACGCTTGTCGCCCGCAGCGACTGACCCGAACGCCCGCAGCGACCGACCAAACCCCTCCGCACCAAGGCCCGCACCGACCCGCTGCGCTGCACCAAGCCGTTCCCCCGCAGCGACCGATGGCCGCCCCCGCATTTGGCTGTGTACGACCGAGAGCAAACGTCGCAACCCCGCACCCGTCGCATCGCTTGCCACCGTGGGCCCCCAAGTTCTCCAGAGTTATTGTGGGTCCCCCAAAGGTCCCTAGGACTACTGTGGGCCCCACCTAGGTGCGTTCTCTTTGACGACTTGCCGCGTGCGACGTCGTTGCACGTCGTAGCCCGTCGTCGCACGTGCTAGCTTTGGAATCTGGAACCGTCACCCCGGTTGAAGCTTTGAATTTTCCAGCGAGGAATATATATTGGAATCAGGACTTGGAGCGCGTTCTCTTATTCCAACCCCCCGGCGTCGCTACCCGACGCCGGTGTAGCTTTCGCGTCGTGTTGAGGTAACGCTTTGCACCCCTAGGACCCCCAAACCCAATTGCATGCTAATCAAGACTAAAATCAGTATTTTCAAAGTATTTTTAAATGTTTTAAATTCACTAATAAAGATTAATAATATGGACTTTAGGCCGGTGGACTTGTGCACGTAGGATAATTGTGATTTTTGGGACTCATTGGACGGTGTTCTCAGACGTCGTACTTGCAGGCAAGTGAAACTTGCTAAATCTTGTTTAGGGCCATGTTTTTAGGCCACTTACTTGTTTCTAGCATAAAAGAGACTAGTCAGTGAAATGATAGCTGTCTAGACTCCTACTTGATCTAGTTTGACAACGAAACTAGATCCGTCACCTAATTGATCTAGCTTGACAACGAAGCTAGATCCACCCCTTAAACTTGTTGTTCATGCATACTAAACTGTCACGTTTACTTTCCTTACTTGTACGCTTTACTACTTGCCATGTCATGTCATCCATGCATTGAATGTCGCATTCGTAGCACACGCTACAATACTTGTACTCGTACTACTTGTCCGGCTAGGTGCACCCCTACGCCATACTTGTTTAAACACTTCCTGGCTCGTGGTCCAGAAGCAGGCCTCATGTGTTGGCTAAAAACCAATGCCCGATACACGTGGAGGGGTAGGGATAAACGGTTACTTGAGCTTAGGAGTGGCCTGATCCGCCCTCTAGCCAAAAGACGGAATCTCTGTGCACGAGGTGCTTACTTTTCTTGTCTTGTACTTGTCTTGTGAATGATTCATGCAATACTTGTCATCCATGCCATGTTTAAATGCCATGCTCGTACTTTACTTTACTTTACCTGTTGCACTCATACTTTAACTGCCATGTCATCGCATTCATACTAGAACTGCTAGGTTGCTTTTACCTACTTTCAGTTTCCTTGCACAAGTCTCTTGTAGACTTGCTGACATGTGCCCCTTGCTCTTTTGGGTGTCACATGTTAGACCCTGAGCCAGAGACCGTTGCGGTGTACGTGATGTTTTGCTGACGCTGAGTCTGAGTCCATGCTTGCCCAGGAGGATTTTGGTGGACACAGGTGACCATTCTTTGGGTCTTTGTTGAGCTTTATTTCTATTTTAGATCTTTGTTAGCTTTAGGTGCGTAGCACCGTCGTTTGTACTTTGTACTTTGTTGGCCATGTTTGGGCCTTTAGCCTCTTTTTCTATTCAGCCTGGTGGCTTTTCTGCGTTGTTGGAATTTATATTTATGGATATTCTGAGATTATTCTTTTGTCTCATTTCATTATTATTATCTTTGTTTCGTTCGCGTTGCAAGGACCTGCAGTTTTAAATTTGATTGACGCTTATCGGATTTTCAGCTTTGTAGCTTCAAGTCTGAGCGGACCTTCTCACGCTTCGCCTCCATATTTTTGGGAAGCGGGGCGTGACAGGTTTTGTTGGTGGCCCATGCAGGTCTGGTCTTGCAATTACGAATTAACGAAACAACGATAATAACGGAATGTCCATTAAATAAATTGCAACATCCGAGTCATAAGCCCTGAGTCTAGTCGTTTCCTTACGACACTAGGTGGTAAGAAGACTTAGTTAGACGTCCGTGCTTGCTAGTTAGAGGCCCCTAATTGATAGTTAGGCTCCCTGTCAGCAATTGATCGTCGTAGGAGTTACCCTAGTGGTCCTTGCCTAACCCTGACCATATTAGACTTCTAGATTCTCCTTCGGTCGTTCGCTTTTGGGTTCATCGATTTCGGACCAAGCTGAACGCATTCCTTTACCGTCTAACCTTTAGAAGTCTTAGCGCCTAGTTCCTAATCTTTAGTTGGTCGACCGTAGGAATTTCTCCGTAGACTTTTCTGATTCATAACCTAGGCATATGAATGTTTTGATCATCCGACCAATTTCCTTGCCTCGATTCACGAGATCGCCCCGTGACGATCGTCGTCAATTTTCAAACATCGCCATTGCAAAACTTGAATCTTCGGAAAGTATTTTTCAATCTTCTCTTCCACTAAGTTTAATTTTTTCCAAAATTTTAATATACCTATATTTCATCCTCCTTCATTGATTTAAATTTTTAAAACGTTTGTCGGAATATTTGAATACTAGCTTATGGTATTTTCTCAGCCTATATTTTTCCATACCTATGTAAATGTGTCGTTCTTTCATATATTAGTTTTACTTTTGCCCTGCCCAATTTGATTTATAATTTTCCCTCTTAGTTGTGTTATTCGAATGATACGTCGTGTTTACTTTAATATACTTTCAAGACACATGGAATTTCAGCTTTCAGTAAGTTGGACTTTGCTCGTCGTTTTCGCTACTTCAGATTTTTGCAAAATTATTATTTTCATAGCCTCTTCCTGCTTTAGACCCTCCCTGATTTGATTTTAAAGATTTGCTATTCGACCTTAATAATTCTTATGCTAAGTTACTATTATTTTCTTTCCGCTCACCATACACGCTTTTAGAAAAATTTCTAAACCAAATCGAATTCTAATTATTTTTATATTCGTGCCAGACTTGTTGTGCTCGTATATTAAGAACCTTGCGTAAATCAGTTTTTTTTCATTTTTGGCAAACCCTGGTTCTCTAAAAGCAGTTTCAAATTGATCATTTTAAAATTTTCCATAGCCTAAAGTTTTGAAGCATTTAACATGAGTTTAAATTCTTCCGTTACTTGACTTCAATCTTTGACTTTCAAAAACTTTTGACAACATGGTATTAAATTACTAACGTGTAAGATTTCTAAAACCTCGTCCTTAACATTGGTGTAAATGATTTTACTTCCTTTTACATTGATTTTATATAAACCAATAAAACATTTTATCTTATTATGAATATTCGACTCAAACTTATTTCAACTCGCTTTATCGATCTTCAAATATTTTATACAGATGAGGAATTCCAATTATTTTTGAAGTACAACAGTTTTCAAAATCCACGTATTTTAGCTTATGCTATTTACCCTATTTCCTTTCCTGTATCCTATTTAAGCAGCACTACATCTCCTTTTTCCCTCAACCTAAACATCACCATTGAGTTAATGTTTCGTCTAACCAAGCTGTCTCCTTGTATTCGTCCTATCTGAACTCGTGCTTATCGATCCTTCCCTCGTCACGCTCTCGACCTCTCTTTATTGCTTAGGCCTTAGGGTCCTTCAATGTCTGTGTCAACTCTAGTTGTTAGTAGACCCTTGGACCCTTGTGAGGTTGTCGTAGTGCACGTACCTAAGCTGTGTACGTGGGCTTGAATGAGGGTACCCCCATAGTATATTGATGCTTGCCTATTGTGTGGTATATTGATGCTTGCCTATTGTGTGGTATATATATATATATACTCGGAGTTATTCGTGATAGTATGAAGTTGTTGTGTGTTAGTAGTTATAGATTTTTGTGTGGATAGCTATACTATACTAGGGATGCCTGTGTATATAAGAGTTAGCGTTGAAATATCTAAGTTATGTATGAGATACTTATAATGGTTGAAATAAATGATTGGTAAAGCTATGTGTATGTTAGTAGTGATAATAATAAGAGTACGTATGGTTAAGAGGGTAGGCCTATTATGTGGCGTATATGTTAGCACGTATGAGTGTGTGCTCGTATGTAGGTATGTATTGTGTTTAGACGTAAGTAGTTATGTTTTGTTGCCTGAATATATAGGTGATATACATATGGTAGTAGGAGTATAATTTTGATTGGTATTGCTTGCTTTTCGGGATGTTGCATGCGTGCATACCGTGAGGTATACACGACTATTGCACATCTTAATTATGTATGTGTGAATGTGTTAGTATACTAATTATAGGTAGTAGGCTATGGTGTGAATATATACATTATTTATGTGTGACTATACGGTGAATGTTTGTACTAGGGAGGGTATTATAAATATGTGGGTGCTGATGTCTGTAATGTTATTATTATGGTATACAATTAGATTGAACTATGTGGGTGTTATCTGACTAAATATTAAGTGTGATTGATTTATGGAAGGTATATGGTTGTATTGGTAGATGTATATATATGGGAGTAGTATTGGTATATGTATGAATGTCGTGTTACGTATATAGAATATTCTAATATGTGTATTGAGTCTCACTCAAGCTTGAGTGTGTATACTCTAAGTATATCGAATGTATGTTTGTAGTTTGAATATAGCAATGCTTGATGTATGTATAGTGATAGAAGTGTTTGTGCCTGGTTGAGTTACGCACATGATTGTGGGTCGCTACGCCAGTATATAGTTATAGGTGTTGGTCTTGTGGTATAGTTAATTACTAAGGACTTGCTAGTGTGAACATATGTGTACTAGCTAAACTAGGTGTGTTGGTGTGCTAGTTATATATAATGGTGTGAATGGTATGCGTAAATGAAATGTTAGCGTGTATGGGTGTGCGCCATGCACGGGTAAGTATGTGCTTAGTTATAGGTATTGATGACTATGATATATGTGGCGTGTCGTAAATACAGTTATAGGACCGTACGTGATGTGGATATATGGTGAACTATTTGCATGTATTTGAATGACTATATATTGTGAAACTATAGTAGTGGTGAATATATATATATAGTGAAACTTGATTTAATTATGGTATGGTGTGACTACATGAGTTGATGCGTTGGATGTATACTAGGGAATATTAGAGGGTAGTATACCCTTGATGTTTGTGCATAGGTAGCTACATATAGGTGGAGCAATGATTGTATTGGCTATGTGTGAGACTATCCTTATATGAGTATCTGAAATATTGTTTGTGTTTAGGTTAGTAGTAGTTATATAAGGGATGTATGCTTAAATATATGATTTAAATACATGTATGAATTTGACTGACTACAATAGGTATTAATGTATAACGTACGTGAATGTATATATATACGTGTTGGTAGTGTTAATGTTTGACTACCTAGTGCATATATAAGCACTTGTAATGACTATACCTGGTTGAATTATTATATGACTTGATTGGGGTAGCTACTAGAGCGACTAGCTATATTAGAAAGTCTGAGGACGGACTTTACTCTAAGGTGGGGAGGATGTAACGACCACTTTTTGTGGTACGTTGTTCGTGCACGTGCTTTTGTCCGTGCACGTGTTTGTTTTAGACTTTGTTTATTTGTGAACACTTTCGTGTGATATGCCGTTGCGAACGTCTCTGAGAGTATTAAATAGTGGCACTATCTTGGAACGACACTTCTCGAGTCGTTTGTCCACAATTTAAACTTACTCGATGAGACGTGACGATCCTCACTCTTGACGGGAGACGTTTCTATTTTTAGTCTCGTCGTCCGACGTCGGAATTGAGATCCGTCTTCTTAGTTAGCTCACATTTGTTGCCACGATCACCCCGATATTTATTTTATAATTTTTGGAGTTTATTTGACCACTTTTATATTTTTAACAAGTTTTATAATATTTTTAATAATTAATTTTTAAATTATTTTCGGCCAAATAAAATTTATTTGAGTTTAAAACGTTTTAAAGAATTTTTGAGCCAATTTCCAGCTCATTTGGACCAAGTCAAATCCTTGGGTGAGTTGGAGAAGTTGAGATTTAAATTTTAAATTATTTTAAACTTCTAATCCTATTAGATTTAGCCCTAGACCAAGTCAACCCATCTACACTATATAAGCAACCCCTAGGAAGACCTATTTTCGCAAGAAATTAGCCCTAGCCTCTTCCAAAACTCAAATTGGACGTTGCGACGATTCGTCGCAACGTTGCGACGAACTTCCCCCGCTCAGACCGAGAGAACGGGCCCAAATCTACCGCACCAACCGCTGCCAATGCCCGCTCCCCCACTCCGCTCGCTTGCACGGCCGTCGCCCCGCTTCAGCTATGTCCGACCGAGGAGTTCTCTCGGTCAGACCGATGGCCGCCCCCGCTCACAGCCACTCCCCGCATCGCTGCAAGCCCCGCAGCTGTCGCCCGCATCGCTCCGCATCTGACCGAGGCGCCCGCCCGCCATCACCGAAGCCCGCAACGTTGCAACACTTGCAACGTTGCAACGCTTGTCGCCCGCAGCGACCGACCCGAACGCCCGCAGCGACCGACCAAACCCCTCCGCACCAAGGCCCGCACCGACCCGCTGCGCTGCACCAAGCCGTTCCCCCGCAGCGACCGATGGCCGCCCCCGCATTTGGCTGTGTACGACCGAGAGCAAACGTCGCAACCCCGCACCCGTCGCATCGCTTGCCACCGTGGGCCCCCCAAGTTCTCCAGAGTTATTGTGGGTCCCCCAAAGGTCCCTAGGACTACTGTGGGCCCCACCTAGGTGCGTTCTCTTTGACGACTTGCCGCGTGCGACGTCGTAGCCCGTCGTCGCACGTGCTAGCTTTGGAATCTGGAACCGTCGCCCCGGTTGAAGCTCTGAATTTTCCAGCGAGGAATATATATTGGAATCAAGACTTGGAGCGCGTTCTCTTATTCCAACCCCCCGGCGTCGCTACCCGACGCCGGTGTAGCTTTCGCGTCATGTTGAGGTAACGCTTTGCACCCCAAGGACCCCCAAACCCAATTGCATGCTAATCAAGACTAAAATCAGTATTTTCAAAGTATTTTTAAATGTTTTAAATTCACTAATCAAGATTAATAATATGGACTTTAGGCCGGTGGACTTGTGCACGTAGGATAATTGTGATTTTTGGGACTCATTGGACGGTGTTCTCAGACGTCGTACTTGCAGGCAAGTGAAACTTGCCAAATCTTGTTTAGGGCCATGTTTTTAGGCCACTTACTTGTTTCTAGCGTAAAAGAGACTAGTCAGTGAAATGATAGCTGGCTAAACGCCTACTTGATCTAGTTTGACAACGAAACTAGATCCGTCACCTAATTGATCTAGCTTGACAACGAAGCTAGATCCACCCCTTAAACTTGTTGTTCATGTATACTAAACTGTCACGTTTACTTTCCTTACTTGTACGCTTTACTACTTGCCATGTCATGTCATCCATGCATTGAATGTCGCATTCGTAGCACACGCTACAATACTTGTACTCGTACTACTTGTCCGGCTAGGTGCACCCCTACTCCATACTTGTTTAAACACTTCCTGGCTCGTGGTCCAGAAGCGGGCCTCATGTGTTGGCTAAAAACCAATGCCCGATACACATGGAGGGGTAGGGATAAACGGTTACTTGAGCTTAGGAGTGGCCTGATCCGCCCTCTAGCCAAAAGACGGAATCTCTGTGCACGAGGTGCTTACTTTTCTTGTCTTGTATTTGTCTTGTGAATGATTCATGCAATACTTGTCATCCATGCCATGTTTAAATGCCATGCTCGTACTTTACTTTACTTTACCTGTTGCACTCATACTTTAACTGCCATGTCATCGCATTCATACTAGAACTGCTAGGTTGCTTTTACCTACTTTCAGTTTCCTTGCACAAGTCTCTTGTAGACTTGCTGACATGTGCCCCTTGCTCTTTTGGGTGTCACATGTTAGACCCTGAGCCAGAGACCGTTGCGGTGTACGTGATGTTTTACTGACGCTGAGTCTGAGTCCATGCTTGCCCAGGAGGATTTTGGTGGACACAGGTGACCATTCTTTGGGTCTTTGTTGAGCTTTATTTCTATTTTAGATCTTTGTTAGCTTTAGGTGCGTAGCACCGTCGTTTGTACTTTGTAGTTTGTTGACCATGTTTGGGCCTTTAGCCTCTTTTTCTATTCAGCCTGGTGGCTTTTCTGCGTTGTTGGAATTTATATTTATGGATATTCTGATATTATTCTTTTGTCTCATTTCATTATTATTATCTTTGTTTCGTTCGCGTTGCAAGGACCTGCAGTTTTAAATTTGATTGACACTTATCGGACTTGCAGCTTTGTAGCTTCAAGTCTGAGCGGACCTTCTCACGCTTCGCCTCCATATTTTTGGGAAGCGGGGCGTGACAGGGTAATAGGACACTCTCTGAGTGATCCCTTATACGGATACACAGCCTGCGGGCAATAGGGCACTCTCCGAGTGATCCCTTGTTCGTACTTGTCTTGTCTTGAGCACTGAGGTTGGGGTAGGGTTGAGCGTGCGCACGGGGAGAGGGTCTGATCCCCCCTCGAACCGTAAGGCGTGAACCCTTCGAGTCACACGTGTCTTGTCGTGTCTTGTCTTGTCTTGTCTTGTCACGTCTTGTCTCGTCTTGTCTTGACATGTTTAGGTTAGTCCCGTAGTCGATAGCACACGGTACGGCTACTGCTTGACGCGTTTACTTTTCCTGCTCTGTTTACTTTCTTTAAATGCCATGTTATAACCCCAGCATGTTAATCAATCAGTAAATCGTTGTTTTAATTAAAATACACTTGCAGTAGAGTCTAACATTTCTGTGTAGACTTTACCTGACGTATAGTTCATTTTCTCTTGGGTGCTGTACGCCAGGTGTCGAGCCGGAGTACGTTGACGAGGCAGACTTGCCAGAGTACGTGGAGCCCGAGGACATCGACCCGGAGGATGTACCTGACGAGGACAGACTTAGACGTTCCCCACCGTTGTGGACTTCCAGAGGTTACTACTTTTTAGTCTGGGTGAGTAGCACCACTTTACTCTCTTCCTATGTTGGGTGCTTCGCATTATTAGTTTCCTTTTTTTGCAGATTATTGCCATGCTTAGGCTTCTCTTATTAGATTTGTCATATGCTGGATATTATCTCTATTATAAAATGAATGCATCTTTTTCTTTCTGTACTTTTGTTGTTCCGGATTTTATAAATGCAAGAACCTGAAAATTTTAAAATGGTACCCCTACAGACGCTTATTGGGTCCGAGCTTCATAGCTCCGGCCTAAGCGGGCCTTAGTCACGCTTCGCCTCCATAGTTTTGGGAAGCGGGGCGTGACAGGTTTTAGTGGTGGCCCATGCAGGTCATGCAAACGTTCGGAACAATAAGAGTACCGCATTCATTTAATATCCATGTACATGTCTAAATTAGGTTTTCCCAGTCTTAGATGGTAGGAAGACTTAGATAGACATCCAGGTTTGATAGTCTAACGCCTTGGTTAAGATTTAGTCATCCTCGTCTTAGGATACCTTAGTAGCCCTCACTTGACTCTGACCGTGTTAGATTTCTAGAGCCCTTCTTTTAGTTGTTCGCTCGGGTCCATCGACTTTTGGCCCAGCAGAACTTAATCTTGTTTTTCTTAAAACCCTTCCCTGAGATCTCTTTATTACAGTCTAGTTCATTAGGAAGACTTAGTGCTGAGTTCTCCTGATCTTTAGACGGCCCGATAATTAGGAATCTCGGATTTCTAGCATCTTTCCAATCATTACACTTCTGTGTTATCAGCCGTAGATTCCCATCGTAGCTTTCATGAATCATATCCTAGGTGTATCCATCATGATATCATTTTTCCTTGCCCTCGATTCACGAGATTGCTTCATAACAATTATCGATAATTCTTCGAATCTCTCAAATTGCAAATCCTGCTTCATTTAAAAGTATTTTTGAAATTTATTATTAAATTCTTCGCTCAGTTTAACTCCTTTGAAAACCATTATTAAATGTTTAAAATTTCTTACTTTAGGTTGAGTTAAAATTCTTTCACTGATTTTGAAACCTTCTTGGTCGAAATTTTTTGTTACTATCTCGTAACTATTTTCTAAACCGGTATCTTTCGTATTTCAGTTTTAAAACTGTGTTATCATTTTGAAAATTCAATGTATCGCTTTTTCTAAAAACTACGAAATTTATTTTTAACTCCTTACCGTACGTACTTTTAGAAAACTTTCTAAACTAAAGAGAACTTTAATTTACAAATATATATATATCAGTTCTATGTTCATCGTGCTCATATTTCAAAAAAACATCTTTGTATAAACTTATTTTTATTCGCAAAACAAATTACTACCTCACCCTACTCTTCAGTTCTCCGTCTAACTCTTTTTCCGAGATGAAATTTTCTACCATCTGCTCACTTTTTCTACATAATTTTATAAGTATAAAAATATATGATGTCGTATTTTACCCGTGATCCTTTTTTTATCTATTTCAATATTTTGAGCTATATCTTAGTTCCATCCAACCAGTTATCTCCTTATCCTTGCCTTATCCAGACTCGTTCTTTCCAATCTTGTTTCGTTTCGCTTTTGGTTTCGGTTCCTTTCTTTCATGTAGACAATAGTGTTTGTAGTTGCCTGTGTCAACTCTAGTTTAGTAGTGGGCCCTTGGTTTTGTAATGTCGTCGTGGTGTGTTTTTGTAGGTAGAGCATGTGAACCGGTACGAGTGTGCTACCTTTAGGATATTAGTGATTGTCTCTTGTGTCGTGTATGTATACTCAGTGTGGTCCGTGATATACGTATGGAGTGGTCTGAATGATGGTATTCATATAGGTATGGATAGCGTCATAGCAGGCAACTCCTTAGACTTAGTCTTTCGTATTATTGAATAGCTTATCTTGGCTGCATGTGATTGTATCAAAACTTTTATTTTCTTTTAAACCAAATCTTTAAAGTTTTTGAAACTAGCTCACATGATCACAAAATCACCTATCTTTCCTCATCCACTACCACAACTCCACACGTTTTTCCATATGTTATTTTTTAAATATGTCTTTGGCCTTAAAATTTCTTTCCTCTTCTTCCCTCTTTGAAGTGTTATTTTCATTGTTGTTATAGTATTAGAACGGGTTATTATTGTTATAGGGTTATGTTTGCGGGTAGGCATAGGGTGAGATGAGATATGTCGTAGCGATGATTGGTTGATTTTGAACATAAGGATATTAGATTAGATTTCTTTGGATGAAAAGAATGAGGTGTCCAAGACTTATTTATAATACCGATGTGTGATGGACTCAATGAGAATTCAGGACGAATGAAATTATATGCGGGGAGATGAGAACTTATCAGACTTGAAACTTGGACGAGTGGTAGATAGGAGTAGCTACGGAGTATAGTATGATTTAGAGTGGTCACAAGAATGAGTAGAACATTTAAAACATTAAGACTTGATTATTGAGTTGACGTGAGAAGACAATGGAAATGATGCGACATGTTGAGACAGATGGGATGTTAGGAAGATGGATTTTAATAAGATTAGGAGATTTGATAATAGGTGTAAGGATAGCTGTGGTTCGATGGTTCGTTGATTAAAGAGAATATGTTTATGAGTTAATATGATGGGGAATATATTGGGGACGTGATAACTGTTGAATTGTAGACGGTAATGTGGATTTATAATTAAGTGCCAGGGTGTGATTCTAGTTGTAGCATTATCCAGTGGTTAGACACGTTATGATGGATTACTAAGGAACATTGTTTGGAGTTATAGGATTAGCGATCTTTATGTGTAGATATGAGAGTTGTGGGTATAAGTGTGTATAAATATTATTATTATTAGTATAAGTGATTCCGAGGACGGAATCATTTCTAAGGTGGGTAGAATGTAACGGTCGCTTTCCGACCTTATGAATTTCTACGTGCACGTACTTTATATGAATCTTTCTTGGTTTCGGTATATACGATGTGATATACCATTGTGACCGTATGGAAGTGCAAAATTTTATAGTTATTTTTGGAAACGCCATTTCACTGCTCGTTTTCTCGCAAAACAGTTTTGAATGGAAGGACGTTTTGGTCTTTTGGCACCAATACGTGGTTCCCGATTTTACGATAATTTTTGGTAGGTGTAGCACGCGATCGAACCCCATATACTTCTCGTCTTCACGATCGTCCCGGTATTTTCGGATTATTTTTCCGATGCCCGTAGTGGAAGATATCCCTAATCAATTTGCAACCGTTGATTAGCCGCTAATCAATTTGAATTTCAAATCTAATCAAATCCCCAAATATCTCCAACGTATCATGAATGAGGATTCTATTTGTTACCCTTACCTAGCTTTTCTCATCTTTGCACACACCCTCTCTCTCTCTCTCTCACTATCTCACACATCCCTTAAAACACACACCCATATAGCAAATTTCCCTTATATCATGCAAACTAAGCCTTGTCCTAGTAATTCACGCAAAACACATATATGGCCACCGCCCCTTGCCTTCCCCTGGCCATCCCCATCACCGGTAGGTGGCCGTCGGCCACCCCAAGCCTCCGGCCAACCTACCTCCTCCTTCCTCTCTCCCTCCTCCCCTCTTTCTCCTTCTAAAAACACCCACAAACCCCATGGCCGAATTCTTGGACAGCCCACCTTCAACCCGGCGGCCACCTCATTTTTCCGGCCACCACGGCCACCGCCAACCGTACTCCGGTCCCCCTCCTCTTCGTCAACTCACTACCCTTCCTCCTCACTCCCCCTTCATCAACACCCCTCAAAACTCCATTGAAACCCATCAAAATAGCCTCACAAACACAGTTTTTGGACAGATCCGCTGCCCGTCGGAAGACCCGACGCCCGCTGCCCTACGGCCACCCCCTCCGACGAACTCCACCACCATCAGACTCCTCTTTGACCCCCCGATCATCTCCAACTCACCTTACCCTTTTCCCACGTCTCGATCTTCTCGAAAACCTCGTGGAACTCAGATCTAGCCGCTGTTTTTGACAGTTTGTGCGCCGCCACTTCAAACTCATGTCCACCGACCATCCGGCCACCTACGACAACCACCCTACCACCGTTAGATTCCTGTCGAAACCCCCTACCAACTTCAATTTTCCTTACGCTCATAGCCCACCTGTAGCTCTATGAATCCTCGTCGGAACATGCCGTATCGGCTGTTTTTCACAGATCTGGAGCTGAACTTCAACGCCGACTCACGCCCACCTTCGACCACCCCCGGTGACAACTCCACTGCCGTTAGATTTGTCTTGAAGTCCTTTACCTTCTGCAGCTTCCCTTTTTCTTGTTCATCACTGGAATTCCGCTGAGATGCGCGACAACGGACGTTGCGCAAATCTGTCCTCTCCGGCTTCTCACGGCCACCCACCGCCGTACGCTCACGCCGTCGGCCACCCACCGGGCCGAGTATCTTTCTCTGGTCCTACTTCATCTACCAACAGCCCCCTTGGACTCTCGGAGTTCATGTGCATTGTCGCATGCACGTACTTTTAGCCGACGTCGCCGATATCGTGAAGATCCGTTGCGCTACTCGCAACGGGAGGAGGATCGCTGTTAGCTCGCTGATTTCACGTCACCACCCCGCTGTCCAGAGGTACCTTACTATTCTACCTGCGGCCAAGGAGTTTCAGACGACTTCGACGTTTCATCGTTCAGACCTGACTTTCGCTTGTTGGACGACATCACGAGGTTGGTTTCCCTAACGAGTAGTAAAACCCACACCGTGGCTAACCGAAACCTAAACTAAAATTGGTCAACTTGAAATAAATTTAGTTTCAGCATCTTAAAACGTTGCCACCGTAGGAAAGATCGACGAACGGACTATTTTCTGTGCACATAGGGTAGATGTCGATTTAGACTGAACAAACATAAAAACGTGACTTTTTGACTGTTAGGGTAGTCTCACCAAATTTAGAAACAAACCCTAATAGGATTGATGAAGAACGCGACCTGACACCGTCGTCGTGACCCTGTTTCAGACGGACTACAGCAGACGCAACGCTTGGACGGGACGCTCCAGATGGACGACACACTCGCCATCGCAGGCAAGTGTACTCACTTGTACTTTCGGCCGTGCTTAGGCCTTAGACTTTTAGAACTGTTAGAATGTAAACAAAGAGAACCGGGCATGAAATGATAGCGCCCGGGACACCCCTTGACAGCTTAGACCTGACGACGAAGTCTAAGCGCAACAACAACAACTTTTGACACCTTATGGCTTTTCATGTGTGTGCGTGGTGTGGACCCCCTAGAAGAAACATCCCTATCTTATCATGTCGTGTCTTGTCATGCACAGCCTGCAGGCAATAGGGCACTCACCGAGTGATCCCTTGTACTGATACACAGCCTGCGGGCAATAGGACACTCACCGAATGATCCCTTGTACTGATACATAGCCTGCGGGTAATAGGGCACTCATCAGTGGGTGAGTGATCCCTTGTACTGATGCACAGCCTGCGGGCAATAGGGCACTCCCCAGTGGGCGAATGATCCCTTGTACGGATACACAGCCGGCAGGCAATAGGGCACTCTCCGAGTGATCCCTTGTACGGATACACAGCCTGCGGGCAATAGGGCACTCTCCGAATGATCCCTTGTTCGGACTTGTCTTGTCTTGAGCACTGAGGTTGGGGTAGGGTTGAGCGTGCGCACGGGGAGAGGGTCTGATCCCCCTCGAACCGTAAGGTGTGAACCCTTCGAGTCACACGTGTCTTGTCTTGTCGTGTCTTGTCTTGTCTTGTCACGTCTTGTCTCGTCTTGTCTTGACCTGTTTAGGTTAGTCCCGTAGTCGGTAGCACATGCTACGGCTACTGCTTGACGCGTTTACTTTTCCTGCTCCGTTTACTTTCTTTAAATGCCATGTTATAACCCCAGCATGTTAAATAACCAGTAAATCGTTGTTTAAATTAAAATACACTTGCAGTAGAGTCTAACATTTCTGTGTAGACTTTACCTAACGTACAGTTCCTTTTCTCTTGGGTGTTGTACGTCAGGTGTCGAGCCGGAGTACGTTGACGAGGCAGACTTGCCAGAGTACGTGGAGCCCGAGGACATCGACCCGGAGGACGTACCTGATGAGGACCAGACTTAGACGTTCCCCACCGTTGCGGACTTTCAGAGGTTACTACTTTTTAGTCTGGGTGAGTAGCACCACTTTACTCTATTCCTAGGTTGGATGCTTCGCACTATTAGTTTCCTTTTTTTGCAGATTGTTGCCATGCTTAGGCTTCTCTTATTAGATTTGTCATATGATGGATATTATCTCTATTATAAAATGAATGCATATTTTTCCTTCTGTACTTTTGTTGTTCCGGATTTTATAAATGCAAGAACCTGAAAATTTTAAAATGGTATCTCTACAGACGCTTATTGGGTCCGAGCTTCACAGCTCCGGCCTAAGCGGACCTTAGTCACTCTTCACCTCCATAGTTTTGGGAATCGGGGCATGACTGGTTTTAGGGGTATTCCAGGGGTTGCACCAGCTATATGGTCGGTTGGGGTATTCGTGTCAATAGATGTGGTGACTAACACCACAACACTCTCCGAAAATACTGCGGCAGTAGAGACAGAAATATTGAAGGTGGGGTGGCCATGAAAGCTGAAGATAAGATCACCCCAGACATCGGGGTCTCAAGTGAGGCAGGGATGGACTATGGAAGATGCCTTCGCCATACTAGGGTCGAAGTGTGGGATGCATGTGATCAGCTTCCAAAATGCATCAGCGAAAAAGACGGAGGGGATGTGGTGACTGGGGACAAACGCCTGGGTAGGGTCTAGAACCGGGGGCCAGTGAAAGTAAGCTCGGGCCATAGCCTGGGTAATTTGACACTCACTGTCCATGAGTCTAAAGGAATAGCCCTTAGGAGTCCTACAAATAGAACTCAAGTACTCAAGTTTCGGTCGGACGTAGTGTCCATCGACATGGACAAAACTTCGCCCCAACCGACGTTATCATACAGCTGGTGCAGCCTCTAGAATACCCCTAGGCGCTCTAGTGTCTGAATGTGAGCGAACCTAGAAGGAATGATCTGACGTTTGGAGATCCTCTTAAATTTTGTGCGGTGTACTTCATCTCTGAAAGTAATCACATACGTCTCTATGGGTGGAGGTGGCTGTGCTGGTGGTGCAAGAGGTGTAGGAGGTGCTGGCAATACAGGGGTAGGGTCGCTATGTAGTGGTAGAGGCACTGTCCCAGAAGATGAAGGGTCGGGGTCACCAGTCTTCCTCTTCTTGGCAGTAGGCTGTCTACCCCAGACCTAGTCCGTGGATGCATGGTATAATGCCGTGAAAATGAAGCACTCCACGAAAAACGTGCGAATATAATTGCTCAAAATATAAAGAGGAACGAGTGTACCTAGTGAGCGATTCGACTCCCAAGCAATGATCCAAGTGTACGGTGGCTCCCCCAAGCTATATCTCCATAGTCGTTGACATGGATCTCCCCCAAGCTTTCCTGTTGCACAAAAATGTTAATTAGCATTAGTAATTAGAATTAATTGGGGTAGATCAAAATAAAACGGAGATTAATAGGGTTGATTTGGGTTTAGGGGTTGAATTTGGGCTTACCAGAGGTAGGGGAAGAGGTTGGATGCAAAATAGGGTTTGATGTAGAAGTGGGTGGTCGGACTCGGCCGGAGTTGGGTGGCCGAAGGTGGACAGGGTGAAGTCCGTAGTCGAGTCGAGGTGGAGCTTGGTCGAGGCGCTGGTGGTTAGGAAGGGGAGAGGGGGCTGCTATCGATTTGGGGGATCCTTGGTCGAGTTCGAAATCCCCTTATATAGGGCTCTGTCGACTTAAGTCACTCGGTTGAGTGACTTTGGTCACTCGGTTGAGTAGCTCAGAACGGCTGATAGTTAGGATTTTTGGGTAGCAGTTGGGTCGAGTGACTCGACCGAGTGAGATGAGTCTTTCGATCGAGTAGTAAGATGAGACAGAACACATATATTGAGATTTCTGCTACAGTCTCCCACGCAGTCGAGTGGATTAGTCACTCAGTCGAGTGGATTAGTCACTAGGTCGAGTGGAGAGGCTTCATAGAGCATTGAATTTTCAGTTTCTGCTATAGGGATCCACCCAATCGAGTGACATAGTCACTCGGTCGAGTGGGACAAATATACAGAGTTGGTTTGTTTATACTTACCTAATCAATAATCTCACTCGTTCAAGTGAGGATTCACTCGGTCGAGTGAAAATTTCACTCGGTCGAGCGAAGCTAGCTTTTCCAGCTTCATGTTTCTGTTTCTCACCATCTTCTTTCTCGCATTCAGTCTTCAGGTTCCTCCTTATTTTCTCGTTCAAACACCTCCATAGCTCGTGTCTCCTTCACCATGAGTGATCTCCATTAGATTGGCGTCCTCATGTCTTCTCCCTGCAGATAAAACATTGCCCAGAGTCGGGATTTTTCCTAGCTTTTGATCTATCGGTTTTTTTTGTAAATCTAAACAAAAGAAAAACTAAGAATGAACTAAAGCTAATATAGAAATGTCGGGTTTTCTCCTGATAAGCGCTCGTTTATGGTCTTAAGCTCGACCCCTCATGATTTATGTTCGGCGTATGATATTTGGCGCATAGGAGATGCGCGTGTCAAATTTGGATAGGAGACCGGTGGGCTTTGAGGGCTCAATGTTCTCTTGATTGGTCTCCTCAAGTGGAGCCTCCTTTTTTATAATGGTGGGAGATGATTCCCCATAACATTTGCTTCTAGCCTTTAAAGGGTCAATGTTCTTTTTTGGTGATGTCGAAGTCTTCACCGATGGCGTGTGCTTGGGATGCTTCCCAGAAGAGAGTTTGTAGAGCTCTCTTAATCTCACGACGTCATCGTCGTTCTCCTCTTCATCGATGAGAGGGTCCATGGTGTCTTCAACTTGGGAGCTATTTTCGAAGATTGGATCCCCATCGGAACTCTCCATAAGCAAAGATTTCACAGTGCAAGGCATGGCTTCTTCGATAACCTCTTCAAGTATGTCGACGTAGTCATTCTCTTTAAGCATCGATCGACTCTTCATGGCACGCGGGAGATGGAATTCTACCTTAATGTTCCCAACGTTGAGTGACAATGTTCCTTCCTGCACATCCACAATGACTCCAGCTGTAGCCAAGAATGGACGCCCAAGAATAAGCGATGTGTCCCCAACTTCCTTTTCGTCTATGATGACAAAGTTACATGGCATGCAAAGTCTGCCTAGTATTTGTAATGGTACATTTTCAGCTATCCCAACCGGTCTAGTGATGCACCTGTCAGCGAGTTGAATCTTCATATCGGTGGGCTTTAGATCCGTCCCCGTATTCAGCTTCTTAAACATGGTGAGGGGCATGAGGCTGGCGCTCGGACCCAAATCAACTAGAGCTTTCTGAAGGGGGACTCTGCCAAGTGTGCATGGAATTCTGAAACTATCTGGGTCCTTCAATTTCTTCGGCACCTTATCTTTGTTGACAAACCAAGTTCCTTGATCGGCTGGAATGATCTTCTGTGTCCTTTTTTTCCCGTAATCAAGTCTTTAAGGAACTTAGCATATGTCCGGATCTCAATAATAGCATCTAGGAACGGGATGTTTAGGCTAATGCCTCTCAAGTAATCCAGAAATCGAGCTAACTTCTTCTCCAACTGTAACAACCCGCTCTCGGAGAGCCATTACTTATTTGATTACTTTGGCAGATCAGCAGATCTCCAGTTAAAACAACATAGCCAGGATGCAGAGATGTACCAAAATACTTAAATAGTGTCCATTTATTACAATCCATATTGTACAATACGCTCCAACAGAGATACTTGAAAGAAAGAAAGTACATATGTGAAAATAACTCTAAAAGCTGCGGTCTCATGGTCGAATTCTGGCTCTGCCAACTCAGGAACATCTACCTCAACATGTACGTCGTCTGCGGTGCCATGAAAATGGAGCCATAGGTAAGTCACAACAATTCTAAAATTAGAAATAAAAGCAGTGCACAAGTATAAAGCAAGCTAAGTAAGGAAACATGCTAAAGAAGTAGCTATAGACAAGTGCGACAAGTAAAGTAAAAGCAATCATGCATATAAGAATGATAAGTAAAGTATGGGTGGCTGCACAACTGTAGTAAGTAACGTGTATGGAATGTGTAAAGTAAAGGTGACTGTGCAAGCAAAAACTATACTAGAACTACGTGACTCAAGTCGGAGAGTACGATATGCAACCATTGAGTTCATCTCTTGCCTGGGTGCACTCACCCAGATGAATGCCGGAACACATGCAGTGGTACATGTATTTGCCGAAACGCAGGCATCGGGACGGGATGCCAAAATGCAGGCAGCGGTACGGGAAGATGAACTCCAGTCACTCCCACACTCTCTCAAACTATGAGTTACCCCAAACCCCAGTGATGTGTCAAGTGTTCTATGTACATGATTCATACGAGATGATTCACAAGCTGTTCCATACGATGTACCACATGATATTATTAGTTCCTTATTTACAATGACAATTAAACCAGGACCACTGGGTGACTTTCTTATTAAAACCCAGAAAGTTAGGAACCCATTTCAAAGTAGACTGGGCCAAAGCAAAGCGGATGCTAGGAAATTTGAGGATAAAGACAAGTCCAACAGTGGTGAAGTTGATTCCCTGCTTTGAGCACGTGATATTTCGATTAGTATACAATTTACCCAAGTTAATGGTCGTGTATTTCAACCACCAAAGTTGAAAGTTGGCAATGTCATATGCTTAATTAGATAATCATTATGTAGTTGATTAGTTTCCTAGTAGATTAGGTCTCTAGTCTTTGGTTTAAGTCAATAGCCGTTCTGAGGCTATATGTGATGTCCTAAGTTAGTACGAGTACACTATCTAATATTCTAAATCTAGAATTCATTGTGACTTATTAGTTTCGATATTGTTGTAGTGAGCTGGGACTAGAGCTAGAGCTTCCAAGGGTGCTGGTGCACGAGAATTGGTACCTGCAAGCACAAGAAATAATCGGTTAAAGAACACACTATTTTCTATCTATTTATCTTGATCGTTTTGATTTTATAATCGATTGAAATGGTGTCGAAAAGCATTCTAAAATTTTATACGGGCTAGATATGATGAATATAATTTTACCTAAGAAGGAAATACTTTTCTGAAGCTTCTGGGTATTTTTAATAATTTTTAAAAGCGCAAAATGAATTTAAAAACTAATTTTAATTAGTTATCGTAATCGTTCAATAATTTCTTCTGGATGAAATATGTATCAGAATGTTTCAAGTGAGCTGTCAAAACGACCGTCTCGTTGAATGCTACAATATATAATTTTCTCGTACGTCAATGTAAGTGAAATTCTCGTGATATGAATTTTAAAGCGAATTTAGCTTTATTAAGTTTTGCCTTTGAAAAATCATTGTGGGAGATATACTTGCCTTTTGGCAATGAAACCATCGCCAATTAGTATGTTTCATCATTTTTTGATTTTCTGGGCCTTGTTTCGTATTTTCTAAGGCCAATACAATTTATAATCAATTTATCACGATCCGCCCTTAATATATAATATATATAAATACGTGTATTAACGTATTTTTTGTATTTAATACCGTATATCACCGTTCTTACTCTTCCTCTTCGTGTTTTCATACAAGCAACAGCAGCACAGTGGGGGGCTTCGTCGGAGGTGGCAGCGGGGCGGAGGAGGACGGCGTTCGGCGACGGCGGCGGCGGCGACGAAAGGCGTTCGACAGCGACGGCAGAAGGCATTTGGCAGCGGCGACGATGAGAGGCAAAGTGGCGACTACAAAGTGGCAGAGGGACAAGCTGCAGGGTTTAGGGGAGGCTGTCGATGCTGCTACGGTGATGGCGGGGAGCGGTGGGGTTGTCGGGCACGGTGGGGGGAGGCCTTTGAGCTTGGGTCGTCGAGAGCCTATAGTGGAGCATGGGGGTGAGGCAACGAGAGCGACGGTGTTGTGGGCTTGAGAGCATGCAGCTACGGACTGAAGTGGGCAGTGGCGTCAGTGGGAGCTCGCTGGGGGCGGAGGTGCACTAGAGCTGAGGGGTGAGTTCAACAGTGGGTTCTCGAGCAACAAAGCTCGTCGATAGCAGCATCGAGGTAGATAAGGCATCGTCAAAGGGTGGTGCTGTTAGTGTCTTTGATGATGGACGAAGCGACGGAGCTCGACTGCGGTGCTTCAGTCGACATCGGAGGTGGAGCAACTTCGGTGGAGTTGTTTGGGCATGGGGGCATTGGAGCTTGGGGTGAGCTCATGGGAGGCGGTGGAGCTCGCTACGGTGATGGGGCTTCATCGGAGTCCTGTCAGTGGAATAGGGTCATGGGAGGAGGCTCGGGCGACGTCATGCATTGCGAAGGGTGTAGAGCGGTTGTCACGCCCCGCTTCCCTAAAATGGAGGCGAGACGTGAAAAGGTCCGCACGGGAGTGAAGCTGTGAAGCCCCAAACCCGATAAGCGTCAATAAAACATAAGCAGGTCCCTGTAACCACAAACGGAACAACAATAATAACACAAGGAGAGACAGAAATAAAATCTCAAATATCAGAATTTGTCCAACATGAAAATTAAGTTCAACATCCAGAAAAGCCACCAGGCTAAAAGAAAGAGTCTAAAGGCCCAGAACAAGGCCAACAATAGGGATAACATAACAAAGTATTGGTGCCACGCACCGACAACAAAACAGTCTAAACAACAACACAAACAGTCTCTACGACTGATCGTCCGTGTCCACGAAGTCCTCGTCAAACACAGGCTCGGGCTTGGCGTCTGCAAACACCTCGTCCTCAACAATGAACTCAGGCTCAGGATCTAACATGTGTCACCCAAAAGAGTAAAGGGGCACATGTCAGCAAGTCTAAAAGACTTGGGCAAGGAAACTGAAAAGGAAGGCAAACTAACAACCTAGCAGTTATAGTATGCATGACATGGCAGTTATGGTATGAGTGCACAAGTAAGACATGGTGAAACCACAAGTACAAGAGAACAATTTTCAGGGCATGTCAAGAGTAGCCAAGCTACTAACAATCTCAATCTTTTCACTAGTCACGTTTCAAGTTATTTGTAGATGTTTACGCCTTACAGCTGAACTGTTGGACATTCACACTGATTGGCCGCTTAACACTACCCCAGAACCCAGAGTTTACGCCTTACAACTGAAGTTGCTGATCGGGCAGACTCCCAGTTAATTGGCCGCTTAACCCTTACCCCATCCCACACGTAAACAAGCCAGGGTCCATGTACACGATGCTCAGTGAATGAGCCACTGTTGCCCCGCACAAGAGCTTGTTTTAGGTTCACAATTTGGCGTAGGGTTGTGCCCGCTAAAAGCAGGTGCCTAGCCTCAATCATTTCACTAGGTGTAGTGGAGCTACGCAATCACGGAAACATTTAAGGACTGCAATGACATGACAATTAATTCGCATACCGTTAATTGAAATTAAACATGACATGGTAGTTGTGCAACATGATAAATGTCGGATCTAGCTTCGTTGTCAAGCTAGTTCCTGAAATTGCGCCTAGGCGAGTATCATTTCGTCGCCTAGTCTCTTTTACGCCTACAACAAGCAAATGGCCTAAGACATGGCCTAAAACCCTAAGTGGCAAATTTCACTTGCCTAGCACCGAGGATGACGATCACGAAGGTTCGTCTCGCAAGCGCTAATCTACAGGGAAAGTCACTGTTAAGGAGAAACAATCATCAACCAACATCCATTTTTATTCGGGTTTCACAAAACACAAATGGGTTAAGAGAACTCTATAGGATCGAGTCATTACCGAATCGTTAGCAGAAGAACGATGCCGAGCAAGCATGGCGACGGAAGAAACGATCCGGGGAACCTACGGTTCAGATCTGGAAATGGGGAGAAAATCTGGAGAAATGGGGTTTTGGGGATTTTAGGGGGTTTTCCGGTGACCTAGAGGTGGTGGCCGGCCAAAATGGAGAGTGAGAGGAGCTCTTGATGAAGGAGGAAGGCTAGGGTTAGATGGATGATGATTTGGGGAAGAAGGAGGCTCAGGAGAAATGAAAGAAGAAAAGAAAAACGTTTGGGGGGTTTAAATAGGCACAGCCGGTGGCTGGGCAAACCCTATGTTTACGACAGCAGTTAGTCGGTCAAAGAAGGGTTGTTGACCGACTAGTTCAACAACTGGTCGGTCAGTCGACCAACTGTAACCAACTAAAACCAAACAGTGAAAGTAGGGAAAAATCTGAGTAATGAATTAGTCGGTCTGTGAAGGCCTGTCGACCGACTAGTTTGCAACCTAGTCGGTCGGTGAGTGTTCATGGACCGACTAATGATAAACAGTAACTTAGGTAAAATTGATTGAAGGAACTAGTCGGTCTGAGAGCAAGTTCTGACCGACTAGTTTCACATCTAGTCGGTCGGTGGTTGTTCTTAGACCGACTAAAAGTATACAGTAACTCTTGTACAATTGATTCAATGAACTAGTCGGTTGCAGTAGAGTTCCTGACCGACTAGATCTCAATCTAGTCGGTTGGTCCCCCTTCTTGAACCAACTAAAGTGCACTAAAAGTGCCGAATCGAACCGCGAAGCTTCGGGAAGATTCCTACGGCTTCTAGGATCACTCTAACTCATAAATGTGAGCGATTTGAAGTTCGTCATGAGTGACTTACTCCAAGATCAATGATTCTAAGGAAGAAGCTAGAAAATCACGACGAAACGATCGAAATGAAAGCTACGGAGACGAAAACCACACATAAGGAGAAAATCCACCAAAACATATATATAATATAAATAATCCAGATACATGAAAACCAGTCGTTACATCCTCCCCAACTTAAGAAAAATTCCGTCCTCGGAATTTCCCAACACTCACGTGTCCGGAAACAAAAGTGGGTAGCGCTCTCGCATCTCATCCTCATTCTCCCAAGTAGACTCTCCTTGCGAGCCGTGTCGCCACATCACCCTCACAAGATTGACAACCTTGTTCCGAAGTGACTTCTGACGCCTGTCCAGAATCTGCACTAGCTGCTGGTCATACGTCATATCAAGGCGAACGGTAATCTCCAAGAAATCCACAGCATGAGATGGATCGCTAATGTATCGACGAAGCTGCGACACATGGAAAACATTGTGAACTCTCTCCAAAGATGGCGGCAAGGCTAAGCAGTAGGCTACCTCGCCAACTTTCTCCAGAATGTCAAACGGTCCAATGTATCGCGGGCTCAACTTCCCACACTTCCCAAAGCGAATCATACCATGATTCAGGGAAATCTTCAAGAACACATGGTCGCCTGGCTGAAACTCCAAAGGACGACGTTTAGCATCCGCCCAATGCTTAAAACGGTCCTGAGCAATCCTAAACCTCTCCCGAATGTTCCTGACAACATCCACAGCCTCCACGATCATCTCAGGTCACAACAGCTCCCGATCTCCAACGTCATCCCAACTCAATGACGATCGACATCTCCTCCCATACAATGCGGCGAAAGGCACCATGCCAATACTCGCCTGGAAGCTGTTGTTGTAGGAAAACTCCACCAGATGTAGATGGTCCTCCCACGAACCCTTGAAATCCAACATGCACACCCTCAGCATGTCTTCCAAGATCTGAATCGTCCTCTCGGACTGGCCATCCATCTGTGGATGGTACACCGTGCTGAAACTCAGACGCGTACCCAAACTCTTCTACAAACTCTGCCAGAACTGAGATGTGAACCTCATGTCTCTGTCCGACACGATACTCACGGGGACTCCGTGAAGTCGTACGATCTCCTGCACGATTCATGTTACATCACTATCTAAACTAGGAAAGGAAATAGGAACGGGAGTAAAAGAATTTTACCTCCATGTATCTCCTCGCTAGCGCCTCAGTGGACTGTCCTACTCGGAATGGAATAAAGTGCGCGGATTTGGTCAATCGTTTTACAATCACCCAAATCGCGTCATTCTGCTTCGGACTCCGAGGTAGTCCAGTCACGAAATCCATAGTGATGTGTTATCACTTCCACTCCGGAATCGGAAGCGGTTGTAGCAACCCTGCCGTACGTTGATGCTCCGCCTTCACTTGCTGGCAAACCAAGCACTTGGCTACACTTCGAGCCACACTCCTCTTCATGCCATGCCACCAATAGTTCAGACGAAGATCCTTGTACATCTTGGTGCCACCAGG
This sequence comes from Scilla litardierei, assembly GCA_030789695.1. Classification (NCBI taxonomy): domain Eukaryota; kingdom Viridiplantae; phylum Streptophyta; class Magnoliopsida; order Asparagales; family Asparagaceae; genus Scilla; species Scilla litardierei. The sequence goes on along the minus strand of CM061142.1, from coordinate 189,029,436 downwards.
ATGCACAGAATACGGCGAACTGTGTGCCTCCACCATCAACTCCTCTCTAATATCCCCAGCTGGCACACACAACCTGGCTCCAAACCTCAGCGAGCCATCCTCATGAATCAAAAAGTCAGTTCGCAGACCGGCTTCCACCTGCTCCCGAATCTTCACCAGCTTCAGATCCTCAGCCTGGCCAGCCTTGATCCGATCCACAATCATCGACTGAATCTGCATACTCATCAACGAAGAAGCCTCCACAGGAAGAACAATCTCCACACCAGACTCGCAAAAATCCTACTGCAATCTCCACTGCGAAGTCAAAATCATCACCGCTGAAAGCCTACTCAGCGCATCCGGAACCACATTCACCTTGCCAGGGTGATACTGCAAATAAATCTCATAATCCGTCATGAGCTCCAGCCATCGACACTGTCGCATGTTGAACTCCTTCTGAGTGAAAATATACTTCAAGCTTTTGTGATCGGTGAAGATCTTCACTTTCTCACTCAGCAGGAAGTGCCTCCAAATCTTGAGCACAAACACGACGGCAGCCAACTCCAAGTCATGCGTAGGGTAATTCTTCTCATGAGTCTTGAGCTGACGCGAAGCATACGCCACAACATGCCCGTGTTGGTGCAATACACAACCGAGACCCTTGCCAGAAGCATCGTAAAAGATCTCAAATCCTCCACTGCGGTCAGGCACAACAAGAATAGGGGCAGTCGTCAATCTCTCCCTCAGAACACCGAAAGCATTCCCACAATCACCCGACCAAACAAAAGGCACATCCTTCCGCGTCAATCTGGTCATCGGCTCGGTGATACGGGAAAGTCCTTAATGAAATGCCGATAGTAACCAGCAAGCCCAAGGAAACTCCGGATCTCAGACGCTGACTGCAGAACAGGCCACTCTCTGATGGCCCTGATCTTCTCGGGATCCACTGAAATACCATCTCCAGTCACCACATGCCTGAGAAAAGCAACTCTGTCCAGCCAAAACTCGCACTTCGAAAACTTAGCATACAGCCGATGCTTCCTCAAACCCTCCAATACCGTCCTCAAGTGCGAGGCATGCTCCTCCTCCGACTTCGAATAGATCAGAATATCGTCAATAAACATAACGAAAAACTTGTCTAAAAAGTCGTAGAAAATCAGGTTCATCAAATTCATGAAAACTGCGGGTGCGTTAGTTACGCCGAAGGGCATAACCACAAACTCATAGTGTCCATACTTCGTCCTGAACGCTGTCTTCGGAACATCTTCCTTCTTCACCTTCAGCTGATGATAACCACTCCTCAAATCCAATTTAGAAAACACCCTCGATCCTCCAAGCTGATCAAAAATACCATCGATGCGAGGCAACGGGTATTTATTCTTGATGGTTACCGCATTCAACTCCCGATAGTCCATACACAAGCGCCGCGAACCATCCTTCGTCTTCACCAGCAGCACCGGTGCTCCCCACGGAGACACACTAGGATTGATATAACCCTTCTGCAAAAGCTCATCTAGCTGCTTCCGCAATTCCTCCAACTCAGCGGGTGCCATACGATATGGTGCCTTCGAAATCGGCTGCGCTCCCGAAACAAGATCAATAGAAAATTCCAGAGCTCGATCAGGTGGCAATCCAGACATCTCCTCGGGGAAGACGTCATCGAAATCACGCACCACAGCTGGCCTCTCCAGCTCCATCTGCGTAGCCACAATCTCCACCGGCCTGGCCCGAAACCTGATCGGACCGAGCGAACTGCTACCCCGGCTGAACTCAAATACTGGATGTCCGGGAATCTCGAACACCACCTTCTTCCTCCGACAGTCGATCGTAGCATAGAAGCTCGCAAGCCAATCCATCCCAAGGACCGCATCATAGTTGATGATGTCGTGGACAATGAAATCAACGTAAAGCTCATATCCACAAAACACCAACGAGCAAGAATTGCAACCAAGTTGCACCGAGACCATGCCATTCCCTGTAACGATATTCCAACTCTTGGAAAGAGGGGACGTCAACAAGGAATGCTTCTCCACGAAGTTCCGCGAAATAATGCACATCGATGCACCAGAGTCAAAGAGAACTCGTGCAGGAAAAGTGCACACCAAAATCACACCTACAAACAGTCTAACAATCAAGCCCTAGTCTAACAAACAATCATGTTTAAGCAAACAACATAATCTAACAATCAAAACTAGCTAGAAAAGTAACAGCTAGATTGAGGATTACCTGCGATAACCTCATCCACAGCCTCGCTCTCCACAGCGGTCATTAGAAATGCCTGCCTCCTCGACAGAAAAGCCTGCTAAAAAGCCTGTCTCTGTGGGACAAGAGCTGCTCCACGTCCAGCAGGAACAGGCGCTCTCTGCTGCAACGGCTGTGCTACAACAGGTGCCCTCCGCAACTGATTCGCATGCCGACAATCCTTCGCGACATGAGAAGCATCACCACAAACCAAACACTGGCCCAGAAATTTCCTACACTGATCCTTGATGTGGCCAGGCTTGCCGCAGAAATGGCAAGTCTTCTGATTAGGCCCTCCTGGCCTCTTGAACTGCACTGGATGATTAGGCTTGAAACCAGGCCTAACCACCGCCCTGGCCTGCTCCATAGGCCTCTTCCCAGCACCAGAAACATGTCCTCTCCTCTGACTCAGGTTCAGCTCCTGCCTCCTAGCAGCGACCAGAACCTTCTGATAAGAGTCCAGATCAGAGGAAGACACAAAACTCTGAAGCTCCAAAGCAAGCCCCTGCAGGAACCTCTGAGCCCTCTCATCAGCATCCTGCACCATCTTCGGTGCGAACCGACTCAGCCTAGTGAACTCTTGGTGGTACTGGTCCACCGATGAGCTCCCTTGCTTCAGATCAATAAAACGTTGCAGCATCTCCTTCCTAGCAGCCTTCGGAAAGAACTCCTCATCAAACCTGGACTTAAAAGTAGCCCAAGCTATCGGCTCCACCAGCATCTTCTCTTCCGCATCCCACCAGTTCTGAGCATTATCCTTGAGTTGCCTCTTCGCCAAATCAACCCATCCAGCCGGGGTGATCTTGGCCATCTTCAAGTTATCCTCAATGTTCCGAATCCACTCATCGGCAGCCAGAGGACTCTCAGTCCCATCAAAATAAGCAGGACCCAGCTCCCGAAATTGCTTCACTCCCGGCTCGGAGCGAGGGGCATCCTGGATTGCCCGACCAGCTCGAACAACTGGAGCATTCTGGACTTGCAGGAGCACGCCTTGCTGAACCTACATCATCTGAAGCATCATATGCATCATCTCTCCATTGGTGGGTTCCCGCTCAGGCTCCTCGTCATGAGGGGGTACACTACCACCACCACGGGTAAATCGCCTTCCTGCCATCTAATGACACAGAAACGAAGCAGATTAGACTCATAGCTTATGACTCGGATGTCGAACTTAGTTTATTAGACATTCTAATATTATTATCGTTATTCCGACAATTCGCGGTTACAGAAGAGTGACCTGCATGGGCCACCAACAAAACCTGTCACGCCCCGCTTCCCTAAAATGGAGGCGAGACGTGAAAAGGTCCGCACGGGAGTGGAGCTGTGAAGCCCCAAACCCGATAAGCGTCAATAAAACATAAGCAGGTCCCTGTAACCATAAACGGAACAACAATAATAACACAGGAGAGACAGAAATAAAATCTCAAATCTCAGAATCTGTCCAACATGAAAATTAAGTTCAACATCCAGAAAAGCCACCAGGCTAAAAGAAAGAGTCTAAAGGCCCAGAACAAGGCCAACAAAAGGGACACCATAACAAAGTATTGTTGCCACGCACCGACAATAAAACAGTCTAAACAACAACACAAACAGTCTCTACGACTTATCGCCCGTGTCCACGAAGTCCTCGTCAAACACAGGCTCGGGCTTGGCGTCTGCAAACACCTCGTCCTCAACAATGAACTCAGGCTCAGGATCTAACATGTGTCACCCAAAAGAGTAAAGGGGCACATGTCAGCAAGTCTAAAAGACTTGGGCAAGGAAACTGAAAAGGAAGGCAAACTAACAACCTAGCAGTTATAGTATGCATGACATGGCAGTTATGGTATGAGTGCACAAGTAAGACATGGTGAAACCACAAGTACAAGAGAACAATTTTCAGGGCATGTCAAGAGTAGCCAAGCTACTAACAATCTCAATCTTTTCACTAGTCACGTTTCAAGTTATTTGTAGATGTTTACGCCTTACAGCTGAACTGTTGGACATTCACACTGATTGCCCGCTTAACACTACCCCAGAACCCAGAGTTTACGCCTTACAACTGAAGTTGCTGATCGGGCAGACTCCCAGTTAATTGGCCGCTTAACCCTTACCCCATCCCACACGTAAACAAGCCAGGGTCCATGTACACGATGCTCAGTGAATGAGCCACTGTTGCCCCGCACAAGAGCTTGTTTTAGGTTCACAATTTGGCGTAGGGTTGTGCCCGCTAAAAGCAGGTGCCTAGCCTCAATCATTTCACTAGGTGTAGCGGAGCTACGCAATCACGGGAACATTTAAGGACTGCAATGACATGACAATTAATTCGCATACCGTTAATTGAAATTAAACATGACATGGTAGTTGTGCAACATGATAAATGTCGGATCTAGCTTCGTTGTCAAGCTAGTTCCTGAAATTGCGCCTAGGCGAGTATCATTTCGTCGCCTAGTCTCTTTTACGCCTACAACAAGCAAATGGCCTAAGACATGGCCTAAAACCCTAAGTGGCAAATTTCACTTGCCTAGCACCGAGGATGACGATCACGAAGGTTCGTCTCGCAAGCGCTAATCTACAGGGAAAGTCGTTGTTAAGGAGAAACAATCATCAACCAACATCCATTTTTATTCGGGTTTCACAAAACACAAATGGGTTAAGAGAACTCTATAGGATCGAGTCATTACCGAATCGTTAGCAGAAGAACGATGCCGAGCAAGCACGGTGACGGAAGAAACGATCCGGGGAACCTACGGTTCAGATCTGGAAATGGGGAGAAAATCTGGAGAAATGGGGTTTCGGGGATTTTAGGGGGTTTTCCGGCGACCTAGAGGTGGTGGCCGGCCAAAATGGAGGGGGAGAGGAGCTCTTCATGAAGGAGGAAGGCTAGGGTTAGATGGATGATGATTTGGGGAAGAAGGAGGCTCAGGAGAAATTAAAGAATAAAAGAAAAACGTTTGGGGGGTTTAAATAGGCACAGCCGGCGGCTGGGCAAACCCTAGGTTTACGACAGCAGTTAGTCGGTCAAAGAAGGGTTGTTGACCGACTAGTTCAACAACTAGTCGGTCGGCCGACCAACTGTGACCGACTAAAACCAAACAGCGAAAGTAGGGAAAAATCTGGGTAATGAATTAGTCGGTCTGTGAAGGCCCGTCGACCGACTAGTTTGCAACCTAGTCGGTCGGTGAGTGTTCATGGACCGACTAACGATAAACAGTAACTTAGGTAAAATTGATTGAAGGAACTAGTCGGTCTGATAGCAAGTTTTGACCGACTAGTTTCACATCTAGTCGGTCGGTGGTTGTTCTTAGACCGACTAAAAGTAAGCAGTAACTCCTGTACAATTGATTCAATGAACTAGTCGGTTCCAGTAGAGTTCCTGACCGACTAGATCTCAATCTAGTCGGTTGGTCCCCCTTCTTGAACCAACTAAAGTGCACTAAAAGTGCCGAATCGAAGCGCGAAGCTTCGGGAAGATTCCTACGGCCTCTAGGATCACTCTAACTCATAAATATGAGCGATTTGAAGTTCATCATGAGTGACTTACTCCAAGATCAACGATTCTAAGGAAGAAGCTAGAAAATCACGACGAAACGATCGAAATGAAAGCTACGGAGACGAAAACCACACATAAGGAGAAAATCCACCAAAACATATATATAATATAAATAATCCAGATACATGAAAACCAGTCGTTACAGCGGTGGCGGTGCTCGGAGGGAGAGAGTGATCGGAATAGGGTGAGAATAGATCGGGGTGGGGGCATGAGCATGCGTGAGTTTGGCAGCGGAGTGGACATGCATGGGTTCAGGGGGGTCTGTGTGTATATATGAAGTGGGGGGAGAGACATGGGAGAGGGTTTTCTGCTGTGTGTTGAACGGATATGAGAACAAGGGGGAAGGGGCATTGTGTGCGTGAGTTCTACATGGGTTTGAGGTGAGAGGTGGAAGTGGGGTTTCGAGAGTTGAGAACGAGAAGAGAGGGAGAGAGTTATGAGTTTGCTGAGTGCCACTCGTAGGAGTAGATATATAGGATAAAATAATATATTATATTATTAAACCCTAATTAATATGATCATTAATGGGGTAGAGGGTGGTTAGAGGGGGGGAATGGATCTAGCCTTTTGGGAAATAAACGTGCTCCCACGTTTGTATGCTGGGTTGCTACGGTTGAGGCTAAGGTTAATCAATTTAGATAATTAATTTAAGATAAACCCGTAATTAGTAAAATAATTAGAAATATGAAATTACGATTTTGCCCCTGGTATTAAACGTGTCCGAAAAATTATGAAAATAGTACCACGGATTCGTATCGTCGCCAGGGTCATGAATACAAAGTCCATTTTAAGGTTCGAGCGACGAAAAAAATAGAAAAAAATCATTTACTCATTTTGAAATCGTTTGAAATATTCTTTGTTACAGAAAAACACGTGCACTATGAAAACCCATCATTACATTCTACACTCCTTACAAAAATTTCGTCCTCAGAATTAAGAAGACCGATCATTGCCTAAGTAATTAAACGATTAAGGTAAGGCTCGATGAATGTTAACGATTTAGAAAAATAAGTTGTTAATAACATGAAATATAATGTGATACCATGGCATCAAGAAAACAAGAGGTGTTATGTATGAATACATACTATTGACATCACCATAGCTTCGGTAACTAGTCTCGAAACCAGTATCATCACAATAGTTATCCCCGATTTCTCAAGTTGCCAAAATATGAGACAATGGCATCATATGAAAATGAGGGCTATTATGATGACAACATCTGTTCGAACTTGGAATTTGAGGTGATAAGCCAATAGCAAGCTATTTATACCACATCAAAAAGATCATAAAGTTCAAAGCTTTTACTCGTGCTAATGGTGACTAATATAGTCTAGCCAAGGATGTCATTCATAATATAGCATACAAAAGGGGGTATCGACTAATCCATATGCATTTGTGCTGGTACACCTAACCAGCCAAGCACTAATGACATCAACTCCCATGATACCCAACAACAAACCAATATCCAGATCAAAACCAAAAGAAAAATACAAGGCCAACTTTCAATGACCAAAATTATCGCTACCACTCCTTCCAGCAATTCCCATAACATCCAACAACAAGCCAGCACCAAAACCATCTTCCAAATCCAAGCACAAGGCCTACATCCAACTTCAACACCCAAGGCCAACAGCATGCCAATACTCATCCCTAACGATACCCCTTACCAACACCATTGGTTGACATCCATAGTTATCACCATTAACCCTAAACAATTCAACGACCAAGAACTCACCATCCAACAAACACGAAGGAATTGACCCAAGAAGGAAACGAAGTGAGGCACTTTTAGGGGCAAGACCCAGGACAAGGAGCTTGAAAGAAGTCAAAGAATCGCAACTTCCCAAGATCTCAACCACACGACAACAGCGAGGGTGGTGGTGAGGGTCGTTGTTAAGCCCAACAATCCCCAAAATCATCGTTGGGCCTTCGGTGGCTGTCGATCCATGGCGGCTACGACTGCTCGACATGGCGAGTGTCACCGAAATGGGGTGGAGTGGTGGAGCTTCGGGTGAGGCCAGAGGATCTTGAAGCGATATGGGTTGGGATCGCAGGGAAAAGGCGGGGTGAAGAAGAGGGTGTCGACATGGCGTAGGGGAAACCACAGGATGGGTTTGGTGGGGAAGAGATGAGGGGATTAAATGGGGTGTCGAAGTCGTCGGTAGGGTAGGGTATAGTAGGCGAGACCGGGGCTCGAGGAGAGGATGCGGACAAAAGGTAATAAAGAGGGGGAGATGGTAGGCGAGAAAAAGGGTTCAAACCATGGAAAATCAGGTACAGAATAGAAAAAAGAAAACTACAAGTTCAAGAAAGACAAAGAAGAAGTAGCTGCTTACGCTTAATCGTCTCCAAGTCTCTAACATCATTCTTAAATGCTTGGCAAGCTTCTGAGCATCCTTTGATTACATCCAATGTCGTCGATGAGGACTACTACGAATATGTCCAAACACTCGTAGAATGATTACGAGACTCGTGAATACCAGCGGTGTGTTGACCACATCAATGGCATCATCAAGTATTCATAACAAATATAATTGGTCTTGGAAGCAGTCTTCGAGGCGTTAACTTTCAACTGGTGATATCCTCTTCTCAGATACAACTTTGATTGATCCTTTAATATAATCAATGCGAGGAAAACGACATTCACTCTTCACAATTATCTTATTAAGCAAACATTAATTGATACCCTCGTGCCAAGATCCATTCTTCCAAGAGCACTCCAATGTTAAGTTGTATCCATTCATTTCCCAACAAATCATACAATCGAGACTGAAACATCTCGTATGAATCATGTACATAGGACGCTTCACACGTATATCGATCCAATACAAGTAAACACTCGAGACATCCTGTACTCGAGGTCAATTTGAGTATTTCATACTATACATACTGATCATACTATATTGTTCATGAGGTAGTTAGCAGAGACCTGCATGGGCCTCCAAACTTGTAACGATCCGCTTTCGAGGGCCATTACTTATTTGATTACTGTGGCAGGTCTGCAGATCACCAGTGAAAACAACATAGCCACGATGCAGAGATGTACAAAAATACTCAAATAATGTCCATTTATTACAATCCATGATGTACAATATGCTCCAACAAAGATACATGAAAGAAAGGAAGTACATATGTGAAAATAACTCTAAAAGTTGCGGTCTCAGGGTCGAATTCTGGCTCTGCCAACTCAGGAACATCTACCTCAACATGTACGTCGTCTGTGGTGCCAAGAAAATAGAACCGTAGGTAAGTCACAACAATTCTAAAAGTAGAAATAAAAGCAATGCTCAAGTATAAAGCAAGCTAAGTAAGGAAACATGCTAAAGAAGTAGCTATAGACAAGTGCGATAAGTAAAGTAAAAGCAATCATGCATATAAGAACGATAAGTAAAGTATGGGTGGCTGCACAAGTGTAGTAAGTAACGTGTATGGAATGTGTAAAGTAAAGGTGACTGTGCAAGCAAAAACTATACTAGAACTACGTGACTCAAGTCGAAGAGTACGATATGCAACCATTGAGTTCATCTCTTACCTGGGTGAGCTCACCCAGACGAATGCTGGAACACAGGTAGCGGTACATGTATTTGTCGAAACGCAGGCATCGGGACGGGATGCCGAAACACAGGCAACGGTACGGGAAGATGAACTCCAGTCACTCCCACACTCTCTCAAACTATGAGTTACCCCAAACCCAGTGATGTGTCAAGTGTTCTATGTACATGATTCATACGAGATGTTTCACAAGATGTTCCATACGATGTACCACATGATATTATTAGTTCCTTATTTACAATGACAATTAAACCAGGATCACTGGGTGACTTTCTTATTAAAAACCAGAAAGTTAGGAACCCATTTCAAAGTAGACTGGGCCAAAGCAAAGCGGATGCTAGGAAATTTGAGGATAAAGACAAGTCCAACAGTGGTGAAGTTGATTCCTGCTTTGAGCACCTGATATTTCGATTAGTACACACTTTACCCAAGTTAATTGTCATGTATTACAACCACCAAAGTTGAAAGTTAGCAATGTCGTATGCTTAATTAGATAGTCATTCTGCAGTTGATTAGTTTCCTAGTAGATTAGGTCTCTAGTCTTTGGTTTAAGTCAATAGCCGTTCTGAGGCTATATGTGATGTCCTACGTTCGTACGAGTACACTATCTAATATTCTAAATCTAGAATTCATTGTGACGTACTAGTTCGATGTTGTTGTAGTGAGCTGGGACTAGAGCTAGAGCTTCCAAGGGTGCTGGTGCACGAGAATTGGTACCTGCAAGCACAAGAAATAATCTGTTAAAGAACACACTAATTTCTATCTATTTATCTTGATCGTTTTGATTTTATAATCGATTGAAACGGTGTCAAAAAGCATTCTAAATTTTTATACTGGCTAGATATGATGAATATAATTTTACCTAAGAAGGAAATACTTTTCTGAAGCCTTTGGGTATTTTTAATTATTTTTAAAAGCTCAAAATGAATTTAAAAACTAATTTTAATTAGTTATCGTAATCGTTCAATAATTTCTTCTGGATGAAATACGTATCAGAATGTTTCAAGTGAGCTGTCAAAACGACCGTCTCGTTGAATACTACAACATATAATTTTCTCGTACGTCAATGTAAGTGAAATTCTCGTGAAATGAATTTTAAAGCGAATTTTGCTTTATTAAGTTTTGCCTTTGAAAAATCATTGTGGGAGATATACTTGCCTTTTGAAGATGAAACCATCGCCAATAAGTCTGTTTCATCGTTTCTGATTTTCTGGGCCTTGTCTCGTATTTTTCTAAGGCCAATACAATTTATAATCAATTTATCACGATCCGCCCTTAATATATAATATATATATATATGCGTATTAACGTATTTTTCGTATTTAATATTGTATATCACCGTTCCCACTCTTCATCTTCGCATTTTCACGAATGCAACAGCAGCACAGTGGGGGGCTTCGTCGAGGCGGCAGCAGGGCAGTGGCGGAAGGCGTTTGGCGGGGCGGCGGAAGGCGTTCGGCGGCGGCTGTGAGGAGAGGCAAAGTAGCGACGGCAAAGCGGTAGAGGGACAAGCTGTAGGGCTTGGGGGTAGGCTGTCGGGGCTGCTACGGTGATGGCAGGGAGCGGTGGGGTCGTCGGGCACGGTGGGGGGAGGCCTTCGGTTTGGGTCGTCGAGAGGCTATGGTGGAGCGTGGGGATGAGACAACGAGAGCAGTGGTGTTGTGGCCTTGAGAGCATGCAGCTTTAGACTGAAGTGGGCAGCGGCGTCGTTGGGAGCCCGCCGGGGGCGGAGGTGCACTTGAGCTGAGGGGGTGCTGTTGAGTTCGACGGTGGGCGCTCGAGCAACGGAGCTCGCCATCGGCAGTGTCGATGCAGAGGAGGCATCGGCAAAGGGTGATGCTGACGCTATCTTTGGTGATGGACGAAGCGGCAGAGCTCGACTGCGGTGCTTCAGTCGACGTCGGAGGTGGAGCAGCTCCGGTGGAGTTGTTCGGGCATGGGGGCGTTGGAGCTTGGGGGTGAGCTCATGGGAGGCGGCGGAGCTTGCTACAGTGGTAGGGCTTCGTCGAATTCCTGTCGGTGGAATGGGGTCATGGGAGGAGGCTCGGGCGGTGTTGGGCTTGGCGAAGGGTGCAGAGCGACGGCGGTGCTCGGAGGGAGAGAGTGATCGGAATGGGAGGAGAAGAGATCGGGTTGGGGGCGTGAGCATGCGTGAGTTTGGCAGCGGAGTGGACGTGCATGGGTTCAATGGGGGGTCTACATTTGTATATGAAGTGGGGGGAGAAACATGGGAGAGGGTTTGCTGCTGTGTGTTAAACGGAGATGAGAACAAGGGGGAAGGGGTATTTTGTGCGTGAGTTCTGCATGGGTTCGAGGTGAGAGGTGGAAGTGGGGTTTCGAGATTTGAGAACGAGAAGAGAGGGAGAGAGTTATGGGTTTGCTGAGTGCCACTCGTAGGAGTAGATATATAGGATAAAATAATATATTATATTATTAAACCCTAATTAATATGATCATTAATGGGGTAGAAGGTGGTTAGAATGGGGAATGGATCTAGCCTTGGGGGAAATAAACGTGCTCCCACGTTTATAAGCTAGGTTGAGGCTAAGGTTAATCAATTTAGATAATTAAGTTAAGATAAACCCGTAATTAGTAAAATAATTAGAAATATGAAATTACGATTTTGCCCCTGGTATTAAACGTGTCCAAAAAATTACGAAAGCAGTACCACGGGTTTGTATCGTCGCCAGGATCATGAAAACAAAGTCTATTTTTAGATTCAAACGACGAAAAAAATAAAAAAATCATTTACTCATTTTGAATTCGTTTGAAATTGTCTTTGTTACATAGAAACGTGCACTATGAAAACCGACCAGTACACCAACTTAGCCTTCGCCAGCCTTTGTGGAACTGGAACTGGTGGCACATAGACTCTCTCCTTCTGAGGCTTGTCATTTTCCTATTTTTCCTCTCCATCAATAACCATTATGGGTCCCTCAGCTTCTTTATCTCCATATATACCAACCAGATTGTTATGTTTGGAAGATGGAGCATGGACCTTAGAGCATGGACCTTGGCGGGAGTCGTGTCCTTCTCGCCTCTAGTAGTCACTGCCACTACCACATTGATGTGGCTGGTTTTTCTCCTTGGATTTACTTCAGGTTGATCCGACAATTGGTTTTGGGCTCTAGCCAACATAGTCATTTGCTCTGCCAGCTGTGCAACAACAGTATTGAGATTTTCTTGGCCTACTAACAGTTTAGTCTTGATTTTCTCTTGTGCGACCATGAACTCCTCAACCCTTGTCTCATGAGCAGACTTTTGAGGTCCCAGCTGTGGGTTTTACAGTCGCCAAGTCTGCTTATAACCAAGGGGTCGATAAGGCCCAGCTTGTTGCCTCTGCTGAAATTGTTGCTGCTGAGGTGGCCTTTACTGATATTGTTGCTGCCAAGGTGGTGGGCGAGCTTATTATTGCTGGGGTTATTGTTGTTGTTGAAGGTTCAAAGCTCTACTATTGTTTGCATAAGAAAATCTGGGTGGAGTTTTCCAAGCCGGATTCACCCAAGATCCATTGTTTCCACTCCCAGGCTTATAATCTAAAATATATTGAGCCTGCTCCACAGGTTCCTTATTTGCTTCAGCTTCTGCATACATAACTTGGCCGTGTCTTTGCCAGTATCTCATAGTACCACTGGATGATGTATCTTGAGCACTAGATGGCTCACTCAGCTTCTTCTTTATTCTCTCTACCACTCTAGATAGAGCATCAAACCACCCAGTCAAGTCTGCTGACGTCCCCTAGATTTGGCACTATATGCAGTCGGATCGGGGATACCAGCTTTAAATATTTGTAACCGCAAGCGCACGGTGTTGTAGTGTGGCTTGGGGGTCGAACTCAGGAAGGCGTGTGTTATGCTTGTTGTCAAGGAGGAACCGGTTCACCCGGAGCGTGAGCTAGCCCGATCAATCGGTTGGTTGTCACGAAATGGAAATACAAAGGATGTAAGATATAAAAGGAAACCTAGGACTTTGGTTTCCACCCTATCATGAGCTCTCTCTATTATGACCGACGGATAGGAACACGATCGGATTCTAGGGTTTAGTGGTGAGACGTTGCCTCTGAGAGTGATACCTAGCATCCCATGGGCTGGATATTCCGGTCGATGCCCAGGATGATACGCTAGGTCTACCCGGGTTCAGTCGGTGGACATTCTCATTTCCATTAACACCGACCGACTCCGAGAGCACAAAGCTCGCAACGATTGCTCCCAACATTTCATCATGTCGTTCCCACGCACTAGGATTCAATGTCTACGCTAAGGGTGTGAGCTGTGGTTAGAGGATCAAACGATAGTTTTATTTCCCCTTCACAAGCCTAGTAATATTGAGATTCACTATTTACAATGATGTATGACGATCTGTAGTGGGAATTCCCTAGCCCTAGACACTTTTATTATATTGTATTTGAATCGATATTTGACCAACATCTCTATCACCGACACCGACAACCACCACCATTTCCATTGCACCACACCATAACCATCTCCACCAATAATACATTCGTAGTCGAGCCAACCTAGGATAGATTGGAACCAACACCACCTTCTCGTGTTCGATACCCGCTCGCCACTTGACCGTGCGCTTGCGGTAAAACTACAATCGTTCTCCGGGTGTATATCCGGGGCCGATCAAGTTTTTGGTGCCGTTGCCGGGGAGGTGTTTCCCGTTGGGTGTCAATTTGTCACAATTAGATTAATTAGACTACGAAAAAAAATTTAAAAAGAAAGTTTCACCCCACCACCATTATTATCATTTCTATATTCTGTTGTGCCACTGATATTTTTCTCCAGATATTTATCTTTGTTGATTAGGTGCTATGGATTATACTACGTTGACCACAGATTTTGATCGGAGTGCTCAGATAGGAGAATACTATTTTGATCAGAGTGCTCAGATGGGAGAATACTATTATGATCAGAGTGCTCAGATGGGAGAATACTATTATGATCAGAGTGCTCAGATGGGAGAATACTTTTTTGATGAGATGCATGCAAACCAGGTTGAAATGCAAGCCAGGCTTGATAAGAGCAACCTTCAATTGGAATGGGTGAAGAGGGTACTTAAAATGAATGCGCTCATGCTTAAGGTTGCAGAGATTTCCAAAGATATCAGTTCTGCTTCTTCATTTTATGGGCAAGAAGCATCACCTATCATATTACCAGAGCCAGAATGTGCCGTCGTCGATCCCATATCCTATGATACAGCTATTGCATATGAAGAATGGATGGACGAAGAGGCAATGGATGAAGCAGAAATTGAGTCATATGCACAGCCAGAGGAGGACGCATTTCAGATATTATTGGAGGGCCTCTTGGAGTCAGTGAGGTTCGCCGGTTCAGAGAGCATTACAGCAGGTGATGCATTTGAGCTATGATTTGCAGATTTTGTTATGAACCGTGTTTCAGCTGCAGGAACAATTGAGGAGGACATCCATGTCAGTCTTGATGGGGATAGACTATATTTTCAGATTGCTTGTGGGCATTACCCTCCACAAGATACATCCCCACAAGTTGACACACATGAGCAGCCAGCATCACCATTCCAGAGAGAGCCTACATTGATAGTCGATAAGAAGGCAAAGGAGCACACTATCGAGCCAGAGCATATTGACGAGGAGGCCTTACATGCGGAGCCAGAGCATGCTTTTGAGGAGGCCTTACACAGAGAGCCAGAGCTTATCACCGAGGAGGTCTTACATCGGGATGAGGACACAGCCATTCATAAGGATCCCAAGCACTACCCTCCTCCATTGGAACTCCCGCAGCTACCACATCCTTCCACTGACATCGAGAACTATCCCACAGAGCTTACTGCTCCTACTTAGGGAGATATTTTTACCCACTCCATTTTTGAATCATGCATTCCATTCGATATTTATTTTGATTAAGATATTTTTGACACTTCATACCTTTTGTAGCATACATATGATTATGGACCGGAGGTATGCTTGGATGTGTCACAGTTTGACGAGTCTATCGAGGAGATCCACAGCTATGATCCAGATTTACCTGAGCAGCTGAGAGAGGAAACCACGGAGACAACTATCACAGCACGAGAGGATATTGGATTATTTCCATGGAAGTATCTTCCACCATTATTTATTCCATATATTTCTATAGACAATCCTCTTTGAAATACTTTTATTATGAGGGTGAATTTTTTGCAGCGAACTGATGCATCCTATTCTCTGCAGTGTACAGGTGGAGTCCTTGTAGGAATGCTGGAGGATGCATTGCTGGAGTTCGTTGGAGTCCGTGGACACATGCGTCTGGCGGAGCCATGGAAGGAGCAGTTGGAGCAGTTGCTTGCACCGGCAAAGATACTGGATCCGCCTTTTGTTATAGGTGATATCAATCTAGTAGTCTAAAAATTGTATGCTTTCAATAAACTCGAATCCTCTCGACAGTGAGAGGACCGTATAGATTTGATTGAATAAATATCACCTCATATGATGGCAACAAAAAAATCTTTTACACCCCAAACCCATTATATATTAATTGCCCTCTTCATATTTTGATACGCCACATTCTTTTTCTCACCACCATCGAGCATTTCTTTCAAGTCAAACCTTACTTTCTTATTTGTTTGACTTGATCCCGCTTAGCAAAGCCGTGACATTTTTGATCAAGTCATTTGAGTAGGATTATTTGGTATAAGCTTGGGGGAAGGCGCTCTCATGCATCATTGTATTCGCATGTAGTTGTATTAGGATTTCATGTCATTCATTTTATCATTTTTCATTCACCCCTTTATTATTACCGTTGTTCCCATATTCTTCCACTATGATCACATTGAGGACAATGTGAAGTTTAAGCTTGGAGGAGTGCATTTCCATGCCATTTAGATGCATTAGTTGCATTTTTACTTTATTTTAGGGATTTTAAAAAAAATTCAATATTTTTGCATCATCTTTTTGATTTTCCCATCTTATTTTCCTTTTATGTGTGTGCATGCATCATATTGTGTGCTTGTTTTTTCTTTTCTTTCATCTCTTTTATTTTTATATCTTTATTTTCTTTTCCTCCTTTTTCTAGATTTGTTCCTTATGATGATATCTCTTATTGCATTAGTAGCCATCACGATGCTTATTATTCCATGCCATGCTACTTAGAGTATTACATAGTCTTGCTATTCACATGTGCTTGGAAATCTATTTCTCTTGATGATTCCTGTATATGAATGCATGATATTAATTGAAGCTAAATGTATGGATTAGTGTTTAGTGTGCTTTTGTTGGAAGTACACCAAGATTCATGCATCAATTGTATAACGGAAGCATCTGCCTTATTGTCTTATTCGCCTCCTGTTGCATGCTTGATATGATTGTGTGCTTTACCGCTTGACTTCACTTTTTATTGAGATGATTGAGAATATTCATGCTGACATATGATTTTTAGTTGAAGTATTATTTTATTGAACCATTCTTGCACATCTTAGAGTGAACCGAGTGTTACATTATTTCTCTCTCCACATATATCTTTTTATTCTCTACATGTCACTTGAGTTCACCTCCTAAAGCTACTTATATCGCATTTATTTCCCAAAAATCCCTACAAAAGAAAAAGGTTGCTCCAAAAAGTCCAAAAAGCCAAAAAGGAGCCAAAAACCAAAAATACAAATCAAATAGCTTCTACAAAAATCCAAAAAGAAAAATGAGAAACAAAAAGTTCCAAAAGAAAAAGAAAAATGTTTCTCTATCTCATTATTGGAGCCACAAAATACTTGGGAAAACCAAGGCAAAAATCACATTTTCACTATCATATTCCTTTAGATGCGATGCCTCAAGCCAAGCTTGGGGGATGAATTCATTTGACCATATGAGTGAGTACAACATTAGAGTGGAGAGGTGCACGAATGGGGAAGTTTGATAATACTGAGACTTAGCGAATTACTTTAGCTATGGATATTTCTTATGAATTGATATGAAAATGTGAATGACATGTCTTTATTCCATTCTCTATTGCATGCTTGGTGTGATTCTTATATGCTTCTGTTATAACTCTTGATTGAAAAGTGCATCGCCAACATTCGAATATTAAATTCTATGAAATGCGTGATGTGGATATGAATTGATTGTATGAATTTAGAGAGTCCATCTTGTTGTTCTTAAAAGCTTGCAAGTACCATGTTTAAGTAAGATAGGGAATCTTTATAGCATGTGATTCGTATTTTCCAAGTTATCGTGATGTATGGCTTACGGCTTGAGATCTGAGATAATAATCTAGCGACCCCTTCCACTTCGTATTCTTTTTCTTTCCTTTCATTTCGTCTGTTTTCATTTCCTGAGTTCGTCTCTCTACTTATCTTCCTCGAGGACGAGTAAGAGGTAAGCTTGGGGGATTTTGAACGGTCCATATTTTACACCTTTTTTCTGCATGTTTGCACGCCATTTCGATTGCTCATATTGCGATTTTCACGATTATTCGATGAAATTGCGTTACTTTTCACTATTTCTTGTTTTTGTCGGATTTCAGGAAATATGGAGCAATTGGGAGCAAAAATGAGCTTAAAGGACTTGCACACGTAACGGATCATCGTTCATGACCTTATTGAGAAGTTATCGGCTCTAGAGGATGAGTGGAGAAGGAAAGAATTTGATAGAATCGACGAGGAGGCGAAAAGGAGAAGAAAAGAGCTCAAGAGTACCCCACTCGGCCGAGCAGACTGCTCACTCAGTCGAGTGAAGGACCACACTCGCCCGAGTGAAACGGATACGCACCGAAGATTTGCCATGATTCACTCGACCGAGTGAGAAAGCCCACACGTCTGAGTGCTACAGAGATTTCTTCCAGAGAAGAGGCCAACTTACTAGAATTTAGAGAAGCCTCACTCGGCCGAGTGGCAAAGCCCACTCGACCGAGTGAATAAGCCCACTCGCCCAAGTGTTATAGGGTTTTTCTCCTGAGATCTAAGCAGACTCTCTGGAATTTTTGGAGAACCGCAGAAGACCCTACTCGGCCGAGTAGAGACGTCTACTCGACCGAGTGAAGAATCCCACTCGGCCGAGTGATACCGATGACACGAGCGCCCAGATTTTCAGATAGCCTCCCACTATTTTGAAATCTGCTATCATTCAAGCAATCAAAATATTTTTCTCATATTTTTATGGATAGTAGACTTCATGACGGTTCCAACGCCGACAAGAACGCGCCAATCGGAGGACGGATAAAATCTGGAGAATTTCTGTAAGTTGATGCTGCAGTGCTGGAATTTCCACTCGGCCGAGTCATATTCCCAATCGACCCGAGTGACTGCGGGCCCAGATTTTAAGTTGGGGCCAAACTGATTTGGGCATGAATTTGAGAGGGTTTTGAAGGGTTATTTGCTAGGTTTTTGGGAGGCTATATAAGGGTTTGTAGCCGTCATTAGAGGGGAGTCCCCATATGTTATCTTAGGGATTATTTTAGAGGTTAGGCCATGCCATAGGCCCCCTCTTGGATCTAAAAGTTTGTAATTGGATTGAAATTCTTCATCAAAGCTAAGTATCTTTGTTCTTATTATTTGAATCTTTGATTTGTTATCTTTTTACATGCAAGCAATGTATCATATTGATTTCTATATCGTTGTTGCTATGCTTGAGTAGATTTGATGTTCTAGGGCATGGAGATGAACCCTATAGATCTAATTTCAAATTTGTGATGAATGAATTTCTAAGTTGCTAGAATTGCTAGGAGGTTAGGTTGTGATTGATTTATTACGGATGGCTAGGAATTTCCATCGATTTGGGGTTTGCAAGAGATTGGATTCCGATCGATGGGAAGGCCTAGATATTCGAATTAGGTTTATAATCGAAATTCTCTGGACTTGGTTTGCAAGAGATTGGACCAAAGCTAGGATTTTTAATTGTGATTCTATACTAATATCTGTTTGTAAGAGATTTGACGGATAGGAACTATCACAACCTAGGTCGTAGCTCGAGTTTGCACGAGAGTGGGCTCGAGATACGATTGAACAATGACATCGGTCTTCACGCTAGCTGCTTAGGCTAGGGTTTGCACGAGAATGGGCCATATCCTATGTTTGTTATAGACCGGCAATAGCGCGAGAGCGTGAGCTTGGTTCTACATTAAGTTACGACTAGTTCACCTCAACACAAGTCTAATAATATTGAGATTCACTATTTACAATGATGTATGACGATCCGTAGTGGGAATTCCTTAGCCCTAGACACTTTTATTATGTTGTCTTTGAATCGATATTTGACCAACATCTCTATCACCGACACCGACAACCATCACCATTTCCATTACACCACACCATAACCATCTCCACCAATAATACGTTCGTAGTCGAGCCAACCTAGGATAGATTGGAACCAACACCACCTCCTCGTGTTCGATACCCGCTCGCCACTTGACCATGCTCTTGCGGTAAAACTACAATCATTCTCCGAGTGTATATTCGAGGCCGATCAGTACCGGCGGTAGTGGTCGTGCCGGCACCGGAGGCAAGGCCTAAGGAGGGTCGTAGTGAGTGCCTCGGAAGAAACAGCTACAGAAACCGGGGTCGTGACACTAGGTCTAGCCCCGGGGTCTCCTCTGAACGTAGGGATATCCTGCTCACCTAAGTGGGCGGCAGGGGACGGTGGTCGTGGTGCGTCAAGGTCTGGAAACTGAAGATGTAAACCCCCCCCAAAAAAAACTCTGGATCTGGAGGAAACGACCAGTCTGCCTCAAGATGAATAGCCATACGGCCAGGATTAGGCAGAGTGGTATATGGGACAGGGGGTGGCCATAGTTGTAATGCCCTACAAAGCTACTGCACAAGTACTAGAGGGGGGTGAATAGTACTTTAAAATAATTAAGAGGATAATTCCTAATTATCTTGCAAACTCAACCAACAATGCGGAAATGTAAATATTGACAACAAAGAAATGCAATCGCAAACAGACAATTTAACGGGTTCGGATCCACCCAAGTCTCCCCGACTTGTTCCCGGTGATCCTACGTCCCAAACACCCGAATCCCCTCCGGATACTTGAGTTAGAAACTTCGAACTCAAATTTGCACTATGAAATACTTGTAGAAACCTCTACAAGATCAAATCATAGACAAATGAAATTGTGACTCCCACAAACCGGGATCACAAACACACTCTCACAACCGAGAGTACAACTTGCAATATTCAAAGTAAATTGAAATAAAAATGCTTACCACAAAAACCTATGCCTTGAGTAAAACTTACGATTTAGGGCAAAGAGGATTTTGGGGAAGATGAAGGCACCAAACTCTAGCTCCAAGATGTAGATCAGCGATGGAGAGCTAGGAGGTTGTTGGTGACCTAGAATCAAGCTCTTGGCTTGGAAGGCTTACAATCAATGAATCTCTCTTTTGAAATAAGAGTGAGGGAGAGATTCAAGTGAGAAATGAAAGAGCTTTGAATGAGAATTAATTGCTTCTCTTTGATCTCTAAACTTCAATAAATATCAGCCTTGAATGCTATGAATGCAGCACTCCAAGTATATATAGGATAGAGGAAAGAGAGAGCAAAATTCGTGGCATTTAATGCTCCAACGGCTCTATTCTGAAGCAGACTAATCGGTCAAAGAAGGACCACTGACCGACTAGTTCATCAACTAGTCATTCGGTGAAACAACATGAACCGACTAAGAGGTGAACAGCCAGAAGAAGAAGTTCAGGGAATATAGAACTAGTCGGTCCAAGAAGACTTGCCAACCGACTAGTTTCATAACTTGTCAGTCGGTGAGTGAACTTTGACCGACTAAGAGATGAAAACAAATAGTCTGAGTTCAAATACAGCTAGTCGGTTTAAGAGCAACTTCTAACCGACTAGTTCCTCAACTAGTCGGTCGGTCGTTGTGCTTTGACCGACTAACTGTAAACAGTAAGTTAGGCTGAACAGTAGAAGCTCAACTAGTCGGTCTAAGAAGGATTCCTAACCGACTAGTTTCATAACTAGTCGGTCGGTGAACCTTCTTGGACCGACTAACTGTAAACAGTAAGTGAGCTAGAAATTGAGAAGGCATTCTAGTCGGTTCAAGAAGCTTTGCCGACCGACTAGATTGCCATCTAGTCGGTTGGTTCTTCTTCTTGAACCAACTAACATGCACAAGAAGCCGCGAATCAAAGCGCGAAGCTTCGGGAAAATTTGTATGGGCTTCTAATAAGATCCTAGCTCTAATGAAATGAGCGTAATGAAGATTAAAACGTAAGACCTACTCAAGGCTTAACATTCTACGAAAGAAGCTAGAAGACTATAAATAAAACTTGACGAACCGTCTTCAAAAGCTTCAATCGAATCTTCTTGACTTCAATAATGGTCCTTGAGCTTCAACGAAGCTTCAAGCACACGATCACGCGCTTTGAGAAGTCTTGAGACGTAGCTTTTGATGTTCATAGAAATTTGGCGACGATCTCCATAACTGCGCTCACAAAGAGTTAGTTCACGATATTTATGTTTGCTTATCATCCAAAACCAAATCCGGGGAGTCAATACTCAACATTCTCCCCCTTTTTGGTGATGACAAACCAACATAAATAATAATCAAAAATAATGATTCAAATGAAATATACTTACTCCCCCTGCATTGATGACACGTTAATTCCAAATTAAATAATAATTATACACATCAAGCAGACGAGTAAAGTATAAAATGTGAATCCAATTATTGAAATTTCAGATTTAAAATCCATTTTTATATCTTAACTCCCCCTGAATCTAACATATCAAATTAGATTCACGGTAAATTGCTTTAAAATATCATTAGCACATCGTTATTATTAATTCTCTCCCCCTTTGGCATAAGCAAAAAGAGCGGGAGATCAACGACAACAACAATGGCTACAAATAAAAGCACGGGAGTCGAAGAATACGACCACGGTCCAAATGACACCAAAGGAAAATACGAAGTAAATCAAAGCGTGCCAATGAGACCAAAATCGAAAATCGAAAAATAAAATCATCAAAACGCAAATCAATTTCACGTATTGAGTTATGGAATATACTCTCCAATATCAACATTCTCGATGAATTAAGTGCATGGAAAACAATTCTATGTTTCCATAGAAATAATTTCTATTAAATCAAGATTTAATCATCGAGCGACGAAGTCAACATCAGAGACAAAAATATAATGTGCACAAAAGAAGTAAATGGCAACACGATGTATATATATATAAGAACATGATAGAACAAAATTATACATCTGCCAACATACACATAAGCGATCCTCAGATCGAAGCACAAAATACATCATATCTCACAACATACAACATATGTCACACCGGACATCAAAATGATCATACAACATAAGTGTAGCATCAAAACATGTATACATCAAAATACATCATACAGCATCCAAAAATATCAAAAATCATAACCACCCAAACTATCCTACCCCACTCTCTCACTATAAGATATATCATCCAAAGTGCATAGGGAGAGTCCTCCAAGCAGGCTCAGGAGGTGGAGGCAGGGTCAGCAGCAGCAGCAGGCTCTGTAGGAGGGGTGGTGGTCACTGGGTTAGCATGAGTGTCCACAGACGGGAGTGTCGCAGTAGGAGTGGCCTTAGGAGCACCAAACGAAGTATCCACCGGAGGAACGGTGGCAGCAGGTGTGCTCTCGGGAGCACCGGCAGAAGTAGCAGCAGCAGCAGATCCAACAAGCTCCTGGAGCTCATCCTCATCCATCTCCTCCTCGTCAGAAACAGACGGAGGAACCTCTATGTCCAAGCGAGAGCATATGCGATCGAGCATCTCCTCAGAGCGAGCACAACGAGACTCCACACGTCTCAACGAACGTGAAAGCTCAGCGAGAGTAGGAGAGGGAGCAGGAGCAGCTGAAGCAGAAGCTGAAGGGGTCGTCCTCTGAACGTGAAGAAGCACCGCAAGAGACTTCTTGACGGCCGTCGCATTCAGAGGGGGACCAAGAGGACACTCATCATCGGAAGGAAGAGGGACACCGAAGTGACGGAAAACAAGTGTCAGAAGGCAATGGTATGGGATGTGAGCAGATTTTGTGGACTTTCGGATACACTCGAAAGAATCCATCTTATCAAGAATAATCCTAGCCCAATTGATCTCGCTCCCGATGAAGAGAGCGTAGATCAGCTTAAGGAATGGCTGGGATGGCAAGCTCGATGAGCCGTACTTCGGAAGGAGGCACGACTTCAAGATAAGATTTAATACCAATGCGTTTGGCTTGAAGGATGTCGAAGGGACGCCATTCATGGCGGGAGGGATCACATGAAACATCTCAGCAAGCATGACCTGGTCAAGAGTAGAAATATCGTCGACAGAGATATCAACAGGAAGAAGGCCAGACGAGGAGACACCTATCAAATCCCCTAAGATTTCTGCTGTGAGGACAATCGGTGTCCCCAAGACAGTTGTCTCAATGGAATGGGTCTCGTCATACTGACCGCAAACACGGTTCGCATAGAATAGCTTGACAAGGCGGGGGTACGGGTGTGGATTCGCCTTAGGGTCATGGCGAAGATAATTGATAAGGCCGGAATGGGAAAGAAGATTGGATAGATGGGGAAAGTCGGAGAACTGAACGAAGTGCTCCAATAACAGAGGACAGTGTTCGATACGATTGTATGCCACGAGACACAACGGGTCATCGCGACATAACGATATATCGACACCGCCAACTAGCATGGGAGCCTTCCCCTTAGGCTGACGAGTGCTAGATCGGGGTGGAGGAGTAGGATCCCGAGCGGTATGCTCGGTCTCCGAAATATATTCCGTGTCGGAATCAGAATCAGCTGGAGGAGTGGGTGCACGGAATGAAGCTGGTGACACGGGTTGTTTCCTAGGCTTGGGCTGAGATCTAGGCTTGGCGGTCGCCGTCCTCTTCTTCTTAAGAGGAGGCGAAGAAGACGATGGATGGGTCGATTTTGATCGGCGTTTAGGTTGAGGGGGGTCCGTAGACGGAGACTCTACAGTCATAGGTGACAGACGTGAGGGCTCGATCGGGATGCGTTTCTTCGCCATAATTGAGACGAGACACGCGCAAAAAACGCACGAAATCGAAAACTAAAACCCTAGGCCGAACTGAAATCGATTGAAAATTGACCTAGAAGTGAACCCTAGGAGCTGTGAGAGATCCTAGGGAGGAGATATACCTAGGGAGGAGATAGGAGAGATCCACGGCCGGAGATGGCCGGAAATCGATGATCGACGGCGGTGGGAGAGAGGAAGTCGAGGGGTTTGGAGAGGGAGGGTTTTTCGCATCGACTAGAATAGATTCTAGTCTGTGTGGGGCTGATTAAATCGATTGGAATGCGAAAAGACACAGCAGTCCCCGATGCATTTAGTCGGTCACAGTTCAAGCGCTGACCGACTAGATGACGATCTAATCGGTCGGCCAATGAGCTTGAACTGACTAAGTGCAAACAGTAACTGAGGCCAAAATTAGGGCTTGAGTTAGTCGGTCCGTGTTCATTCACTGACCGACTAGAACGCAATCTAGTCGGTCGGTCAATGAACATGAACCGACTAAGAGAGTCCAAAAATTTGAAATTTCGAAATTTTGAGTTCTCTCCTAATCTCACTTGGACGAAACATCGTAATACTCTCATATATCATAATATTACCCCATAAAACATTGAAAATCTTAAATACCACGTTCATGAATAATTCAAGCACAAATTCCGAAAATTCAACCAAAAATCCAGAAAATCTCAATAATTCTAGCATGAGCAAATATAAAGGAAATTTATTAGCATGCAAAATTATTGAACAAAATATGAATTCTAAATCTCGGATTCACCCATAATCCCCAATTCTCGACGCAACCGCACAAAGGAGTCTTCCTTGAGTGGTTTCGTGAAAATATCGACGATTTGCTTCTGGGTTTCAACGTACACTAAAATGATGTCCTTTTTAGCAACATGATCATCTAAGAAATGGTGTCGGACATCTATGTGTTTAGAACGAGAATGGTGTACCGGATTCTTAGAGAGACAAATTGCACTTTGGACCGAGAGAGTTTAGTCGGTTAGAGTGTGTCTCATCCAAAGAACCTGAGCACACGCGGCACCTGCGGCAATATATTCCGCCTCGGTGGTTGAAAGTGATATGGAATTCTGCTTCTTGGAAAACCAAGAGACAAGAGAATTTCCTATAAAATGGCAAGTGCCACTAGTACTTTTCATGTCGGATTTGCATCCCGCAGAATCTGCGTCACTATATGAGATTAACTCATATGTGCTAGACTTTGGATAAAGTAATCCAAAGTCAAGTGTGTAACTTAAATAACGGAAAATACGTTTTACCGCTACTAAGTACGATTCCTTAGGTTGAGACTGATAACGAGCACATACACATACGGCAAACATAATATCAGGCCTACTAGCAATAAGATATAATAAACTACCTATCATACCTCGATATAGACGAATGTCTACATCTTTGTCGTCCGTATCTTTATCAAGATGTGTAGTAGTGCTCATTGGAGTCTTCTTCCCGGAGGCATTCTCCATTCCAAATCGCTTTAGCAACTCCACCGTGTACTTGGTTTGGTGGATGGAGATTGCATCGTTCATTTGGCGAATTTGGAGACCTAAGAAATACTTGAGCTCACCCATTTGGCTCATCTCAAATTGATCCTTCATAACATTAGAAAACTCTTCGCAAAGAGGGAAGTTAGTAGCACCGAAAATGATATCGTCAACAAAAATTTGAACTAAAATAATATCATTATTCGAATACTTAACAAATAATGTAGAATCAATTTCACCCATTTTAAAACCCAAATCCAAAAGAAAATTCTTTAGACGGTCATACCAAGCTCGAGGAGCTTGTCTCAAACCGTAAAGTGCTTTCTTAAGTTTGAAAACGTGATTTGGAAATTTTTCATTTATAAAACTCGGAGGTTGAGAAACATAAACTTCCTCAACAACATCTCCGTTTAAAAACGCACTTTTTACATCTATTTGAAAGAGTTTAAAATCTTTATGGCATGCAAAAGATAACAATAATCTAATAGATTCTAATCTAGCTACCGGAGCAAAGGATTCTTCGAAATCAATACTTTCCTCTTGCTGATAGCCTTAAGCTACTAACCGAGCTTTGTTTCGGACGACGATTTGGTTCTCGTCGGTCTTGTTCTTGAAAATCCACTTCGTTCCTATAACGGTGTGGTTCTTCGATGGCAATGGAACAAGCTCCCAAACTTCATTCCTCTCGAATTGAATGAGTTCCTCCTCCATGGCAAGGATCCAAGCACTATCTTCACAAGCTTCGTTAATATTCTTTGGCTCTATCGAGGAGGCAAAGGCACAATGAGCGAAGTAGTTGACTTGAGATCTCGTCTTGACACTATCAAGGATGTTGCCAATGACTTGCTCATGAGGATGGTCACGAACTGTATGAAACCGTTTGGGAATTCTCTGATCACTAGGAACATTCTCAAAAGATTCATTAGTAGGGTTGGTAACATTAGAATCAATAGAATTAGAATTACCAATAGAATCACATAAGACATCCATGGAGTCATCATCATTAGTAATTCTAGTCGGGACAAAACCTTCATTAAATGAAACATGAAGTGATTCCTCAATCATTGAGGTTCGTTTGGTGTATATCCGGTAGGCTTTGCTACGAGAGGAATATCCAACAAATATCCCCTCATCGGATCTTGGATCAAATTTGTCCAAACTCCCATACGTGTTTTTAATAAAACATTTTGCACCGAAAACTCGAAAATGTTTAACTTGAGGCAATCTACCAAACAACAATTCATAACAAGTTTGTTTGGTGTCGGGCCTTAAAAGTATCCTATTAAACACATAGCAAGCGGTATGTACCGCTTCCGCCCAAAATTGATGGCCAAGTTGGCTATCATCAAGCATAGTGCGAGCACATTCCACTAGCGTCCTATTCTTTCTCTCAACTACACCATTTTGAGGAGGTGCACGAGGGAAAGAGAAGGTGTGAGTAATACCAACTTTATCACAAAAATTTGAGAAAGACTCATTCTCAAATTCCCCTCCATGATCACTACGAATGGTGACAATGGTGGTTCCAATGAGATTTTGTACTTTCTTAACAAATAATGTGAAGTTTTCAAAAGCATCATTTTTATTACTTAAGGAAAATACCCAAGTAAATCTAGAAAAGTCATCAACGATGACAAGTCCATATCGTGCATTTCCTAATGAAGCAACTCTAGTTGGCCCAAAAAGATCTAGATGTAATAGCTCTAGAGGCCGCTTAGGTGAAATGCTTTTCTTAGGTTTAAAAGACGATTTTGGAAGCTTACCTCGTTGACACGAGTCACAAAAGCTTTTCTTTTGAAAGACAAGCTTAGGGAAGCCTCTAATAGAATTTAACTTGGAAAGTTTAAAGAGTGTTCCAAAGTTCACATGACCAAAACGTCTATGCCATAAGTGTTGTTCACTTGTGTTGGTAATGAGACATTGTTCATGTGATTTTGGAAGATCTAATATATAAATATCCTTAAGGCGTGTGCCGGAAAACAATAAATCATTATTATCTTTTCTTAAAATATGGCACATTCCTTTCGCAAAGCTAACTTTGTAACCTTTGTCACAAAGTTGGCTTATTGAAATAAGATTGTGGTTTAATCCTTTAACAAGGTAAACATCACTTATAAGTGGTTTAGAAGGATTACCTACTTTACCAACACCTATGATGGTTCCGCTCTCGTTGCCTCCAAAGACTACCCGGTTTCCATTTGCGATGGGAACCACTCCGGAGAGCAATTGAGCGTCACCCGTCATGTGTTTTGAACACCCGCTATCGAGTATCCAATTATTCTTGGAGCCAAATTTGGATTTGTTGCTCCGTTTCTTTTTCTTGAGTACCTAAAGATAAACATATCATTCCATGGTACCCAAGGTCATTGGGTCCTAAAAGATTAGACCTTTGGAAGCCAAGTCCAATTGGACTTAGACTTCCCAATGAAATCATCATTATGCACGACATTCATTAAGTAAGAATTCATGTAAGCTTGTTTTTCATTCATGCTTGTGTTCTTCGGGCTCCAAATAGTGAAGATTTTGGGAGCCCTAATCCTATTGGGAGCATGCATGCGTTGTTGATTTCTACGTGATGCATGTCATGGATAGGCATATGGCATATGATGAAATGGTGCATGATGATAATTGTTCATATGATGGTGTGGAACATATGCATGTGGAGGAACACGTACGTGAGGGTGTCTCACATGGTGTGCATGTGCCCGTGGATGTGGTGCATAAAAATCATCATATGTGTGAACATGTGGAGTAGGATGTGTGTTCCTACGTGGCATGGTATTGGTGTACATATAAGCATGACCCTTCCTTGGAGGTCCACCCAAAGTGGGTTTCTTTCCAAATGAGGGTGTGTACGAGGTGGAAGCACCATTGGTAGAAGAACTACCAATAGAGTGTTTGCTACCACTCGTTGAGGCATCGGAAGTTGGCCTAACAAAGGTAGTGGCCAACTTGGATGAATTTCCCATCTTATACCCCAAACCAATGTGGTGATTGGCCGGAAGTAAGTCATTTAGGATATTATCCAAATGGTCCTTACCTTTATTGAATTTATTAATTCGACCTAATGTGCACTCATACTTCTCGGTGAGAGAATGCATAGAAGCATCCAAAGTGGATACTTGCGATGTGAGTACACAAACACGAGACTTGAGATTCTCATTCTCAATACTCAAAGTTGAGTTTCGAGAAATCAAATCCGACATCTCATGTTCATCCGAATCCTCGATATGAACATGCTCAAGTTGAGATTTGAGATTTACAATCTCATTTCTCAAATCTTCAACAACGGTGTCGTTGTTGATGATGATAGGTTTAGGCGAGGTTTGGATGCTAGCTAACTCATCTTTTATCTTAGTATACCTATTTACTAATTTAGAATACTTAGACCATATTTGCTCGTTAGCTAATCTAAGTTCATCCATTGTTACCTCATCGCCTTCATCCTCGCTATCATCGGAGGAAGATCATTGGTCATGTTCCTCTCTAGCCATGAAGCACATGTGTGCTTGCTCCACTTGCTCATCGTCCGACTCTCCACTTGACGAGTCCTCGTCGGAGTCGGTGAATGTCCCGACAAGCCCTTTCTTGTACCCTTTCTTGTACTTCTTTGACTTGTCGAACTTTGGCGCCTTCCACTTCTCCTTGTGTTTGTTTTGAGGACAATCCGCTTTCATGTGTCCTGGCTTGTTGCATTTGAAACACAAAGGAGCGGAGGCGTTAGAAGAACTAAATTTTGATTTGTTCTTGAAATTACCTTTCTGAAAGAACCGGTTGAACTTCTTTTCCATGAGGGCAATGGATTCCAAGTCCAACTTGTCTTCTGAGTCTTCATCATCGGTAGATGTAGATGTAGATGGAGCGGCCTTGAACGCAATCGCATTTTTCTTTGGCTCGTCTTGCTTCAAGTAGGACTTCATCTTGTTCTGCAACTTTAGTTTGCTATCCTTGCGTACCTCATAAGACATCAAGGTACCCATTAGTTGAATAACAGTATATTTACTCATATCATTACCTTCCTCGATGGCGAAGGTACGTTTCTCCCAACAAGAAGGAAGTCCATCAATGATCTTTGAGACTTTCTCCTTTTGGGTGTAGGTTTTCCCAAGAGCCTCCAACTCGTGTGTGATGTCAACGAAGCGAGCATAGTACTCCTTCATCTTCTCACCCTGTTGCATATGAAATAACTCGTAATCTTTATTCACAACAACGAGTTTGGAGTCTCTTACCCTACTCGTTCCTTCATGCAAGATGAGGAGGGAGTTCCATATTTGATATGCACTATTACATGTGCATATCTTATTGAAGTCCTCGGGCTCCAAAGCGCATTACAAGGCGTTTATTGCCTTGGCATTGCTTACCTCCGCGGCGACCTCCACGGTAGTCCACTTCGCAAAATCTTCTTCTTCGGGCTCGACGTACTCCGTTAACGTGGCTCTCCGTAGTGAAGCACTCCGGAGGAAAGTTTCCATCTGGTATTTCTAGTACCCGTAATTGGTACCGTTGAAGAAAGGAGGCCTAGTCGAGGAGTGTCCTTTCATCACCGAAGAAGCTCCTTCACGGTTCCTGAAGGTGCTGTAGTCTGAAGGTGGACGTGTGGTTTTGTTGTCATTGGAAGACATAGCTAGGTACTTGGCTTTGATACCAAATGTAATGCCCTACGAAGCTACTGCACAAGTACTAGAGGGTGGTGAATAGTACTTTAAAATAATTAAGAGGATAATTCCTAATTATCTTGCAAACTCAACCAAGAATGCGGAAATGTAAATATTGATAACAAAGAAATGCAATCGCAAACAGACAATTTAACGGGTTCGGATCCACCCAAGTCTCCCCGACTTGTTCCCGGTGATCCTATGTCCCAAACACCCTGATCCCCTCCGGATACTTGAGTTAGAAACTTCTAACTCAAATTTACACTATGAAATACTTGTAGAAATCTCTACAAGATCAAATCATACACAAATGAAATTATGACTTCCACAAACCGGGATCACAAACACACTCTCACAACCGAGAGTACAACTTGCAATATTCAAAGTAAATTGAAATAGAAATGCTTACCACAAAAACCTATGCCTTGAGTAAAACTTACGATTTAGGGCAAAGAGGATTTTGGGGAAGATGAAGGCACCAAACTCTAGCTCCAAGATGTAGATCAGCGATGGAGAGCTAGGAGGTTGTTGGTGACCTAGAATCAAGCTCTTGGCTTGGAAGGCTCACAATCAATAAATCTCTCTTTTGAAATAAGAGTGAGGGAGAGATTCAAGTGAGAAATGAAAGAGCTTTGAATGAGAATTAATTGCTTCTCTTTGATCTCTAAACTTCAATAAATATCAGACTTGAATGCTATGAAAGCAACACTCCAAGTATATATAGGATAGAGGAAAGAGAGAGCAAAATTCGTAGCATTTAATGCTCCAACGGCTCTATTCTGAAGCAGACTAGTTGGTCAAAGAAGGACCACTGACCGACTAGTTCATCAACTAGTCGGTCATTGAAACAACATGAACCGACTAAGAGGTGAACAGCCAGAAGAAGAAGTTCAGGGAATATAGAACTAGTCGGTCCAAGAAGACTTGCCAACTGACTAGTTTCACAACTAGTCGGTCGGTGAGTGAACTTTGACCGACTAAGAGATGAAAACAAATAGTCTGAGTTCAAATACAGCTAGTCGGTTTAAGAGCAACTTCTAACCGACTAGTTCCTCAACTAGTCGGTCGGTCGTTGTGCTTTGACCGATTAACTGTAAACAGTAAGTTAGGCTGAACAGTAGAAGCTCAACTAGTCGGTCTAAGAAGGATTCCTAACCGACTAGTTTCACAACTAGTCGGTCGGTGAACCTTCTTGGACCGACTAACTGTAAACAGTGAGTGAGCTAGAAATTGAGAAGGCATTCTAGTCGGTTCAAGAAGCTTTGCCGATCGACTAGATTGCCATATAGTCGGTTGGTTCTTCTTCTTGAACCAACTAACATGCACAAGAAGCCGCGAATCGAAGCGCGAAGCTTCGGGAAAATTTGTATGGGCTTCTAATAAGATCCTAGCTCTAATGAAATAAGCGTAATGAAGATTAAAACGTAAGACCTACTCAAGGCTTAACATTCTACGAAAGAAGCTAGAAGACTATAAATAAAACTTGACGAACCGTCTTCAAAAGCTTCAATCGAATCTTCTTGACTTCAATAATGGTCCTTGAGCTTCAACGAAGCTTCAAGCACACGATCATGCCCTTTGAGAAGTCTTGAGACGTCGCTTTTGATGTTCAAAGAAATTTGGCGACGATCTCCATAACTGCGCTCACAAAGAGTTAGTTCACGATATTTATGTTTGTTCATCATCCAAAACCAAATTCGGGGAGTCAATACTCAACAATAGTAAAAGACATAACTGCCCATGCCTCGCGGTTTGATCATGTGGGTGTGCAGCAGGACATCAAGATCTAGATATGTAGATCCTGCGGCATGCGGAAATTGTAAGGACCCTGGCTATGGAGAAAACACTAGAAGGGGGTTGAATAGTGTTTAAGCAATTTAAAATGATAGTTACACCAATTTAAATGCTAACTAACAAAATAATGCGGAATTGAAATTAAACCCAAATTGAAACAAATACAAACACAAGGATGTTTCAAGGGTTCGGATTACCCAAGTCAATTCCCGACTTGTTCCCGGTAATCCTACGTCCCTTCCACCCGGAAACCTCTGGATACTCAAGTTAGAACCCTAACTTGAGGTTTCCTTAAAACCCACTTGTAGCAACCCTACAAGTGAAATCGAACTACAATCGATTGTCCTTGACTCCCACAACATGGAAGCAAGCCAACCACTCTCACAACCCGAGAGCAAATTCAAATAACGAAAGTTATAAAATATGAAAGCAACACTTACAATCACATATGCTTTGAAGTAGAACTTGAAGGAGAAGTGTGTTGTGTGTTGATGACTCTGTTGGAAGAGAGGAGAAAGCACTTTCTCTTGACTGCACCAAATACCTAGAAGATGTCGCTTTGATTCTAGGTTGAGAGCAAGAGATTGAAGATAGGAATTCTTAGGGCTTTGGATTTGAGAGCTTTAAAACTTGAGAATGAAAGCTTGAGAGAATCAATATCAACTTGGTTGAATGAGTGAGTTAACCTTTCAATGGAACAGTAGAAGCCCTTTAT
This sequence comes from Scilla litardierei, assembly GCA_030789695.1. Lineage (NCBI taxonomy): Eukaryota > Viridiplantae > Streptophyta > Magnoliopsida > Asparagales > Asparagaceae > Scilla > Scilla litardierei. The sequence goes on along the minus strand of CM061142.1, from coordinate 188,996,503 downwards.
ATAGGTTTCTCAAATCCACAAAACAGATTAGGCAAAAACCCTTTTGGAATTCGTGAGAAAATTCTCAACGGATAGAATCTGCGCTCGCAACAGTCAACTGTTGAGGAAACCACAGTCGACTGTTGCACAGTCAGCATGGGTAGGTGAGAATTCATAACAGTAACTTACCACATGGACCGTCTGTTGGATATGGACGACATGAATACACCTATGAGGGGATGTATGAGGGTATACGGACCTCAGATGTCACGTGCACGAAAGTGTGCACGAAGGGAACCTTTTCTCGTGTGAAAAGGACCACTCGATAAGTGGAAAAAGTCACTTTATAAGTGCATAAAGGCACTTGATAAGTGAATGAAGAAGAGGATAAGTAAATGTGCTAATATAGGCTAATAAGCTTATATTTAGTTATTTCCTACAATAACTACCCCTAAAGCCTATAAATAGGACCCAAGGGTAAGGCATTTACACTAATCTTAACATGCCATAAGTTTGCATAAGGCAACTTGTGTTCTTCTTCTCCCTTCCATTAAAATCATCTTCTAAATAGAGATTTAGGCGGTGGAACGCTGCTTCGATCCTCCGTGACGAAGTACTGACCGTTGTGGCTAATCCGAGGGCAAAGTTCAGAGATTACGGTGCCGCGTACGCAAGCGTAAGTCTCTACTTTATTATTCGATCCTAACGTCCTTGTTTTGACAGGATCCTACATTGGTATCAGAGCCATACGGGTTCGCCCCGGCCTAACCGTCGCCCCGGTCTCACCGATGAACGAGGCGTTGTCTCTTTCACGAATGAGTCTCCTTCCATTATGGATGTGGTAGGAACGCATCGTGATGGAGAGAATCACAGTAGTTGTTCTTTTCACGTTAGGGTCTTCTGCCATTACGGATATGGCAGGAACTCTCCGTGACGGGAAGAACATACCGTTCATCTCGCCAAACTCGCGCTCCTCATGGATGATGAGTCTCCATTCAATTGAGAATGTGAACTCTCTTTATGTAGAGCGTGAAGTTTGCGGCCTTGAAAATGCTTCTCTTCATTTTTTGGCACACGGCCATTGAAGCAAAACCGTTTTCTCGACGAACGGGTGCTTCATCGGAGAAGACGATGGTGGTTTTCTCAACTGAGAAGATGACATTTTTGGTGCATGATCACCATGGCCATATGGGCTATGGAGTCAATTCATCCCCCCTCCCCATGCGGAGGGGGTTGGCTACGGCCAATAACTACCATGGCCACCCCTCCGGTGGGGGGTGTGCGGCCAACCCCATGCAAGGAGGAGGCCGGCCATGGCCATATGGGCCAAAGCCGGCCATGGCCAAGGGGCCATGGTCAGGCCATGGCCGGCTCTGGCCAGCCTCGGCCAGGGCCAGGAGGCCCTAGCCGGCCTCGGCCATGGCCAGGGGCCGGCCTGGCCGGCCTTGGCCGGGGGCCAGGGCCTGGCCAAGGGCCTGGCCCTAGCCGAGGCCAGGGCCACGGTCATTGTCGGCCATTGGCCTCGGCCAGGGCCAAGCCCCGGTTGGCCCTATTTTTCATGGGAAAGGGGGGGCTTGCATGACCGGGAGGGGGTGGCTTGCATGGTTGGTCTCTTCGGAGCCGACGGCAGTTGTCTGCGGCAAACTTCTCCTGTAGGGGGGAGCGCATGGATCCATACGGGAGCCAGCAATGGTGGCTTGCAGAAAAATCCCCTCAGGGGGGATACGGCCTTGGCACGGCTACGGCTCAATCCCGGCAATGGCCAGGGATTGCCGTATATTTTGCTAGTATCATAAGGGTACTAAGTTGAAATATCGCATTTGTTTTTGAAAAATACGTTTTCAAAAACGCTTTTCCGCTGCGAAGTACTATAAGAGTACTATCGTTTGATAAGTGAGGGGGAAATATTGAAAGTTGTTCTAGATGGTGATTGAAATCGTAGAGACCTTTCCGATTCTAGAGCAACATCTTCAATATTTTTCGAAAGTAACTTATCAAATATATTAATATCAATCCAAGTGGGATTTTTTCCAAGTGGGAGTGATATTAAAGTAGTCTGAAATTTCACATTCGATTGATTCTGTATCTCAATGGATCATGATTCGACCAGTGGTCTTTTGGACTAGTTTGTGGGACACCTCAGCTCATTCTGGGGATAGTGAACCATGGACTAGCCATTTCCCTGGTCGGTCCGCTAGCCGAGACTAATAAATCATGAAAATGTAACAATATGATGACTATGTATATGAAATTTATGCAATGATTTTTGATCGTACCTTCTTTTCATGTCTTTTGCAGCATTTTAAAGCTAAAATGTCTTCTGCCGCTAAAAACATCGTCGCTGAGTTAAACAAAGGTGAAAAACTCAACGGCGATAATTACAAATTATGGTCCATTAAGATACAATATGTTCTAGAGGAGCAAGACGTGCTCGAAACTCTAAAGAACAAAATGATTGAACCAGAATTGGGCACTACGGCCCAACACAGACGAGACAAGGAAGCTTTTGATGCTTGGTCTCGGAAGAACAAGATAGCTCGCATTACGTTATTGTCCAGTATGGCCGATGACATAATGCGCATTTTCTGAGAGCATGACCTAGCCATGGACATATGGTCCAAGCTTGAGGAGAAGTTTGGTGGCACACCGGTTTCCAAACTTCGTTCTTTAACTATAAGATTTGATTCATACAAGAAACGTCCTGATCATTCCATGGGGAAACATCTGCGACATATGGTGAATCTAATCTCAGAGTTAAAGGATGCAGGTCATGTGCTCACTGATGAGCAACAAATCCAAGCAGTCATACGTTCCCTGCCAAATGGGTGGGACCAAATGAAGATGCATCTCACTCATAATGAGAGCATCAAGAACTTCAACGATGTTTCAAAGCACCTCGAGTTAGAGGAAGAGCGGCTTGCGGCTGCCAAGCCAAGTGCAGAAGTACACATGGTTGCTAGTTCCTCACACGGGGGAAAGAAACGGAAAGATCGTTCGAAGTTTACTAATGAACGTAATAAGCAACCGGAGTCTACCAAGAAACCCAAACATAAGGGTGGGCACAAGAAATGGCACAAGAAGAAAAACTTGAAGAGGATCAAGTGCTTCAAGTGCAACAAGTTAGGTCACTATGCCCGTTCTTGTACGGATGGAGGTGACAAGGTAACTTGTATTACTAGTTATATATGTATTTCTAGTTCAATATTTCTTGTAGAATCTAATCCATTTTGGATAATTGATTCAGGTGCCACCGACCACATAGCAAGGGACAGACGGTCCTTCGTGGAGTATCACCAGATACCCCAAGGAACAAAGTGGATATATGTAGGAAACAACACACGTGTTGAAGTGAAAGGCGTTGGGACTTGCAAGCTCGTCTTGGACAACGGCCGCACTATCTTACTACATGATGTCCTCTTCGCTCCAGATATTCGAAGGAATATTATATCTGTGGTCGTGTTAATGGGTCTTGCTTATAGTTGGTTTTTTCATGATTGTAAAGTGGACTTGTTTTGTAATAATTCTTTAACTGGAACTGGGTATGTTTTTAAAGGATTTATTGTATTAAATACAATGTATGACTCCTCATTTTGTAATGAAAATTTCCGTGTTGCAAATTCTTCGACTTATGAGTCAGATATAATTTGTTGGCACGCAAGGCTTGGTCACATTGGACCAACGCGTATGGATAGACTTGCCAAACATGGCCTTCTATCCAATGTTTCAAAGGTCGATATGTCAACCTGCGAACATTGCCTTGTAGGGAAATCTTGTCGCAAGCCGTTTGGAACCGTCACAAGGGCCGAGGTTCCATTACAGCTCATCCATTCGGACATATGTGGTCCAATGAATGTCAAGACAAGACGCGGGAAGTCCTATTTGATCACTTTTATTGATGACTTCACCCGATTCGGACATATCTATTTGATATCCCACAAAAGTGAAGCATTAACTTGCTTTAAAAACTATATGAGTTTGGTGGAAAATCAATTAGATCGCAAGATTAAGGTCTTGCGAACCGATAGAGACGGTGAATATCAATCGGCAAGTTTTAAGGAACTTTGTGATGAAAAAGGCATAGTTCATCAGGTAAATATGCCTTATACTCCGCAACAAAATGGTGTTGCAGAAAGGAGAAATAGGACTTTAATGGAAATGGTCCGTTTAATGATGGCGCAAGGTAACTTGCCAATCACCTTTTGGGATGATGCATTATTGACGGCCGCTTTCATCTTAAACCGCGTACCCTCGAAATCAGTTAGCTCCACTCCTTATGAGTTGTGGAACCAAAGGTCTCCTGACTTAAACATTTTAAAACCTTGGGGATGTGCATCCTACGCACATATTTCCTCCATAAGTATGGCAAACTCGGGCCACGTGGAAGGAAATATATCTTTATACGATACGCAGAAAACTCCAAAGGTTATGTTTTCATTGGTCAGGAAGACAATGGAGGTCTAATTGAATTTGAGTCGAGGGATGTCACTTTCTTGGAAAACGAGTTTCCAAGACAGGGCGAGATAAGTCAGGACTTATCTCTATTTGAGATTAATGATCAAGAAGGATTACCTCATTCGAGTGGGAGAATTCTTGGTGAAGACGAAAATACGTTTCAAACTTCACCAATGGATAATACGAATGACGCGAATCCTATTCCATACGGGAATAATGATCCAAGTGGGAGCATTTCTAACGACATTCCAAGTGGGAGTGATATTAGAATTGATCTAAATTCGAGTCAACAAGGACTTGAAGAATCTCAAATACGACGTAGTAGTCGTACAAGGTTGGCTCCTCTAAGATTTGAGGATGAATTTTCGCAAACCTTTATGACGTTACTACAAGATGATGACGAGCCTGCTACTTTCAAACAGGCCGTATCATGCCCTGCGAAAGACAAATGGATGGAAGCGATGAAGGAGGAGTTAGAATCCATGAAAGTTAACCAAGTCTGGGACTTAGTTGACTTACCCAGAGGACGTAGAGCTATTGGAAACAAATGGGTTCTCAAGATCAAGCATAAGGCTGATGGCTCTATAGACAGATATAAAGCTCGCCTTGTCGCGAAAGGTTTTACGCAACATGAAGGGATAGACTACGAAGAGACCTTCTCACCTGTTGTTCGTTTTACCTCGATTCGCCTGATTCTGGCTATGGTAGCTTGCTTAGACCTCGAATTACATCAGATTGATATAAAGACTGCCTTTCTCAATGGAGAATTGGATGAGGAGATCTATATGGAACAACCAACAGGGTTTGTAAAAGAAGGAAACGAACATAAGGTTTGTAAACTTCGTAAGTCCATATATGGTCTTAAACAATCCTCGAGGCAATGGTATATACGATTTCAAGAAGTTGTCTTATCAAATGGTTTTTCCATGCTTGATGAAGATAACTGTGTATATATCAAGAGGATTAAGAGCAAGTACGTTATTATGTCTCTATATGTAGATGACATTTTAATAGCTGGAAATGACAAGGGCTTTGTGATGGATATCAAGGCTTGGCTTTCATCAGTTTTTGAGATGAAAGACATGGGAGAAGCCGCATATATCCTTGGAGTTAAGATTTCAAGGAATCGTTCGAAGAAACTTCTTTCTCTTTCACAAGAGACTTATATAAAGAAGGTTTTAGAACGTTTTAATATGCAGGACTGCAAGTCCATTGATACTCCTATAAGCAAATGCGATAATTTTTGTCTGAAATCGTGTCCAAAGAACCAAAAGGAAAAGGAAATTATGGAAAAAGTTCCATATTCCAGTGCAGTTGGTAGTCTTATGTATGCTATGATGTGTATAAGACCGGACATCTGTTTTGCCGTTGGAATGGTAAGTCGTTACCAATCCAACCCAGGGCAAGTACACTGGAAAGCGGTTAAGAGGATAATGCGGTATCTTAAAGGAACTGCGGACTATACTTTATGCTATCAAGGAGATGCCTTGAGTCTCGAAGGCTACACTGATGCTGATTGGGCGGGTGATCTCGATGAGCGACGATCGACCTCAGGATATGTTTTTCTACTCGGATCTGGTGCAATATCCTGGAGTAGCAAGAAACAATCCTACATCGCACTTTCAACTATGGAAGCCGAGTTTGTAGCATTTAGCATGGCAGTCCAAGAGGCTGTTTGGCTTAGGAAATTATTAGACAGGCTAATTGATGCAAGTGACTCAGGTGTTGTACCAATACACAGTGACAGTCAAGCATCTATAGCCGATGTCAAAGATCCAAAATTCCATTGTAAGACCAAACACATTGATATCCGCTACAAATTTGCAAAAGACTATGATAAGAGCAAGAAGGTAGACATAAGGTACATATCTATGCATGAGATGATAGCGGATCCGCTTACGAAGGCGATCCCCAGAGATGTGTTTTACAAACACTTATCATCTCAAGGATTGCGTAAGAGCTGAGTTGTACCAATGTAAATTCCCATGTCTGTAAAAGATCAAATTTAATAAAAGAATATGTTCTTTTTCAACATTGCATATGAATTTCTAGAAAATGTTTGTGTACATTTTAAAATCTCAGCTATATTTTCAAGTATGTCGGACAGATTGAGGTTGGCTCTCTCACATGAGCAACCGCCTTTATTATATCAGACGGATAAAATAAATATGAGACCTGTTTAAAGTCAAAATCATCAGACGGATGATTTAGAGTCATGACTTAAACAAAATGGTCGTATGAAAGATCTGCATCATATGGATGCTTACAAAAGATCTAAGAGGATTCTTAAATCCTATCTGTCTTATGCGGGATGTGGGTCCAGAAGATTATTTGAGTAGTAAAAGGGACTCAAAATCAGACATTGTGGTGTCTGATCATCATCCTTACAACATCATTAAGACATACGCTCCCTGGGAAAGGAGTGATGTTGTAATACGTATTCATACTACGTATGCATTTTGACCATTGGGTTAGAATAGTAATTGTGTTTACTATTATGTGAGACCCAAAGACCACATGGGTCTTAACTCGTTACCCTTATGGACTCTAATTGGTTCCTTTAGATTTGACTGGGTGATTGCTATCTTGGCATGTTGCTTATGGACTATGGTAAATTCGGTCCGGCGGGACATGTTAGAAAAGCAAGTCAAGTCAAGATCGAAAGGATCGCAAGAAGAGGAAGATTAATTTCATATTCACATTTGGACTTTAGAGATTCAAAGCTGGCCAGCCAATTGTAATCCAGATGGGATTCAATTGTTGAATATGAAGTATAAGAAATGTGAAGAAATAATCTAGGGTAAAGCATGCGTTGATCTACTCAACTTTGCACCTCGAGGAGTGTTGTGTATCTCTGACAAGTGCACAAACAGCGGACTCTATGCGCATGACGGTCACACGGCCTATTTCTCGGTATGATAAACAGAAGAGTTAAAGGAAAAGATGTTTCCTTACAATCCCCTCAAGTGTGAGTGGGAGATGTTGGATATGGACGACATGAATACACCCATGAGGGGATGTATGAGGGTATACAGACCTCAGATGTCGCGTGCACGAAAGCATGCACGAAGGGAACCTTTTCTCGTGTGAAAAGGACCACTCGATAAGTGGAAAAAGTCACTTTATAAGTGCATAAAGGCACTTGATAAGTGAATGAAGAAGAGGATAAGTAAATGTGCTAATATAGGCTAATAAGCTTATATTTAGTTATTTCCTACAATAACTACCCCTAAAGCCTATAAATAGGACCCAAGGGTAAGGCATTTACACTAATCTTAACATGCCATAAGTTTGCATAAGGCAACTTGTGTTCTTCTTCTCCCTTCCATTAAAATCCTCTTCTAAATAGAGATTTAGGCGGTGAAACGCTGCTTCGATCCTCCGTGACGAAGTACTGACCGTTGTGGCTAATCCGAGGGCAAAGTTCAGAGATTACGGTGCCGCGTACGCAAACGTAAGTCTCTACTTTATTATTCGATCCTAACGTCCTTGTTTTGACAGGATCCTACACCGTCGACTGTTAAAGCATAGACCGTCGACTGTTGAACCAACAGGCGACTGTAAATACTTCTACTGGCGACAGGCCGAGAGATGGGTAAGTTGAAAATTTCTGGAAAATGTCTGAGATAGCAGGACAGACGACTGCTAAGAAAAATACAGTCGACTGTTAATCAGAACATGCGACTGTAAATCCTTATGCAGGCGACTGTCAAACACCCTGAGATTTTCCAGAGAGCTGAGTCAACAAATTGGCTCACAGACAGACGACTGATGCAGCATTAACAGTCGACTGATCCAATGGACAGTTGACTGTAAATCCAACATAAGTCGATTGGCCGTAAAAGACAGATCAACAGAGTTTGGGCAAAAGATAGACATGCGAATGATAAACAAAACACAGTCGACTGTCACTTGGACAGGCGCGTGTGAATCGTTTATGAGTCACCTGTGGGAATAAAACAGAGAAGCCCAAAAACTAGACTGTAAAAGTTTATGCATAACAGGCGACTGTAGAACAAAACACAGTCGACTGTTTTTGAGACAGACGACTGTAAAATGTTCAGCAGTTGAATGTTATAAACAATACAAGCACAATCAGACTAGAAATGAATTGGAGTCTAAGGACAATTGATCTAATGATGTCCTAAGACTGAAATGATGATGTGAGTGTGTGCTCCAACAATGTTCTACTTCTAAGCTACATACTAGAAGAGATAAAATAAATTTACATTGACGAATTCTCTCTTCTATGCAACGCATGAGCTTGAAGTCTTCATGGAGCCTCAATCATCATCCATGATCATCCAGTCCATTTCATTTGCCTTCAATGAACTTTGAGTGTCATCCATTGCAAGTAGATCTTCATAATAAGCTTAGGCAATGGATTAACTACAAAATAGGGGATTAGTCACAAGTATTTATGTTTGCTCATCATTAACACCAAGTAGGGAGAAGTCCAATACTCAACATTCTCCCCCTTTTTGATGATGACAAACAAACATAAACAAAAAGATAAATAATTGTGCGTAATGAAAACTTACTCCCCCTACATAGATGCCAATCAAGTTAGTCAACAAATATTAGGGCATCTATATATCAATTGAAGCAAATGAGTAAGATATGAGTGAATTCAAATGAATTTAATACATGAAATCTAGGAGATAAAAATCCATATTCATTGTAATCTTACTCCTCCTGAATCTAAGGCAACTTCAATCTTAGATTCAAATGTTATTAGTACATACTTAGCACATTCATTATGAATCTGTATGTTTATCTCTCTCCCCCTATGGCATTATCCAAAAAGGTGGGAGTAGATAACAACAATAATAATCGTGCTAAATAAGAACTACCAACAATCAAGGAGTATAAAGATTTATAAAACCAAAACTCATAGAATCACATCAAATTCATATGTGAATAGAGAAATGAAAGTCCAATATCAACATTTTAGATATAGGAAGAGAATAAAACGACTCAAAATCCATCTCATCACATATAACATGAATAATCCAATATCAAGTCCAATATTGTCTCAAAAACACATCAAGAGAGAATATATCATTCATGGAGACAATATCACAATTAGCACACAGATATGATTAACAATTATATACGGTGTGACACAAAAGACGTAACTGCAATATTATATCTATATATATCAAATGACATGAGTACAAGTCAAATGGACAACAACATGTCCAACAAAAAATACATCATGATCACAAAAAAACATCAGCAGATATCAGAATACATCATCGCAAAATATATCATCATACAAACATACTGAAGAATCACTCAACCCAACCAAAAGCAGACCAACACAAAAAAAATCTAGGTCTCCGGGTTGTTGGACGCAACGACTAGAAACTTTAGTTTGATGATGAAAAACGTGTGCGAACAATTTAACGTGTGTGCTAAGTGTGTTTCAGGATTGGCAAAGTGGTAACTCGTGAAGAGATGACTAAGTCAACGTGTTGGAGGAATTGCTATCCACATAGCTAATGGAGTTGGTCAAAGAGCTAAACACAAAGCAATTTGACTTGGTCAATATGGAGAGAGATGGAATCAATTTGGGGTTTGTTCAAATCAATTAGAAAGATGTGCAAAGATTTGCTACCATCCAAATCCTATTCAAATCCCACATCCATTGCAATCATCCTCCTATTTAAACCCTCTTCATAGCAACCCAAGATACGTGCGGCCAAAAAACGAAAAAAATAAACCCTAACCTATTGCACCTCTCAAAAGGACGCACGCAAAAACAAAATTTGATTAGCATCCAAAAAATTCTTGAAGAGCCGCACAAAATAAACAGAGGAAGAGAGAGCAGCCGAATCTTGTTTTGGTGATTAAAAATCTCAAACCCCTTAGATGCTTCATCATCCAAGCGGTATCAGAGCAGGTTAGAGGATCTAGTCTAGTCTAGCTATCATGAAAACCCGAGAGTTAGTCTTTCCCCATGGCATGCCTATTGATCGTCCTCCTCTTTTTAGTGGCCGTGATTATATATACTGGAAGGATAGGATGAAAACTTATTTACTATCCGTTGATGTTGATACTTGGTACATTATTGATAACGGATATTCTATGCCTGAAAGTAATCTAAATTTAAATGATAAAGATGTGTGTACTATAAATGCTAGAGCAATGAATATCTTATTGTGTGGGTTGAGTAGAAAAATATTTGATCGTATCTCACGTTGCTCTTCTGCACAGGATATATAGAGGACCTTGGAAACTGCATATGGAAGAGAGAAATCCCTCAGCCGAAATGAAAAGAATCTAAAGGGAAGAAACGCTCCTTTAAATAATGTTGATGCTCCTCTTTGTGACAATACTAAGCGTAAAGTTATTTGTTTTAATGCATAAAGTAGGGACACTTCGCTAAACATTGCCCACAAGAAACAGATGGTGCCGTAGAGAAGAAAGAAAAAGATGTAGTGCGAACGTGGGACATGGATAGTGGAGATGAGCTCAAGGAAAATGAAGCACACACATCCCTCTGCTTGATGGCATAACATGACGTGGTAAAATCTGGAAGTAAAGCTAAACTCCTTATTCTTTGTAAAGAAATGCAAGATAAAATAGTAGAGCTTGAATCCACTATAGATGATTATCAAAATGAGAACTTTGAAATGCAACAATCTGAATATGATATGTCTAAGGAGATTGAAAAATTGAAAATTGAAATTGTTGCTCGTGACTCTACTATTGATATCTTGAAAAAGGAAAAATCAAGTTTTAATGATGAAGCACCGTGTCTCTCTTGCCCTTCCTTGATGAACAATATTAGCATGCTAAAACAAGATCTTTTGAAGCTTGAAGCTGAAAAAGAATATGAAATAAGAGAGCTTAAGGATAAATTTTGCATGCTAGATAACGATCTTAAAAAGAAAACAATTGAATATGAAAAGAAGGAAAAAGAAAACAAGTTGGCTTTCGTTAGTAAATGCACGATGCTTGTGGAAGAAAATAAACAATTAAAAATCAAAGTCTCTTATCTTGAAGTGACCATTAAGAAATTCTCTATGGGAAAACAATCATTGGATAGCATTTTAGAGAATCAATTATATGGCAATAATAGAAGAGGACTTGGTTTTTGTCTGAAAAACGTTGAAAAGCCAAAATTCAAGAAATTCCATAATGTACCCTTTATTGCTAAGAACAAATATGCAAAGTGCTTTACTTGTGATAGTGTAGGCCACACTTCATATTATTGTAAATTTAGGAACACAAATATCAAGTTTAAACAAATGTGGGTTCCTAAAATAATAATGGCTAACACTAGTGGACCTTGTTGGATTCCAAGGTCACACTTAACACCTTTCATGTATGTAAGGTGGAGATTTGGCGAGGAGCAAATTTTTCAATGTCTCATTCTTTTAGCTCCTTCGTCAAATAGCGACGAGAATGTATAATTTTTATCCCTCTTTGCATTTCATTGCATACCTTCATAGATTGTTTTGTGTGCTTGATTTATTTTTGTTTGTGTGCTTGTTTGCATGTTTTTAATGTTTTTATTTCTGAAAAAAAATTTAAAAAAAATTTGAGCTTAAAAGAATACCCTTTATGATTTATCTTAAGTGGTATTGTATGAATGATCAAATCTATCCCTTGTAGAAGTTAATTCATTATTGTTGTAGCTACATGCACATGATGTTATCCATTTTGTAACCATGACATGTCTCAAAATTTTCAAATTTGATTTCTACACCTATATTTGCACTTTCACGATAATTGACCTTTTAGTGCTTTTAGAGATTCTTTTGAAGAATAATGGAAAGTGAATGTAGGAATAATTAATTTTTGAATTTTCTAAGGGATATGAAGTATTTAGCCATGAATTAAAATTGAGCACAAAAGAATTGAAAAAAAAATTACTATATTTGCTCCGTATGAAAAATGGATACACTTCATGGCTAATACACAACCCACGAGTATCCAACTTATGCTATATGGGTAATCATTAGCGTTGGTGTATATAAATCGTCAAGCAATGTCACCCCACATTTAAAAGTCCTTTTAGGCCATGTTTTGGGGTTTGGTAACTTGAACTCATCTTTGATGAGGTGGGAAAAATCAATCCTAGTGATATTCATGAAAAATTGCAAAATGTGGATTGATTTGGTTGATTTTCTGAAATTGAATATCCCTTAGTACTTTATTGTCTATATCATTACACTTACACAAAGGTGGAGAAGTCTTGTTATGAAATTCTATGAGCTTGAATGGTCTATTCTTTGGAAACCTCATGCAGATTGCGCGCTACATTTAATAATGGTTTATTTTTGCATGGAATATTTTTGTGACTTCATTAATCCACTGTTGGTGATTACAAAGGGGGAGAAAGAAAAGATTTGACAGATTTGATGTCGGTATTATTTGTTGAAGGGGTGCATGAAAAATATGTGAATACTAGAATAAATGTTGAAGTGGGAGCTTGAGAGAAGGGGGAGCATGCTTTTATATCTAATAAAATGTTGTGCATGCTAAGATGTAATATTTGAATATCTCATTCCATGATTCACCCTTCAACACACTTCACACACCCATATTTATTGCTCAAATCTTTTATGGGTTTGTCATCACCAAAAGGGGGAGATTGTTGGAAGCAACGATCTAGGATCTTGGTTTGATGATGACAAACGTGTCGTTATATCTAATGTGTGTGCTTAGTGTGTTTCAGGCTTGGCGAAACAATACATTTTCACTATTTGGAGGAGTTGCTAATCATATTGCCCATTGGGGGAGAGAGAGACTTGGTCAACATTAAGAGTTTTGAAAAGAGAGGCATTCTAATTACTTGTGGCCTCTCCTAGCCGACTTGGTCTTGATTCCATGCCGCAAGCACATGTCTAGCCCATTGGACCAAGTCAAATGGAGGCCAACCTCTAACTATAAGACCAGGCCTTCTAGTCCAAGCCAAGCAAATTGTCACGGCCGCAACCTTAGATGCCCTAGCCCTACCTATTTATACTAGCCATCAATGCCAAGGAATAGTGACGGCTATACAAAAATTAAAGAAGCGTTGCGGCCAAATTCTTATACCCTTAAAAACCCTATATTCTAATTGTGTCGTAGCCTAATATCCTCATCCCCAAAAACCAAAAGAGTGCGGCAGCCAAGAATCAAAGCCTCCAAATATCGATAGTTGTTATCATGCCGTCAAGAAGTGTGGTTGCTCGATGTTGAGCCGTCGCCATCTCGCTACAGAGGAGCCCGTCATCAAGAAGCCCATTGCCATCTCACTGCAGAGGAGCCCGTCATCAAGGAGCCTGACCGTCGCAATCTCGCTGACGAAGGCGCTCTCATCGTCGCTTGTTCGAGTTGCCACTGCTGCCGTCGAGAGCCATCGTTGCCGCTAGAGAACTCGCCCTCATGAGTCTGTTGCCCGCCATCAAGAGCAGCACGCATCGCCGAAAAGGAGACGACGTCGTAGAGACCGCTGCTGGACGAGATCCTGTCGCTTCCTGCTGCTGTATCGGGGTCGTTCGCAATCAAGAAGTCATCGTCACCGCTGCACCGTGAGGCCTTCATCGCTGCTGAAGAGTCCACCGTCGTTGAAGAGGACCGTCGCCGTCGCTGTGAGTTGCTGCCGTTCAAAAGCATAGCCGCTGTTGTCGTATGAAGAAGTCGCCGCCGTCAATTGGAGAGCTGTCGTCGTGAACACCCTCGTCCCCGCTCGAAGAAGACATGAAGATGCCGTCGGGATCACCGCTGCACGTTTGAGTTGAAGCTGCCATCGTCTCTGTTGAACGAGGAGGAGAAGTCGAACCCGAAGAAGCCACCGCCGCTCGTCGCTGTCGTCATGTTAAGAAGCGGCCGCCGTTCATCAGAGAGCAAGCCACCACCGTCGCCACCTCTGAAGGAAGCCATCGTCGACCGTGGGACATCGGAGAAGTCGAAGGGGTTCGGAGCGACCGCCTGCTGTTGCTGCTCGGAGTCCTCGCCGTGGTTTGAATGCCGGCGAAGATACGAGGTCATCGCCGAACGGAGTCACCGTCGAGTTTCTCGAAGAAGCAGCGTCACCTTTCACCCTGCATGCCCTAACAATATCGAAGGGAAGCTGACGTGGAAACTTCACATCCGCTTGATCACGAGAGCATCGGAACGCAAAATTGCTGGTGCACGAAATTTAAAGGGTGACGAGGCTTTGGGGGATAAAGGAGTTGCTCTGCGCACAGGCCCCTTAATTATTAGAGTTGAACTAATTTGCTATGCACACCGATCGCTGATTTAAAGGGAGTTGCTGAGCGCACAGACCGGCCACTATTAAAGGATTGAACTGCAATTGCTTTACGCACAGACCAGAGCACAACTTGACATCCAGTAGCCAGATTGAGACACCGCTTGCGTCAGATTGGAGCTGACGACGTGCTGACTGATAGAGACGCCTACACGGACACGAACTGAGCATTTCTAAACCCTTAAACTCTTTTATTCGTGTCTTAGTATAATGTTATCTGTAGGGGGAAACTTTACCAATATTTTAGGACTATTTTGGGACTTGTCTGGTTGGGGCTAGACAAGTGGGACACAGCTAGTTTGGGACTAGCTGGTAGAAAGCGTTACTAGGATTGATAGTAAGAGGAAACACTGTGTGTAGGGTACTGAGAGCCTGGCGAGTGTAGAGACGTGGAGGGTGCTCTGAGCATGCTCTAACTTGTGGTTTTGCACCTATTGCGCTATTCAATACTAGTATCTGCTTTGGGGCTGGAGTAGGTCGAAGGGTCGACCGAACCAGGGTAAATCTGCTGTGTACTTTGTGTCTGCTTTTTATTTACCCTGTTGCTGCTATAACTGCGTGTGATTATTCGTGGGTTGCACGAATTATTTTTATAAGCCTATTCAACCCCCCCAGGCTAGGATCCAGATCCAACACGGGTGAGTGAACAAAAAGGTAACAGCTGCAACATCAGTCAATGTGAACAACAGTGGGATCCGATGGGCGACCGATGAGCGGAACATCAGCCGAGCAGAGCGACGAGTGGGAAAAGCAGGAGTCTTCCTCTTGGAAGATGAAGCACGAGCGGCAGAGGAATCCGCATGAGTAGGAACAGGAGACTGGACAATGGGGGTCTGGACAATGGGGGTCTAGACAACAGAAGATACATGCACAAAGCCTGGAGGAGGAGGAACACCAACAGGGGCAGTATCCTCAGATTTAGAGAACAGAGCCTGAAGCTCGCCAGGAATGGGAAATCCATGAAGAATGAGAGATTTGTACTGCAGCTCAAGAAGAAGATTGAGCTTCCCATCCATGGTGGCAGCAAGCTTCTCGAGAGAAGAGACTCGGTCACACAAACTATCGAGGAGAAAATCCTCAAGGGGTACTGATGGATGAGTACGAGGAGGAGGATCAGCTGGCAGAGAAGAGTGTTCAGCAACATTAGCTGATGGAATGGGGTCACCGACCAAGACATTCAAGAAATCCCCAGACGAAGAGGGCGAAGAGGGAAGCTGATCAGAAGGAGGAGGAGATGGTTCGGCGAGGAAAATGTTTAACGGTTCTCCAAACGACGAATGACCTGGAGGATCCATGAGAGTGATCGACAGAGGCTAGGTCGAAACGGCACTGAGAAATGGAAACACACAAAGTCGTCGTTCTACAAACGATCAACACTAAAGCAACCAAACGAAAGAGTAAGATCGAGTGTAGGCTAGACGAATTCGGAGGAGAGATCGACAATAGGTTTCGAGCGGGGCGACAAGCAGTTTCAAGTTGGAAGAGAGAGAACGACGAGGGATGAAATGAACGTTCCTGATGTATATAAGAAGGGGCGAAATAATCTAGGCCATTGGATCAAGAATTCGACGGCTCAGATCGAAACAGTGAACCGCCACAACAGGAGACAGTCGACTGATGAACAAAAGTTAGTCGACCGGATGAAGTGATAAGAAATAAGCTCAGGATGACAGGCAGTCGACTATTGAGTAACATACAGTCGCCTGTCCAAGGGACAGTCGATTGTAATATACCCTTCAGTCGATTGACAGAGAATCAGTAAATCTCATCAAAAACACAGAGAGTACTCGAAAATTTTGACATAGATGATAGTCGCCTGTTGATCAAACAGTCGACTGTAAAATTGTCATCAGTCGGCTGTGTGAAAGATACAAGTTTCTGACTGAGAAGATAGAGCAGGGCAGTCGACTGTCGAAGGAAAGGCAGTCGTCTGTCCTGGTCCAAAAATGCATAGTGAGGTAAAAATCCAGAGGATATGAACACTCACCCTAGGACCTATACTCTAATCACAAACTCATCATAAAAACAATGTAAAATAATAAATCAATTATAACATAAATCTCCAAAATCAATCTCAAAGAATTCATGAAATCACATAAATCTTAATTACCTTTCTTAAACACATATATAAGATATATCAAATAAAGAGGCAACATGATGATATGAGCTCAAAAAGTATTATAACATGTATGTTGAGCTCCTAAATTTCAGATTCACCCATAATTCCTTATTCTCCACACAACCTCACAAATGAATCTTTTTTAAGAGGTTTTGTGAAGATGTCGGCAATTTGTTTTTGGGTTTCAATGTACTCTAAGATGATATCCTTCTTAGCTACATGATCATTAATAAAATGGTGTCTCACATCTATGTGTTTGGTACGGGAGTGATGCACCGGGTTCTTGTAAAGACATATGGCACTTTGGTTATCAACCATGATCGTGCAAGTATCACAATTGACACCATAGTCCATAAGAGTGTGTCTCATCCAAAGAACTTGTGCACATGCAAGACACGCGGCAATATATTCCGCTTCAGTCGTGGACAATGACACCGAGTTGATCTGTTTCTTGGAAAACCAAGAAACTAAGGAATTTCCTAGGAAATGGCAAGTGCCACTAGTACTTTTCCTATCGGATTTGCATCCGGCAAAATCGGCATCACTATATGAGATTAACTCATATGTGTTAGATTTAGGGTAAAGTAACCCATAATCTAAAGACTGATTGAGATAACGAAATAATCGTTTAACCGCAATCAAGTGTGACTCCTTAGGTCTAGCTTGATATCTAGCACACAAACATACGGAAAACATGATATCGGGCCTACTAGCGGTTAAGTAAAGTAAGCTACCGATCATACCTCGATATAGACGAACGTCTACATCTTTTCCGTTCTCATCCTTGTGTAGATGGGTTATCGTACTCATGGGAGTCCTTTTGCTTGATGACGATTCCATCCCGAATCGCTTAATAAGCTCCCCTGTGTACTTTTTCTGATGTATGAAAGTCCAATTCTCCATTTGTCGAATTTGCAGTCCAAGGAAGTAAGTGAGCTCTCCCATGTGGCTCATCTCGAATTCATCATTCATAGACTTAGAAAATTCTTGACAAAGATTAAAGTTAGTAGAACCAAAAATTATATCGTCTACATAAACTTGAATCAAAAGAGTGTCATTTTCATAATCTTTAATGAAAAGTGTAGAATCAACTTCTCCCATTTTAAAACCTAAATCCAAAAGAAAGGTCTTGAGTCGATCATACCAAGCTCTAGGAGCTTGTCTCAACCCATACAGCTCTTTCTTAAGTTTGAAAACATGGATTGGAAATTTTTCATGAATAAAACCGGGAGGTTGAGAAACATATACTTCTTCATTGACAGTCACATTTAAAAATGCACTTTTAACATCCATTTGAAATAGTTTAAAATTTTTATGAGATGCAAAAGATAAAATCAATCTAATAGCTTCTAATCTAACTACGGGAGCAAAGGATTCTTCGAAATCAATACCTTCCTCTTACCGGTAGCCTTGAGCTACTAACCTTGCTGTGTTCCTTGTGATGACCTCGTTCTCATCGGTCTTGTTCTTGAAGATCTATTTGGTCCCAATAACTTGGTGACCACTTGGAAGAGGAACGAGCTCCCAAACTTCATTTCTCTCGAATTGCATTAGTTCTTCTTCCATTGCCACTATCCAAGAGCTATCCTCACAATCTTCTTGAATATTCTTTGGCTCAATGGTAGAGACAAATGCGCAATGAGAGAATTCTTCAATTCTCGACCTCGTTCGAACACCCACACCAATATCTCCAATTATTTGGTTATGTGGATGGTTGTGAAAGGTCGGGTAAGCTTTGGGTATACCTGCATCACTTGGAACATCTTCAACAATCTCATTAGTAGTGTTAGTCTCAATAAATGAATCATTAATCTTAACATTACTAAGAGGTTCACAAATAGCATTTACACTATCATCATCAACATGAGGAAAATCAAAATCTTCATAAAATGATACGTGTAGTGATTCCTCGATCGTTGAGGAGGTTTTGTTGTATATCTGATAGGCTTTGCTACATGTGGAATATCCAACAAATATCCCTTCATCGGATCTTGGCTCAAATTTATCTAGATTAACGAAAGTGTTCTTGATAAAACATTTTGAACCAAAAACTCGAAAATACTTAACTTGAGGCTTTTTGTCGTAAAATAATTCAAAAAAAGTTTTATTCGTTCGGGGTCTCACTAGGATCCTATTGAGCACATAACATGTCGTGTGCATCACTTCTGCCCAAAATTGTAGTCCAAGATGACTATCATGGAGCATAGTGCGAGCATACTCAATAAGAGTCCTATTCTTTCTCTCTACAACACCATTTTGTGGTGGTGCACGAGGGAATGAAAAATTGTGAGTTACCCCGGTGTCATCACAAAACTTAGTAAAAGACTCATTCTCAAATTCTCCTCCATGATCACTACGGATAGTGATGATGGTGGATCCTAAGAGATTTTGAATCTTCTTTGCAAATATGGTAAACTCTTCATAAGCTTCATTCTTATTAGTTAAGAATGAAACTCAAGTAAATATAGAGAAGTCGTCAACGACAACTAATCCATAATGAGCATTGTCTAAAGAAGCGATTCTAGTTGGCCCAAACAAATCTAGATGAAGAAGTTCTAGGGGCCTCTTAGAAGAAATCCCTTCTTTAAGCTTAAAAGATGATTTACTTAGTTTACCTCTTTGACATGAATCACAAAAGTTTTTCTTACTAAATGCAATTTTAGGAAAACCTTTGACTAGACCATGCTTAGCTAACTTATATAAGTGCTTGAAGTGAACATGACCAAAACGGCGATGCTATAATAGTTGTTCACTTGTATTAGCAACTAAGCAATGTTCTACGGTTTTAGGCAAACTCAAATAATAAATATTTTTTACGTCTAATACCGGAAAATAAAACATTCGAATTAGAATCAAAATTTTACACAATCCTTCTCCAAAGTTAACCGTGTAACCTTTGTCACAAAGTTGACTAATGGAAATGAGATTGTGACATAAACAACTAACAAGAAATACATTAGTAATTAAGGGTTTTGAAGGGTTGCCGACAATACCTACTCCAATGATGGTTCCCTTTTGATTACCTCCAAAAGTGACCGTTGCACCATCCTTGATGCTAATCACTTCGGAGAGCAATGAGGGATCTCCCATCATATGTTTGGAGCAACCACTATCGAGAATCCATCCTTTCCCTTTAGAGCTTATATGACTTTTATTGCTCTTCTTCTTTCTCTTGGGTACATATTTAATATACCATAAGCTCATGGTACCCAATGTTTGTTGGGTCCAAGGGGATTAGCCCTTTGGAAGCCAAGTCCAAGTGGACTTCCTCTTCCCAACATAATTACCATTATTAATAACATCATGAAAATAGGAATCAACATAAGCATTCCTATCATTTAGGCTAGTGTTCTTAGGACCCCAAATGGTGTATGTTTTGGGAGTCCTTTTCCTAGTTGCATGCATACTTGTTAGATTTCTATGTGGTGCATGCTTCTTAGGAACATGGTTTCTAGCATAAACATAAGGTGGTGGATATGCATATGACATACGAGAATGATATGTATGCTTGGGAACATGCATGTTGTATGAAGCATATGGGTTATGCATGACATGTGGAGGATGTGCATACATGTAAGAATGATGCGTATGAGCATATCGGTGTATAGGAGCACGTACATGAGTATTTCTCATGTGTGGATTTGTACGTGTCCGTGGGTGTGGAGCATAAAAAGTGTCATGAGTATCCACTTGTGAAGTAGGAGGTTCCCTACGTGGATGAGTGTTAGTGTACATGTAAGCATGGCTTCTCTTTTGGTTTCCACCCTTAGTGTGTTTCTTGCCAAAAGAGAGAGATGGTGAAGTGGTGAATTTCTTGGTAGGTTTGCTACCTATAGTGTCTTTGACACCACTTGTGGATGCACCGGAGGATGGCCTCACAAAGTCTATAGTGACACCACTATAGGAAGTGCGAGCATTGGATGCATTTGCATTAACAAGACCAAGACCAAGACGATGTGTGGCCGGAAATTGGTTTGCAAGCAAATCATGCAATTGTCCTTTCCCCTTATTGAATCTCACAATACGGGAGGACATGAGCTCATATTTCTCCTTAAGAGAAGAAACGTTGGTATCCAAGGTGGACACCCGTGCTTTGAGCTCATGCACTTGGAATTTAAGAGAATCATTCTCTAAACCTAATTGTGTGTGTCGTGTAACTAGATCACTATTATCTTTAGGATGTGTTTGATCTAGTTGAGATTTGAGGGAATTTACCTCATCTCTCAAGGTGATATTTTGAGAAGCTAAATTTGCTTTCTCAAGAGTTAAAGTATCAACAATGGTGTCATTGTTGATAATGCATGGAATGGATGACTTGCTAACATTCAATTTCTTTAAGCTAGTATATCTAAGCATTAAAGATTGATATTTAGCAAATAATTCTTCATTAGCAATACAAAGTTCATCCATTGTTACCTCGGTATCATCCGTGTCGGAATCACTCTCATCGGAGAGTGGATCTTCTCATGCCATGAAACACATGTGGGCACTCTCACCCTTCTCATCATCTGAATCACTTGATGAGTCTCCACTTGATTCGTCAAATGTACCGACGAGTCCTTTCTTCTTGTCTCTCTTGTTCTTGTCGGACTTGTAGTACTTCGGAGCCTTCCACTTCTCTTTGTTTTTTAGCATTGGGCAATCCCTCTTGATGTGCCCTGGCTTATTACACTTAAAGCAAAGAGAGGAAGTATTATTAGTAGACTCAAATCTTTTGTTGGAGGGAAATATACCTTTGCGAAAGAAGCGTTGGAACTTCTTCGCCTTTTGGGCCATTTCACCCAAATACATCTCATCTTCCGAATCTTCGCTATCGGAGGATGATGAATTGGCGTTGAATGCCAAAGCTTTCTTCTTGGCCTCTAAAGGATTCATCATAGCTCGAATTTTTAATCGGTTCTCCCGTCTTACCTCATAAGACATGAGAGTCCTGATAAGATTCACAACTGTGTAGGTCTTCAAGTCGTTGACCTCCTCGATGGTGATAGCTCTTCTTTCCCATTTAGAGGACATACCCATTATGATCTTTCTTACCTTTTCAGGTTCGGTGTAAGTTTGGCCAAGAGCTTCTAATTCATTTGTGCTGTTGGTAAAACGTCCGTACATCGATGCAATGCTCTCATTGTCCTGCATATGAAACATATCGAAGTTTTGCACGGCAACATAAATTTTGGAAAGTTTTAACTTGCTTGTTACCTCATGGGTAACGACAAGATGGTTCCAAATTTGATATGCACTCTTACATGTGCATATCTTGTTGAACTCATTCGGATCCAACGCACAATGAAGAGCGTTCATTGCTTTTGCGTTGTTGACTTCGGCGGATTTTTCGGAAGTCGCCCATTTTTCGAAATCCTCTTCGGTGGGCTCGACGTATTCCTTGTGGAGGGTTCTCCAAAGTGAAGCGCTCATTAGGAACGTCTCCATCAGGTATTTCCAATAACCGAAATTCGTGCCATTGAAACTCGGAGGGCGCACCGTAGATTGACCTTCGAAAAGTGTGGACGCTCCATCACGATCGTGATTGTTGTACGAAGGCGGTGGAGGAACGTTGTTGTTGTTGGATGCCATAGCTATAACCTTGCGCTCTGATACCAATTGTAAGGACCCTGGCTATGGAGAAAACACTAGAAGGGGTGTTGAATAGTGTTTAAGCAATTTAAAATGATAGTTACACCAATTTAAATGCTAACCAACAGAATAATGCGGAATTGAAATTAAACCCAAATTGAAACAAATACAAACGCAAGGATGTTTCAAGGGTTCGGATTACCCAAGTCATTACCCGACTTGTTCCCGGTAATCCTACGTCCCTTCCACCCAGAAACCTCCGGATACTCAAGTTAAAACCCTAACTTGAGATTTTCTTAAAACCCACTTGTAGCAACCCTACAAGTGAAATCAAACTACAATCGATTGTCCTTGACTCCCACAACTTGGTAGCAAGCAAACCACTCTCACAACCCGAGAGCAAATTCAAATAACGAAAGTTATGAAATATGAAAGCAACACTTACAATCACTTATGCCTTGAAGTAGAACTTGAAGAAGAAGTGTGTTGTGTGTTGATGACTCTCTTGGAAGAGAGGAGAAAGCCCTTTCTCTTGACTGCACCAAATGCCTAGAAGATGTCTCTTTGATTCTAGGTTGGATAGCAAGAGATTGAAGATAGGAATTCTTAGGGCTTTGGATTTGAGAGCTTTAAAACTTGAGAATGAAAGCTTGAGAGAATCAATATCAACTTGGTTGAATGAGTGAGTTAACCTTTCAATGGAACAGTAGAAACCCTTTATATAGGTTTCTCAAATCCACAAAACAGATTAGGCAAAACCCCTTTTGGAATTCGTGAGAAAATTCTCAACGGATAGAATCTGCGCTCGCGACAGTCGACTGTTGAGAAAACCACAGTCAACTGTTGCACAGTCAGCATGGGTAGGTGAGAATTTATAACGGTAACTTACCGCGTGGACGGTCGACTGATGAAGCATAGACCGTCGAGTGTTGAACCAACAGGCGACTGTAAATACTTCTACAGGCGACGGGCCGAGAGATGGGTAAGTTGAAGAATTCTGGAAAATGTCTGAGATAGCAGGACAGACGACTGCTAAGAAAAATACAGTCGACTGTTAATCAGAACAGGCGACTGTAAATCCTTATACAGGCGACTGTCAAACACCCTGAGATTTTCCAGAGAGCTGAGTCAACAAATTGGCTCACAGACAGACGACTGATGCAGCATTGACAGTCGACTGATCCAATGGATAGTCGACTGTAAATCCAACATAAGTCGACTGTCCGTAAAAGACAGATCAACAGAGTTTGGGCAAAAGATAGACAGTCGACTGATAAACAAAACACAGTCGACTGTCACCTGGACAGGCGCATTTGAATCGTTCATGAGTCGCATGTGGGAATAAAACAGAGAAGCCCAAAAACTAGACTGTAAAAGTTTGTGCATAACAGGCGACTGTAGAACAAAACACAGTCGACTGTTTTTGAGACAGACGACTGTAAAACGTTCAGCAGTCGACTGTTATAAACAATACAAGCACAATCAGACTAGAAATGAATTGGAGTCTAAGGACAATTGATCTAATGATGTCCTAAGACTGAAATGATGATGTGAGTGTGTGCTTCAACAATGTTCTACTTCTAAGATACATACTAGAAGAGATAAAAGAAATTTACATTGACGAATTCTCTCTTCTATGCAACGCATGAGCTTGAAGTCTTCATGGAGACTCAATCATCATCCATGATCATCCAGTCCATTTCATTTGCCTTCAATGAACTTTGAGTGTCATCCATTGCAAGTAGATCTTCATAATAAGCTTAGGCAATGGATTAACTACAAAATAGGGGATTAGTCACAAGTATTTATGTTTGCTCATCATTAACACCAAGTAGGGAGAAGTCCAGTACTCAACAGCAATTCACGGGGGATAACGACGTTGAACGGGAGGTGTAAGGCAATGAGGGTAATGAGGCCGCATCAGCAATATTTGCCCTTGCTGGCACGGCTAATATCAAGGAGTTTTTGAATTAGCCATGCATCACCATTAATGGGTACGCGCAGGGCCTCGAAAGCGATCCCGTCAACACCGGGAATGAAATCAAAAGTCATAGCCCAAAGGATGAAAAGGTCAGGGATGGTCACGATCCCAGACTCATCCCGGGGGAAGAAAGTGCTCGATATGATGCGGTGGGCTAGACGAAAGACAGGGTGGATGATGGAGGAGGCCTTGGCCTTGCCTCGAGGATTTCGGTCGTGGAGAGTGAGGCGATCCCAAAAATAATCAACATCGAAGTCGCGATGAAAATCATAGTGACGGATATCGTCGCCGAGAATGGGGAGACCGAAAATGTTGTTGATGGTATTCACATGGGTGCGGTAGTTTCGGTTTCGGAGGCGGAAATCTATGAGTAACCCCCCTCTCAGTTTTTAAGGTCGAGAGGAATTCGAGTGTGAGGGCGGGGTATGATGGTGCATGGGAGTTTAAGAAGCTTAGCCAACCTAAGTTTGCAAATAAGGACTCGACACCGGAGAAAACTCTGAGATCGATCAGGGTTTGACTATGGGCAAACTTAGTGGCTAGATAGGATCGTTGGTTGAGTCGATTATAAAAATCTTTATGCTCTAGACTCAAGAAACGGATTCCCTGCGGGCCCATCAGTGGGTCCACCACGAGAATGATGGGTTGGGATGGAAGGCAGGTAGGAGGAGTAGGAGGAGCACGTGCACGTGGTGGACGTGTGGATTTTTGTCTCTTGCGAGACGGCTCCTCTTCCTGCATGATCCCATTACCCTTGTATTTGTCTTTGGCCATGATTGTGTGGTGATGCAATGATAATGCAAGAGTATATGAATGCACACAATCAAACGACAATGGAGCAAAATGTTAATACTTGGGCAACGTAAAAGTAAAGCTCAGGAGCGAGTGTAACTGTTGAATATTGGACTCCCCGGATTTGGTTTTGATGATGAGCAAACATAAATAATACATGAACTAACAATTTGTGAGCGCAGTTTTGGAGATCGTCGCCAAATTCACGAGAATATTCAAAGCGACATCTCAACACTTCCCAAAGCTCATATTCATGCCTAAAGCTTCGTTGAAGCTATTGCGACGCTTTGGAAGATATGAAGATTCAATCGAAGCTCTCAAAGACCGTTTATTAAGGTTTTATTTATAGTCTTTTGGCTTCGATATATAGAATGTTAAGCCTTGAGTATATCTTACGTTTCTATCTTCATTTCGCTCATTTCGTAGCTCTAGGATCCTTGCACAAGTTCATTCTAACTTCCTCGAAGCGTCGCGCTTCGATTCGGACTTGTTTGTGCATGTTAGTTGGTACAAGAACAAGTACTGACCGACTAGATGGTGATCTAGTCGGTCGGCAACTGTTCTTGGACCGACTAGTTTGATTCCTTAATTTCTTGGACTTTACTGTTTACAGTTAGTCGGTCTACGTTGACTCTCCGACCGACTAGTTTGTGAACTAGTCGGTCAGTGATGCTTCTTTGACCGACTAGTTGTGACTTACTGTTCACTCTAAATTTCTCCTGAGCTACTGTTTATCGTTAGTCGGTCTAAGAACATTTGGTGATCGACTAGTTGACAATTTAGTCGGTCAACTTTTGTTCTTGGACCGACTAAGTCACTTTGTCTTCAGACTAATTCTTTTTGCTCTTAGTCGGTCTACGTTCATTGACTGATCGACTAGTTGTGAAACTAGTCGGTCAGACAGTCTTCTTGGACCGACTAGATTTCTAGGTCTGAAATTCTATCTCTTCTCAGATCTACTCTTAGTCGGTCCACGTTGTTTGACTGACCGACTAGTTGATGAACTAGTCGGTCAGTGATTGTTCTTTGACCGACTAATTCTCACAGATTTCTATCCGTTGGAGAATGACCTAACTTGTTTTTATGGGACCCTATAAATACGAACCTAGGTCATTTTCATCTAGGTCAGAGCTGCCATTAAGAGATTCATTGAGTTCTAAAGAGATAGCTATTCTCCCTCAAATCTAAAGCTCTCTTCCTCACAAGAAACCCATTCTCTCTCATTTCTAGATCTAGAGAGAAGCTTGTTCTTGGTGAGCTCTTCAAGCTATTGCTTGATCCAATTCTCCAACTCTTTCCTAGGCACCGATTGCTGGTCATTTCCTTGGTGCTAGGTCTTGGTGACTTCTTTTTCCTCAAATCCTTCATTTCACCATTTGGGTAAGAAAAACTCAAGGTATAGGATTTTGTGGTAAGATTGTTTATTTCATATTAAACTCTTTAATATTGCTTTGTGATTCTCTCGGTTGTGAGAGAAGGTTGTGATCCCGGGTTGTGGGATTCACGTTTGCTATTGCATGTATGATTTGATCTTGTGAAGGTTTTTCACAAGATATTCATAGTGGAAATCTTGAGTTAGGGTTTCTAACTCAAGTATCCGGAAGGAATCCGGGTGGTTGGGACGTAGGATCACCGGGAACAAGTCGGGGAGACTTGGGTGGATCCGAACCCATTAACATCGTTTGTTTGCATTGTCATTTTTATTGTTGTCATTCAATTTAAGCTTCCGCAAATTGATTTGGTAGTTTGTTTGCAATTTAATTTGGAATTATACTCCTTATTATTTTAAAGTACTATTCACCCCCCCCCCCCCCTCTAGTACTTGTGCAGTAGCTGGTAGGGCATTACATTTGGTATCAGAGCCAGATACTCAGCTATGTCTGCCAACGACAACAAGACCGTGCCTCCACCTTCCAACTATGACACCTTCAGGAACCGTGAAGGAGCGTCATCGGTAATGGAAGGACATTCCTCTACGAGGCCTCCATTCTTCAACGGTACCAACTACGGGTACTGGAAGTGCCGGATGGAGACTTTCCTCCGGAGTGCATCCTTATGGAGGACTACAATGAAGGAATACATCGAACCCAAAGAAGAAGACTTTGAGAAATGGACTACCGCGGAGGTCGCCGCGGAGGTAAGCAATGTCAAGGCAATGAACGCATTGCAATGTGCATTGGAGCCCGAGGATTTCAATAAGATATGCACATGTAAGAGTGCATATCAAATTTGGAACTCCCTCCTCATTCTTCATGAAGGGACGAGTCGGGTAAGAGACTTTAAACTCGTAGTCGTAAACAAAGATTACGAAATGTTTCATATGCAACAGGGCGAGAAGATGAAAGAATATTACGCTCGCTTCGTTGACATAATAAACGAGTTAGAGGCCCTCGGCAAGTCCTACACTCAAAAGGAGAAGTGCTCAAAGATTATTGAAGGACTTCCCTCTTCTTGGGAAAAACGTACCTTCGCCATCGAGGAAGGTAATGACATGAATAAATATACCGTTGTTCAACTAATGGGTACTTTGATGTCATACGAGGTACGCAAAGATAGCAAGGTGAAGTTACAAGAAAAGATGAAGTCCTATTTGAACCTAGATGCGCCTAAGAAAAAGGCGATTGCATTCAAGGCGGCTTCATCCACCTCTACCGATGATGAGGACTCGGAAGAAGAAATGGACATGGAATCCATTGCACTCATGGCAAAGAAGTTCAATCGCTTCTTCCGAAAGGGTAACTTCAAACAAAAATCTAAGTTTACTTCTACTAACGCCTCTCCACCTTTGTGTTTTAAATGCAATAAGCCGGGACACATCAAAGCGGATTGTCCTCAAAACAAGCAAAAGGAGAAGTGGAAGGCGCCGAAGTTCGACAAGTCAAAGAAGTACAAAAGGGGGTACAAAAAGGGACTTGTCGGAACTACATTCACCGACTCCGAGGATTCCTCAAGCGGAGAGTCGGATGATGAGAAAGTGGAGCAAGCGCACATGTGTTTCATGGCGAGAGAGGAGCACGATCAAGGATCCTCCTCTTCCGATGATAGTGACGACGAAGGCGATGAGGTAACGATGGATGATCTTAGGGATGCTAACTCTCACTTATGGTCTAAATATACAAAATTAGTAAATCGATATACTAAAGTAAAAGATGACCTAGCTAGCATTCAAACCTCGCCTAAGACTATCATCACCAACAACGACACCGTTGTTGAAGAATTAAGAAATGAGATTGTTAATCTCAAATCTAAACTTGAACATGTTAGCATAGATGATCCGGAAGAACATAGGATAGCGGATTTAACTTCTCAAAACTCGACTTTGAGTATTGAGAACGAGAATCTTAAATCTCGTGTTTTTGTGCTCACATCGCAAGTGTCCAATTTGGATACTTCTATGCGTTCTCTCAAAGAGAAATATGAGAACACATTAGGCCGAATCACTAGATTCAACAAAGGTAAGGACCATTTGGATAAAATCCTAAGTGTCTTACTTCCGGCCAATCACCACATTGGTTTGGGGTACACGATGGGATGTCCATCCAAAGCGGCCACTACTTTTGTTAGGCCAACTTCCGGTGACTCTACGAGTGGTAGCAAACACTCTATTGGTAGTTCATCTACCAATGGTGCTTCCACCTCGTCCACGCCCTCTTTTGGAAAGAAACCCACTTTGGGTGGACCTCCAAAGAATGGGCATGCTTATATGTACACCAATACCATGCCACGTAGGAACACACGTCCTACTCCACCATCTCACACATATGATGATTTTTATGCAACACATTCTCGGGCACGTGCACACCATGTGAGACACCCTCACGCACGTGTTCCCACACATGCATATGTTCACCCACCGCATCATATGAATAATTCTCCTCGTGCACCATTCCATCATGTCCCGTATGCCTATCCACAACATGCATCACGTAGAAATCAACGTCACATGCATGCACCCAATAGGATGATGGCTCCCAAAATATTCACTATTTGGAGCCCAAAGGACACAAGCATGGATGAAAAACAAGTATATATGAATGCTTATTTTTCGAATGTTGTACATAGTAGGAATTATGTGGGGAAGTCAAAGTCCAATTGGACTTGGCTTCCAAAGGTCTAACCTTTGAGGACCCAATGACCTTGGGTACCATGATATGAAAGTCTTTATCTTTAGGTACTCAAGGAAAAGAAAAAGGAAAGGAGCAACAAATTCAAATTTGCCTCCAAAGGGAATTGGATACTCGATAGCGGGTGTTCAAAACACATGACGGGTGACGCTAAATTGCTCTCCGGAATTGTTCCCATTGCAAATGGAAATCGCGTCGTATTCGGAGGCAATGAGAGCGGAACCATCGTCGGTGTTGGTAAAGTGGGTAACCCTTCTAAACCCTTAATTAGCGATGTTTATCTAGTTGATGATTATTCAAGATTTACATGGGTATTCTTCTTATGCAATAAAAATGAAGCTTTTGAAAACTTCACAATATTTGTAAAGAAAGTACAAAATCTCATCGGAACCACCATTGTCACTATCCGTAGTGATCATGGGGGTGAATTTGAGAATGAGTCTTTCTCAAATTTTTGTGATGATCTTGGAATTACTCACACGTTTTCATTCCCTCGCGCACCTCCTCAAAATGGTGTTGTTGAGAGGAAGAATAGAACGCTTGTGGAGTGTGCTCGCACTATGCTCGAAGATAGTCAACTTGGCTATCAATTTTGGGCGGAAGCGGTACACACCGCTTGCTATGTGTTTAATAGAATACTTTTGAGGCCCGGCACCAAACAAAATTGCTATGAATTGTTGTTTGGTAGATTGCCTCAAGTTAAACATTTTCGTGTTTTCGGCGCAAAATGTTTTATTAAAAACACATATGATAATTTGGACAAGTTTGATCCGAGATTGGATGAGGGGATATTTGTTAGGTATTCCTCACGTAGCAAAGCCTACCGGATATACAACAAAAGATCCTCTACGATCGAGGAATCACTTCATGTCTCTTTTAATGAGAATTTTATTACTTCGAGAATTTCAAATGACAATGATTCTATGGATGTTTTATGTGATTCGTTTGAAAATTCTAAGTCCATTGATTCAATTGATTCTATTGAGACTAACCCGACTAATGAAGTTGTTGAGAATGTGCCTAGTGATCAAGGTATTCCCAAGCAGCTTCAAACCGTCCGTGACCATCCCCATGAGCAAGTAATTGGCAATATTCATGATAGTGTCAAAACGAGATCGCAAGTCCACCACTTCGCCAATAGTGCCTTTGTCTCATCAATAGAGCCAAAGAATATAGTTGAAGCTTGCGAAGATAGTGCTTGGATCCTTGCCATGGAGGAGGAACTCATTCAATTCGAGAGGAATGAGGTATGGGAGCTTGTTCCTTTGCCATCGAAGAACCACACCGTCATAGGGACAAAGTGGATCTTCAAGAACAAATCCGACAAAAATCAAGTCGTCATCCGGAACAAAGCTCGGTTAGTTGCTCAAGGCTATCGCCAAGAGGAAGGTATCGATTTCGAAGAATCCTTCGCTCCGGTAGCTAGATTAGAATCGATTAGACTTTTATTGTCTTATGCATGCCATAAAAATTTTAAGTTATTTCAAATGGATGTTAAAAGTGCATTTTTAAACGGAGATGTCGTTGAGGAAGTTTACGTTTCTCAACCTCCGGGCTTCATAAATGAAAATTTTCCAAATCATGTTTTTAAACTAAAGAAAGCTCTTTATGGTTTGAGACAAGCTCCTCGAGCTTGGTATGATCGCCTAAAGAATTTTCTTTTGGATCTGAATTTTAAAATGGGCGAAGCCGATTCTACACTTTTTGTTAAGCATGCGAATAATGATATTTTATTAGTTCAAATTTATGTTGATGATATCATTTTCGGTGCTACTAACTTCACTCTTTGCGAAGAGTTTTCTAATGTTATGAAGGAACAATTTGAGATGAGCCACATGGGCGAACTCAAATATTTCTTAGGTCTCCAAATTCGCCAAATGAACGATGCAATCTTCATCCACCAAACGAAGTATACGGTGGAGTTGCTTAAGCGATTTGGAATGGAAAGTGCTTCCGGGAAAAAGACTCCAATGAGCACGACTACGCATCTCGACAAGGATACGGGTGGTAAGGATGTAGACATTCGTCTATATCGAGGTATGATAGGTATCTTACTTTATCTTACCGCAAGTAGGCCCGATATTATGTTTGCCGTATGCATTTGTGCTCGTTATCAGTCTCTACCTAAGGAGTCTCACTTAGTAGCGGTAAAGCGAATTTTCCGTTATCTAAGTTACACTTTAGATTTTGGATTACTTTATCCGAAATCTAGCACGTATGAGTTAGTCTCATACAGTGATGCCGATTATGCGGGATGCAAATCCGACAGGAAAAGTACTAGTGGCACTTGCCATTTTCTAGGAAATTCTCTTGTCTCTTGGTTTTCCAAGAAGCAAAATTCCGTATCACTTTCAACCACCGAGGCGGAATATATTGCCGCTGGTGCCGCTTGTGCCCAGGTTCTTTGGATGAGACACACTTTGAAGGATTTTGGTATTCATTGTGATACTAGCCCTATCATGGTGGATAACCAAAGTGCTATCTGTCTTTCAAAGAATCCGGTGCACCATTCCCGATCAAAACATATAGATGTCCGACACCATTTCTTAGATGATCATGTTGCTAAAAAGGACATCATTTTAGTGTACGTTGAAACCCAAAAGCAAATCGCCGATATTTTCACGAAACCCCTAAAGGAGGACTCCTTTGTGCGGTTGCGTCGAGAATTGGGGATTATGGGTGAATCCGAGATATAGGATTCATATGTCATTCAATTATCTTGCATGCTATTCGATTTCGCGATATTTTGTTCATGCTAGATTAATTGAACTTTTGGGAATTTTATGTGATATATTTGAATTTATGATCGAATTCGTATTTGAAAGTCGTATTTAAGATTTCGACGTTTTATGGGGTACTTTAGATGACTAATGAGTGAGTTATGATGTTTCATCCAAGTGGTTTGTGAAGAGAAATCAACTATCAATTTTTGGACTCCTCTAGTCGGTCTAAGTTCACATGTCAACCGACTAGATGCTCATCTAGTCGGTCAGCAAATGAACTCAGACCGACTAGATCAAGCCTATATCTAACTCCTATCATTTTCTTTCGTTAGTCGGTCACAGTACACTTTCCGACCGACTAGATTGAAAACTAGTCGGTCAGTGAATATACTGCGACCGACTACTTCTTGCCCTAGAAATTCATCTGAGCTACTGTTTCGACTTAGTCGGTTCAAGCTCATTGACCGACCGACTAGATCGTAATCTAGTCGGTCAGTGCTTGAACTGTGACCGACTAAGTGTGTTAGGGCAGTTATGTCTTTTTGACTCCAGACCGACTTATACTCGATCTCTTCCGACTAATTTCATTATTAGTCGGTCTTCTCTCCAGCTCAGCCCGAAAACCCCAAAACCCCCACTTGACACCCTTCGTCTTCCGGCCGTTTTTCCGTCGATCGCCGCCGTCCGCCGCCGTCGACTCCTCCTCCTAGGTAAAATCCCCTCTCCTAGGTGTCGATTTCCTTTTCTAGGGTTGTCTCTCCTTGATTTCAAGCTCTAGCTCCTAGGGTTTCATTTTCTAACCTAGGGCTTGTGTTTTTCGAATCTTAGGGTTTGTTAGCTTGTGATCTCTAGGTTGTTTTTGATCTTATCGTCGTGTGCTTGTGCTCGTAGTGCTATGGCTAAGACTAGAATTCCTATCGCCTCTTCCGGGGCTTCTCCTATGACCGTAGAACAACCTTCCGACCCTAGGAATCCTCCGAAGCCTAAGCGTCGTGCCAAGTCAACCCTAGCCTCTCCATCATCGCCTCCTCCTAAGAAGCCTAGGACTGCCACTGCTAAACCCCGCAAATCCAAGACCAAAAAGCCCATACTTCAATCTCCGGCTACTCCTCCCGATTCCGACTCTGATTTTGTCCCTGAGGATGAGCCTACTAGGGAACCCACTCCTCCTCCGAAGACCAGTAAGGCTAAGGGTAAAGCTCATATGCCAGTTGGCGGTGTAGACATATCGTTGTGCCGCGATGACCCTCAGTGTCTCGCAGCGTACAACCGTATAGAGCACTGTCCACTGTTGTTAGAGCATTACGTTCAGTTTTCTGATTTTCTCGGCCTTGCTGATCTTCTCTCTTATAGTGGTCTTCTAGATTATCTCCGATACGACCCCAAGGCCAATCCCAAACCGTATCCTCGCCTCGTGAAATTGTTCTATGCCAAGCGCGTTCGGGGACAGTACGATGCCAGCCACTCCATTGAGACGACTGTCTTGGGAACTCCTATAGTTCTCACGGCAGAAATCTTGGGGGAGATTCTTGGTTGTTCATCGTCCGGTATCCTTCCTTCGGACATTTCCGTAGATGACATTTCTTCCTTGGATCAGTCTATCCTTTCTGAGATTTTCCAGGTTATCCCCTCCGCATTCATTGGAATTCCATCGAAATCTTTCAAGCCGAATGTGTGGGTCCTTAACCTAATCTTGAAGTCATGTCTCCTCCCTAAGTATGGATCCTCTTCACTCCCATCCCAGCCGTTCTTGAAATTGATCTACGCTCTTTTCTTGGGGTGCGAGATTAATTGGGCTCGCGTGATACTCGATAAGATGGATTCTTTCGAGTGTATACGCAAGACCAATAAGTCTGCGCACATTCCATACCCTTGCCTGTTGACTCTCGTATTTCGTCATTTCCGAGTCCCTCTCCCTCCTGACGATGAGCGTCCCTTGGGTACGCCTCTGAACGCGACGGCCGTGAAGAAATATCTAGCGGCACTTCGTCACGTGCAGAGGTCTACCGCATCTGCTTATCAGGCTTCTCCGTCTGCTGCCGCAGCCCCCTCTCGTCCTGCTACATTGGACGATGTCGTACGCCTTCTTCGTCGGCACGAGTCACGTTTGGCTCGTACCGAGGAGGTCGTCTGTCGTATGGCTCGTCTGATGGGGATCGATCTTCCTCCTTCAGTTTCTGAGGCCGAGGAGATGGACGATGAGGAGATTGATGAGCTTGTCACTTCTTTTGCTCGTGGCGATGAGGCCACTGCTGCTGCTGCTGCTGGTACTTCTACTTCTGCTCCTGGAGATGGCACCACTTCCGGTGTTCCAGAGCCATCTGCTTCAGCTCTTCAGCCTTCTGAGCCTGCTGCTGACACTGTTTCCGAGCCTGCTCATGTATCTTCCACTGCTGCTGCTGCTTCTGTCGAGACCCATGCTGCTGTTGAGACTCCCGTTGCTGAGCCTGTTGCTGAGATCTCCACTCCTGCCCCGACGATTCCATCTGTTCAGACACCTCTACTCCCTGCAGAGCCTGAGTCCACTCCGTCGACTGGACCCACGGACCCTGCAGATCCAGCCTCCTCCTCGTGATCGCGTGTTTCGAGGACTCTCCACTACGCTTTGGATGATATATTTTTTAGTGAGAGTATTTTGGGTTAGGATGGGGTTTGAGAGATGTTTTGATGTATTTTTGCGATTTCTGGATGTCGGTGTTGGATATTATGTTATGATGATGTTTTGATGTATGTTGTTATACTTTGATGATGTCGATGATGTATGATGTTTCTCTTTTTGATGATATGTAGCACTTGATATGATGTACCTCATATATTCGATGTGATATCTTTTTGGATGTACTCATATTGTCTCTACATATATATATGTTCATCGTCATTCACTTTGTCATTTATTCGTCGTGCATTCTTTTTATATTCGTTGAATGCATTTGAATTGTGAATTCGTCGCTCGACGATTAAAAACTTGGTTAAATAGATTATATTTCTATAATTATATAGAATTGTTTTCCATGCACAAAATTAACCAAGAATATTGAATATTGAAGAGTATGTTTCTTTATTCAATTAATGAATAATTATTTGGTATTTTTGATGATTTTGATTTTCACTTTGTGATAATGGACAATTGGCACACTTTGATTTGATTTAATCGCTTTTCCTTTGGTGTCAATTAGCTCCATCGTCATTGTCTACGACTCCCGATGTTGGATTTTCCATTTCCTAGTTGTTGTCGTTGTATGCCCCCCATTTTTGGGGTAATGCCAAAGGGGGAGAGATAATGATAATAAATAGCGCAAATGAAAATTTAAATCATTTTCCAAGAATCTAGTTTGAAATGTTAGATTCAGGGGGAGTTAAGATACATATAAGGATTTTCAAAATCCGATATTTCAAAAATCAATTCTCATTATATATCTTACTCGTCTGATTGATGCAATTCATATATATTCATTTTGGAATTAACGTGTCATCAATGCAGGGGGAGTAAGTATTTTACATTTGAATTATTATTTTTGATTATTATTTATGTTGGTTTGTCATCACCAAAAAGGGGGAGAATGTTGAATATTGGACTCCCCGGATTTGGTTTTGATGATGAGCAAACATAAATAATCCATGAACTAACAATTTGTGAGCGCAGTTTTGGAGATCGTCGCCAAATTCACGAGAATATTCAAAGCGACATCTCAACACTTCCCAAAGCTCATATTCATGCCTAAAGCTTCGTTGAAGCTATTGCGACGCTTTGGAAGATATGAAGATTCAATCGAAGCTCTCAAAGACCGTTTATTAAGGTTTTATTTATAGTCTTTTGGCTTCGATATATAGAATGTTAAGCCTTGAGTATATCTTACGTTTCTATCTTCATTTCGCTCATTTCGTAGCTCTAGGATCCTTGCACAAGTTCATTCTAACTTCCTCGAAGCGTCGCGCTTCGATTCGGACTTGTTTGTGCATGTTAGTTGGTACAAGAACAAGTACTGACCGACTAGATGGTGATCTAGTCGGTCGGCAACTGTTCTTGGACCGACTAGTTTGATTCCTTAATTTCTTGGACTTTACTGTTTACAGTTAGTCGGTCTACGTTGACTCTCCGACCGACTAGTTTGTGAACTAGTCGGTCAGTGATGCTTCTTTGACCGACTAGTTGTGACTTACTGTTCACTCTAAATTTCTCCTGAGCTACTGTTTATCGTTAGTCGGTCTAAGAACGTTTGGTGACCGACTAGTTGACAATTTAGTCGGTCAACTTTTGTTCTTGGACCGACTAAGTCACTTTGTCTTCAGACTAATTCTTTTTGCTCTTAGTCGGTCTACGTTCATTGACTGACCGACTAGTTGTGAAACTAGTCGGTCAGACAGTCTTCTTGGACCGACTAGATTTCTAGGTCTAAAATTCTATCTCTTCTCAGATCTACTCTTAGTCTGTCTACGTTGTTTGACTGACCGACTAGTTGATGAACTAGTCGGTCAGTGATTGTTCTTTGACCGACTAATTCTCACAGATTTCTATCCGTTGGAGAATGACCTAACTTGTTTTTATGGGACCCTATAAATACGAACCTAGGTCATTTTCATCTAGGTCAGAGCTGCCATTAAGAGATTCATTGAGTTCTAAAGAGATAGCTATTCTCCCTCAAATCTAAAGCTCTCTTCCTCACAAGAAACACATTCTCTCTCATTTCTAGATCTAGAGAGAAGCTTGTTCTTGGTGAGCTCTTCAAGCTATTGCTTGATCCAAGTCTCCAACTCTTTCCTAGGCACCGATTGCTGGTCATTTCCTTGGTGCTAGGTCTTGGTGACTTCTTCTTCCTCAAATCCTTCATTTCACCATTTGGGTAAGAAAAACTCAAGGTATAGGATTTTGTGGTAAGATTGTTTATTTCATATTAAACTCTTTAATATTGCTTTGTGATTCTCTCGGTTGTGAGAGAAGGTTGTGATCCCGGGTTGTGGGACTCACGTTTGCTATTGCATGTATGATTTGATCTTGTGAAGGTTTTTCACAAGATATTCATAGTGGAAATCTTGAGTTAGGGTTTCTAACTCAAGTATCCGGAAGGAATCCGGGTGGTTGGGACGTAGGATCACCGGGAACAAGTCGGGGAGACTTGGGTGGATCCGAACCCATTAACATCGTTTGTTTGCATTGTCATTTTTATTGTTGTCATTCAATTTAAGCTTCCGCAAATTGATTTGGTAGTTTGTTTGCAATTTAATTTGGAATTATACTCCTTATTATTTTAAAGTACTATTCACCCCCCCCCCTCTAGTACTTGTGCAGTAAAGCTCAGGATCGAGTGTAACCAGTATCTAGGCGATTCCTTGCTCGCAAAAGGTCCTTCGTCGTGCAATGGAGGAGTATGTGAAGCCGCGGCACTTCAATCTGACAAGAGGAGAATTTTTGAAATGGGGGTTAGGGCTAGGGTTAGGGCGGATTTGAGGATGGAGTGTGGGAGAGGGGAGGGGATTGATGGTGGGAGAGAAGTGGGGGAAGTGTGGGAGTGAATTTAGGAGTGGTGGAAATGAGAGAGAAGGTCGTTTGAGAGAGATGGGAGACGAACCGTTCGGAGGAGAGAGAAAGGGATCAGATGAAATGAAATCGGATGAGGGGGTGGGTATTTATAGGGTTAGGCGAACCGATCGGGTGAGATCTCACCCGATCGGGTGGGTTATTTTCGTAAATTCCTTGCGGATCAACAGCTACAAGTGAACCGATCGGGTGAGTTTTCACCCGATCGGTTGACCACTTCACAAATTTCCCGAGAGCTCTGTACTCTCCACCCGATCTGCCACCCGATCACAGCTTCAGCTCAACCGATCGGTTGGTTGTTCATCAAAATTCCCGAGAGCTCTGCACTCTCCACCCGATCTGCCACCCGATCACAGCTTCAGCTCAACCAATCGGTTGACTTACGTTCTGATACTGGCCATCTTCAGACACGGCCCACCCGATCGGTTGATGCATGAACCGATCGGGTGGGGGCAATTTCCTGCACAGATACAAAAAATTATATAAGTCTCCGGATAAAAATCCACATAGCAGAGTTTACTAACCAAAAAAATAAGTAAACTAATCCTATAAATAACGTCGAGAGTTCAGAACATGGGTTTCCTCCCATGAAGCGCTGTTGTTTAAAGTCGTTTGCTCGACTCCCGATATATGATCTTCAGGGGGGATTGTACGGGTGATGCACAATGATCGGCATCCCTTCAGCTGTAGGAGTAGGTGCATTTGTCGGTGACAGAGGTGACAAGTAGATGCTCTCGACGGTCCTCCCGCTGGTTGTGTCCGGTAGGCGTGTGCATGGGTACAGGGTACCCAGATACCCGATCGGAACCTACCCGAACGGGTAGGTTCTGGGTAGATAGTTATCGGTTCCGGGTAGGTTCCGGGTAGGAAAATTAGAAACCGACGGGTATCGGTTCCGGTTCTGGTTCCCGTTTATAGGGAACGGGTACCCAGATACGGAACCGATATTTTATATATTTAATTTTTATATATATTATAATATTAATGATCAAAATATATAAGAGTGATCCACCCTGGATGTATCTATTTGAACTTATAATATTAGGGAGTACAACTTGCATCCTGAAGTTCTGAGTAACGCGTAAGTTCATCAAACAATGCATTTGAATCAAAGATCATATTGTTCTCTTTTGCGTTCAAAAGAGCAGTAGAGGTAAACGTGAATCATTCTTCCATATGTCTAGCTTTATCTAGTAGAAATGACTGATCAGTAAACCTTTATCACTGAAGAAAGAGACTAGGGACAATATTTTACTTCCAGATTGATCTTTAGTCATGTGTATTTAAGGTAATTGTCATGCACAGATCATTTGGAAATCATTGTTCGTAATGCATCACAAATTAGATTTTTTTACAGGGTACCCGGAACCTACCCGGAACCATAGGGTCCGGGTAGGGTCCGGGTATAAGGTCCAACTGGGTAGGTTCCGGGTCCAAATTTTAGGAACCAGTCCCTTACCGGGTCGGGTCCGGGTAACATAAAAAAACAGGGTACCCAGACCCGTACACCCCTAGTGTCCGGGGGCTTTCCCCTCACGTTGGCGTCAGTCGCCACTCTCTTCAGGATACGAACTTCATCGGTTGTGAGTGTCAGAGGCTCCTTTCCTTTACTCTTTGTAGGAGCAATCTTCTTAAATCCGGGAGGAGTCGTCTGGGAGACACACACTTCTCCACCTACCTCTTCTTCTTCCAACTCAATGTGCTCCTCAAGGCCCTCCAAGCTATTGGTGGGGGTTCCTTGAAAGAACTTCCCAAGATCCAGCCTCAACGATTCTTTTTTCTTCGAATTCCAGTAGAATGCATCTTTGCTCCTCCGGAGGATGCTTCATTGACAGTCCCAAATCAAACTCGACTTTCTGGTAGCCCATATTCAGGGACAGCTTCCCCTTCTTCACGTCAATGAGTACGCCCGTGGTTGCCATGAAGGGCCTCCCAAGGATAATCAGGGTGTGGTTGTCCTCTGGCATGTCCATTACTACGAAATCCGCAGGCACGTGTCGCCGCTGACGTTCACCGGCAAGTCGTCCACAACCCCCACCGGGTACTTAACTGATCTGTCTGCCAGTTGCAGAGTCATTCCGGTGGGTTCAAGGTCGCCCATTTTTATCCTCTTGTATAATGATAGAGGCATCAGACTCACGCTCAAACCTAAGTCGACGAGCGCCCGATTGATTTTCACCTCTCCTATCGAGCATGTGATAGAAAAACTCCATGGGTCCTTGAGCTTTGGCGGATTTGCTCGTTGAATCATAGCGCTGCACTCCGCGGTTAAGACGACTTTCTCTTTCCTTGTACCCTTCGTTACCAAATCCTTCAGAAAGTTTGCATATGAAGGGATGGTCTTTATAGCCTCCAGGAAGGGGATTTACAAACTCAAGTCTTTCACCATGTCGAAGAACTTGCCGTACTTCTCATATATTTTTGCCTTGGCAAGCTTTTGTGAGAATGGCACCGCGGGCTTGAAGACCCTCAAGTTACCCTCCTCATTCTTCTTCTTTTCTTCTTCAGGAACTCCCTCCGAAGCCATGGTGTTCGATGCCGAAGCTCCATCGTCATTTGCTTTTAGATTTGGTCTCCAATCGACCATTGGAGCTTCTGGTTCTTTAGTGGCCTCCCTAGTCGGAATCTGTGTGTCGCTTCTCAAGACTACGGTAGACACATTTGCATGATCATGTGTC
Source organism: Scilla litardierei (assembly GCA_030789695.1). Classification (NCBI taxonomy): domain Eukaryota; kingdom Viridiplantae; phylum Streptophyta; class Magnoliopsida; order Asparagales; family Asparagaceae; genus Scilla; species Scilla litardierei. The sequence goes on along the minus strand of CM061142.1, from coordinate 188,956,299 downwards.
AAGGCCAATGTTTAATTGGGCCCCCTAGGATTGACCTCCGTCTGACCCGGCAATTGACCATGTGTCCTCTGAAGATTTGCCACTTGCAATCCCAGCTGGGTCACTTGATCGGCCAAAGTCTTCTGTCCAATTTGTAGCTACAGGTTAATCTTCTCCTGGTTCGATATGTATTGGTTCAAGAGATTCTCGACCGGAGAGATTACCCGTTGTTGGTTATATGGTTGCTGCTGTGACGGGGGCTGCTGATTTCTCAGGGGGGTACTGTTGAAACATCTGCTGCTGAGGTTGTTGCTGCTGCTGGTATAGCTGTGCTGCAGAGGGGGCTGATAAAATTGCTGTTGAGGTTGCTGGGGCTGCTGGTATGGTGCCCTGTAGCTGAGATTTGGGTGGTTCCGGTTGTTGCGAGAATATACCGGATTCGAGCTTGTCCTCGGTGGATAGGGTGCATTACCCGTCGGGTTATAGAAAAGAGCACTCGCCTGATCCACCGGTGGTGAGATATCACCACCATCAAAGTCTCCCAACACTTCAGCTTCTATTGCTGCCACTTGCTGAGTGTTGGCACCACCAGCTCCCACCATGAATGCTAGACAGTTTGTCGACCTCCTCTACTCGGTGCATTCCTCCAGATCTTGGTGTGGCACGTTCATCGTAGCACCTTTCATTATTAGATGCCATATTCTCCAGAATGTTTCTAGCATCTACTTCGTTCCTCGACATGAAGGACCCTCCAGCCGCAGCATCCATTGAGGACTTTAGATCGCCCCTCAACCCATTGTAGAACAAATTTATGATTTGCCATTTAGGGAGCTCATGGTGAGGGCATTTCCGTTGCATCTCCTTATACCTCATCCATGCCTCATGCAAGGATTTGTGGCTGGCTTGGGAGAAGGAGGAGATCTCGCTCCTCAGCTTCTTTGTCTTCCCCGGGGGAAAGAACTTGTTTAGAAACGCGTTGGACAGCTTCTCCCAAGTCGTAAAAGTATTGGGGTCCTTCCCCTTCAGCCATTGTTTGGCTTTGTTCTGCAGATAGAATGGGAACAATCTGAGCCGGATGGCTTCAGCTGACACACCGTTGATTCTGAAGGTGTCGCACTTCTCCAGAAATGAGTCCAGGTTCTCGATTGGGCTCTCTATAGGAGCTCCTGAAAACTGGTCTTGTTGGATCCATGTCACCAATGACGGCTTCAGCTCAAAAATTCCGGTCGTAATGGCCGGAGGCTGGATGTTGGACGTGGACCCGGTGGACGGCATCGAGTACTCAAGCAAGGACTTCTGGGGAGGTATATTTTCTCCCATGGTGGCAGCCTCCTCCATTCTTCTTCTCTCGGCATTCAGACGCCTCACGATGGCATTTATCTCTGGATCTAGAGGAATCAAGTCGTCAAGACTTTCTTGTGTTCCTGTGCATGAAAAATCAAGAAACACCTGTGAAGCACGTATGGTATAATGACAGAATAAAATAGAAAATAAAGAGTAGAGAATAAAAAGTAGAAATGTAGAATGCAAAAATTATCGCGTGGTCGGGATGTGAACTAGTCTTGGGGGTTCACAGGATCCTAAAAGAAACAAGCATGTTGCCTCCCCTGCAACGGCGCCATAAAGCTTGACGTCCCCTAGATTTGGCACTATATACAGTGGGATCGGGGATACAAGATTTAAATATTTGTACCTGCAAGCATACTGTGTTGTAGTGTGGCTTGGGGGTCGAACTCAGGGAGGCGTGTGTTGTGCTTATTTTCAAGAAGGAACCGGTTCACCCGGTGGGTGAGCTCGCCCTAACAATCGGTTGGTTGTCACGAGAAAGAAATACCAACGATGTAAGATATAAAAGGGAACCTAGGACTTTGGTTTTCACCCTATCATGAGCTCTCTTTATTACGACCGACAGATAGGAACACGATCGGATTCTAGGGTTTAGTGGTGAGACGTTGCCTCTGAGAGTGATACCTAGCATCACATGGGCCCGATATTCCGGTCGATGCCCAGGATGATACGCTAGGTCTACCCAGGTCAGTCGGTGGGCATTCCCATGTCCCGTAACACCGATTGACTCTGGAAGCATGAAGCTCGCAACGATTGCTCCCAACATTTCATCCTGCCGTTCCCATGCGCTAGGATTCAATGTCTATGCTAGGGATGTGAGCTGTGGCTAGGGGATCAAATGCCAGTTTTATTTTCCCCTTGGCCTGATGGTCAGAGGCGGTCTTTCTCTCGACAATGACAATAAAACGCCCCGTGTAACCATCTAAATTCCTAAATCCTATCGAAATCCTAATCCTATGGTCATTCTAGGGAGAACCCACGAAGGGGTTTCCACTGACGCCCTAGATTAGGGAACTACTCACGATTTATAGCAAAAATATCAACACAACAAAATTTAGCCATTGGAATCAAAATCAAGCAATAGAAATACGGAGCTAACAATAGTATTAACGTAATATCAAAGTTTCAGAACATTCAGAAAACTTACAAGACAAAATAAAATTGCAGCCGTCAAAAGTCCCAAAAAAACAGTCTGAAAAAATGGGGATCCGTTCTGGAAAAAACCTAGGGTTATATTTATAGATTAGCGTCCACCCGATCAGTTGGAACATCAATCGATCGGGTGAGACGGACGTCGACTTGATCTTCAGCTATGCAGATACATCACCCGGTCGCTGAACCAATCGGGTGATGTCGTCGGGTCGTGAGCTGGGAGAATTCGGCTACAGATGAACCGATCGGGGGAGATGTCACCTGATCGGTTGGAATTCAGCTCCAAAATACAGAGAGCTCAGACGTTTTCACCCGATCACTGAACCGATCGGGTGAGATTCTCTTCACTGCTACTCCTGTCCGAGTCGGATACGCGTGCACGAACCGATCGGGTGGATCTGTCCACCCGATCGATTGAGGGTTGACATATGGCATTCTTTGACATTTGGCCCTCAGGATCGCGCGTGGCACCTCCTGTTGCTCCGGGGACTCATGATATCTGATGTATATGTCCCCAACGATGGCAATCTCCTGCAACGACACAAAAACGCAAAGAAAGTGAAAAGTTACTAAAAACAAAAGAATGGAAATGAAACAACAGAAAATAATGGAAAATCACGAAGAAGACGTGCGTGAATATATAAAATATGAATGCATGTCACATATTTATATGGTAATATAGATAAAGAAATCTATATGAAACTCCCTGAAGGATATACATTACCTCAAGAGATAACAGATAGACCTCAGAATGTCTACTCTGTAAGGCTTCATAGATCATTATATGGTCTTAAGCAATCAGGTAAAATATGGTATAACAGACTAAGTGATTTCCTTGCACAGCAAGGTTTCACCAATAATGAAGTCTGCCCATGTATCTTTATTACAAGATCGGGAACAGGATTTGTTATAGTCGTCGTTTATGTGGATGACTTAAATCTCATTGGATCTCCTGCAGAGATCGCTGAGATATCTGCAAGCCTAAAGAATAATTTTGAAATGAAAGACCTAGGCAAAACAAAGCATTGTCTTGGCTTGCAAATCAAACACCTACGTGGTGGTATCCTGTTACACCAATTAACATATACAAGGAAATTACTAAAAAAATTTCACATTGATAAATGTCATCCTATAAGTACAGCAATGGTCGTAAGATCCTTGGATGTACATAATGACCCCTTTTGTTCGCTGGAAGAGGGGGAGGAAATGTTAGGTCCTAAAATACCTTATCTTAGTGCCATTGGAGCACTTCTATATCTGGCTAACTGTACGCGTCCCGATATAGCGTTTTCAGTGAATCTTCTAGTCAGATATAGTGCAACGCCCACAAAGTGCCACTAGAACGGAGTTAAGCCGCTTCTGTGCTACCTTCAAGGGTCAATTGACCTGGGATTATATTTCCCTAAAGGTGGATCTCCCACTTTAATTAGTTATGCAGATGCAGGTTACAGGTCTGATTCTCACATCGAGAAATCACAGACTGGTTTGTGTTCACCTACGGTGGTATATCCATCTCCTGGAAATCTGTGAAGAAAACCACTACAGATATCTCTTCCAACCATTCCGAGCTCCTCGCGCTCCATGAAGCAAGTAAATAATGTGTATGGTTTTGTTCAGTGATTCATCACATCTTAATGACTACCGGCCTGAAGACTGGTGACCTTGAGCCAACCACGATATTTTAGGACAATGCAGCCTGCATAGCTCAACTACAGACTGGTTTCATCAAGGGTGACAAGACGAAGCACATATCTCCTAAATTCTTCTGGACGCACGACCTACAAAAGGAGAAGTAATTCGGAATACAGCAGATTCAGTCTTGTAATAATTTAGCTGATTTGTTCACTAAGGCTCTGCCTAGATGTATTTTTGTAAAGCTTGTAAAAGGAATCCGGATGAGACAACTGAGAGACCTACAAGCTTGAAGCTTGTACGGATCAGGGGGAGTAACCTGTGGGTTATACTCTTTTTCCTTAAGGCTGTTGATTTTTTCCACTTGGTTTTCCACAGCTAAGGTTTTAACGAGGCAAACACGTTTACTATGGATCCAGAAGTATCCACCCCATTAGCATCATGAATACTGAAGTATTCAAATGCTAAGTCCAAGGAAATGGATGGATAAGGGGGAGTGTTATGAGTAGGGGAGACTTATGGTCTCCCCTCCCTCATTTATCCACCATTACACCCCACTAACTAGTAGTGGCGTGAACTTTTGGTATACTTGAGACTATTGGTCTCCCCACCAGATGATGAAATAATAAAAGGGGACCATGGGATATTGCCATGGTGGATTTTCTTCAAACATACATATATATTTACCCCTTTTTAATTACCAGAAAGAGAGATAGATAAAACCATCATTAAGCAAATATTTCAGTAATTAAATAAGTCTTAACGATACATATAGTCTTAATACATGACTTGAAATTATACGAAAAAGAAATGAAAAAAAATATAAAGCAAGCTGTTAAGTAATCTGCCATAGAAGTAGAAAATGCTCATGAAATCTTTACAATAGTTTCTTGTGTGATTCCTAAAGCTTAGCAAGCAGATGAAGAATTATACAATCAGTTTGCATAATCAAATCTTGAGTGGTAGAAAGATTTTAAACTTGCAACATCAAATTGTGATAGTGATGTTCATTAAAAAATCATTAAGAGGAGGAGCAACAATGGATCTAGATGGTTGAGGTTCTTGTGGCTAGGTTTGAGAGTTGGAAGGTTCGTTGTGTTATTGGGGTTTGGAAGAAGGTTCAAGAGGTAAATGCATATGAGAAAGAATAAAATGATCAAAGAGAACAATTCTTCTCAATACATTGTCGTAGGTTCTAGATTGACTTTAAAGAAAACATCTTTGTTAGAATACATCCATGAGGAAGTGAAGTGTAAACCGACATTGTGATATTGTCATATATACTTTCAGCCGAGTTAACTTTAATTTTTCCAAAAATTCGGCCGATGTTGTTGCCGCATCTTCGTAACCCCGACCACACCCCACCCCCACGTGACACCGCCCCTCCCCTTCTGCATGCACCCCTCTCCCTCCTATTTTCTCCTCCTCACTCTTCATTCCTCCAACGTCCCATCTTCCACCGTCGCTGCTGTCGCGGCAGAAGATGGGATGTGGGAGGAATGAAGAATGATGAGCAGAAAGAGGAGGGAGAGTGGGGTCGGTTACGCGTGGGGGTCTGAGTGGATGCGGTTGGGGCATGCAACGGGAAAGTGGGGGATGAGGATGAACATGAGAGGTGTAATGTGGGAATATGTGTAAAAAAAATTGATTTTTAAATTTGTTTGAGCTTGTGCAAAGTGGTCTGTGTGCACAGTAAGTAGATCTGTGCGCATAGAAACTTCCCCTTGGGCAAATCTCGCTGCGACTAATTACGCCGCACCTAAGTTTGTCTTAGGGCATGTTTCTTTTGTGAGAAAGTTGGGGGGAAAGTGTATTTTAGACACTATTCACGCGTCCCTTCGTTACTGTTCACCCACTTTCCTCTTTCGCTTTCCTTCGGGCTGTTCCTTTCGTCGTCTCCTCCGACCGAACTCGAGACCTCCGTGGTTCCGACGTGGCGGGGAAACTTTCTCGGCCTGAAATCCCCCGAAATCACGGCGATTTCGCTGAGAATCCTCGTTCTGGGTCCCACACGGTCAGAAATTGCTTCCCCTCACCCTCTTTTGCGCGGGATTCAGTTGGGGCTTTGCAAACCTTAGCGTCTATTTGCGGTTTATGGCTGTTTTGCAAGCTTCCGTAGCTGATCTCATGGGTTGTTGGCTTTGATTTTGTGGTAGGCTCTGAAGGAGGGGGTGTGCCTAGCTTGTTGGGTCCGTCGGTGAAGCTCAGAGCAAAACCCTACCTTCGGTCGTCAGGATCTATATCTAAATTTGGGATTTTGTCGCAGAGGTATAAGCTACGAACTCTATAAATTTTCTCTATGTTGTGTTAAAGCTAGGGTTTCCTATGGGTTGCTGATGCTTTCCTTCGGTTTGCTGGGCATGTGTGCTTGCGACTATGTCTTATTACTGATCTGTTGAGATGATCTGATTGGGTTTGTCTTATTGTTAATGCTTTCCTTCGGTTTGCTGGGCATGTGTGCTTGCTGGGCATGTGTGCTTTCCTTCGGTTTGCTGGGCATGTGTGCTTGCGGCTATTTCTTATTACTGATCTGTTGAGATGATCTGATTGGGTATGCTATTGTTTTTTATTGATGAATGAAATTAATTGTGCAATCTAAAATGTGCACAATGATGGAAAAAATTTGAGGAACGAATGAAGGGAATTTTCATTTCATACATACACGTAGGATGGCTTGCTACGATGGTTCCCTTTAAGCCCCATGTTGATGTTTACAATGTTGGGGCATTTTAAAAAATGTTTGGATCATTTTAAAAAATTTGCGGGGCCATGGATTCCAATTTCATTGTTGATGTTTTGTTGTTGGTATTTTTGATGTTTGGTATTTTGATGTTGGTATTAAAAAATGTTTGGCTTGTTGATGTTTTGGTGTTGGTATTAAAAAATGTTTGGATTGTTGATGTTTTGATGTTGGTCTTAAAAATGTTTGGGATTTTGATGTTGGTATTTTGGCTCTTTTTATAATATGGTTGGTGCATGCCTCCTAGCTTAATGAAGCTGTGTTGTGATGTTATGTCCATGGTTACTGCTTTCTGTTTTTTTTTGTGAATGGCAACTTGTTGAATTTTGGGTTTTTTGATGCTATTCTACGGTTAGTGTATCAGATTATAGGAGCTTGTCTCCGTGTTGGTTTTTGGGATTTTGATGTTGGTACTTTTGGCTCTCTTTATAAACTGGTTGGTGCATGCCTCCAAGCTTAGTGAAGCTGTTTTGGGTCATTGCGTCCATGGTTACTTCTATCTATTTTCTTAGCACGGTTTCCTTGGTATGTTGTTATGCTTGGCTCATTTTATAAATTTTTGGGGCTTGTCTCCTTGTTTCATTTATGGGGTGAAAAGGATAGAGCAACGGCAAAGCAACCACGTGTTTCCCTATGATTACACAGTAAATCTGAGGGCAAAACATTTTGATATGCACAATTTTATGTGAAATGTGTTACTCATATGTAGCATGGTAGGTATATAATTAACAGTAAATATATGTGTTATTCAATTAAGGGTGACATGGATACACAAGGAGACCATTCGGGTTGTGAGTTATGTACCGCCGTCGCAGCTGCAATAACGTTTGTCGTACTAGCCTTACAATTGCACAATTCCGCTAGGCCCGACCCTATACCCAGAGAGCCCTCAGCTATGCGGGATCTGCATAGAAAATCCCACATGCGGAGAATTTTGTGGGGGTCGGAAAGTAGTAGTTTGCACTACCTACGAATGCGCAGACATGCTTTCATGAATCTTGCAGCATTAATGCGCCAGCGTGATCTTCTCAAGGACACTATTCATGTATCCATAAAGGAGCAGGTGGCCATGTTACTGCATATGGTAGGGCACAAGTCAAAGAATAGAGTAATGCAAGTGGATTTCATAAGGGGCGGGGGGACAGTTAGCCGTTATTTTAACAAAGTGATGGCGAGACTGTGTGCACTTAGGGATATGTTCGTGAAGCAAGCTCCGAATGAGACGCCGCCGGAGATACTCAATAATCCAAATTGGTTCCCATATTTTAAGGTACGTGTGAGTATATGTATATGTGGCAGTATAATAAGGATCGTTTTTGGGGGCGCACATTGTTCACATTTAATATGTTGTGGGACTGCATCAGGCTCATTGATGGGACGCACATAGATGCCACGCTACCAGCAAGGCTCGTACCCCGCTTTAGAGGGTGAAAGGGGGTGACACAAAATGTGCTTGCAGCTGTTACCTCAAACAAAAGATTCACATACGTACTGGCCGGGTGGGAAGGATCAGAAAATGATTTTACGGTCCTGAAAGATGCATTGTCTTTACCCCCCCCCCCACTGGGGCTGCGAGTTTATGAAGGTAATATGTTAAAATTAACATATAAATTAGTTTTACGTATCTCAGAAAGCGTCTGAATAGAAAACTGGTCGCCTTTGTATGAATGTAGGTAAATATTACCTTTGCGATGCTGGATATACGACAATGCCATGATTCATATCTCCATACAGGGGAGTTAGATACCATTTGAAGGACCATACTGATCGGGTTCCTCGAAATCGACGAGAGCTATTCAACCTACGCCATTCTACATTAAGATCAAAGATCGAGTCCACTTTTGGTATCCTAAAGAACAAGTTTAAAATATTGACATCCAAACCTCACTACCCATTCAAGACCCAGGTCGCTACCGTACTATCGTGCACTGTTTTGCATAATTACATCCAGATTGCAGATCCTCATGACCCCCAACTAAATGAAGAAGGTGATGGGGTGGAGGAGGAAGTAGAGGGTATCGATGAGAGGGATGACGATGTTATTGATCTATCCCAACAGGGGACCGTTCGTGAACAAACCGAACAACGGGATCGTTAGAAAATGCGCAGGGAGCAGATAGCTTGGGATATGTGGGTGGACTACTGTAACATAAATAATAACGGGAACACAGTAGAGCATGGCCTATGAGGGGGGTCGTACTATTTGCGGACCTATTCTGAACAATTTGTCAATGTTCGTTTCTTATTGCATGACGTTTGGTGTGTTCAGTATGACAATATTTTCATGCTTTGGCTGATCATTTTAATCATTTACATTTATGTATTTTTTTCACCATTCGTTATCACATCAATGATGTTTACTGTCAAATTATGCGTTTTAATTATCATAATATTGATGATGTAGGGATGGAAGGATCTAAAAAATCAGGGCATGGGGGCGAGCCCTCCCCGGATGGGAGTGATCCAATGCATCAATTATATGAAAATCTATATGGGACACAACGTGGAGATGCCTAGAGGAGGGTGGATCCACTTCTCAACCGTCCCATTCCCATGCGGGTTCCACCTAACCCCTACCAAATGCTTGGATACCAATCTGGTGGGCATGGAATGCCATATCAACCTTGTGGAAATTTCACCTTGCCAATGCAAATGCCCATGTCTCCTCCAATGCAAATGCCCATGTCTCGGCCAATGCAAATGCCCATGTCTATTCCCTCACATAGTGGCCATGGGTATATGCATATGCTACAAGGGGGAGACATGCCCAATTTCAGACCCCCCTCCTCGCATGGAGCATTCGCGATGCCAACGCCACAAAGTGGAAATGAAAGAACTCCCGGCAGTGACTCCTCGAGGAAGTCGAGCAGGCGTAGTGAGGATGCCGAGGGGTCTGTATCAAGTCCAAGCAAAAAGCTGAAGCAACCTTCCTCTTCTTCACAACATAACAAAATATGGAAGCTCGAGCACGATGCCACCCTTATTCCATTGCTAGCTGAACTTGCACGGCAGGGGCTTAAGGTCGATAAGACCTTTAAAGGGGCCGCCTTCAATGCCGCGGCAGCGGAAATCAATAAAGCTCATGGGACGTCGTTCACAAGTGGTAATGTAAGAAACCACATGAAAGCATTGAAGACACGTCTCAAGGATGTTTACGAGTGCATGGAAATGAGCGGGGCGGGCTGGGATGTTGAGAAGAAGATGATTATGTTAGAACCGGAAACTTATGACACGTGGGCGGCGGTAAATACTTCTATCTTCTACATAGGATAGGTGCTAGTACATAAATTATAGATATGATTGGTATATTCATATAAGCTTTCCTAATCGTTCAGGCAAACCCTCGGAAGCGTGCATATGTGAACCATCCCCTACCATGGTATGAAGATCTGGTTGTCATCATCGGGGATGACGTAGCACGGGGGGATATGTCATGTTCCGTGTACGATAGCTTTGGAGGCCCATTTTCTGGAGGAGAAGGTGAGCCCTTCACGCCTGAACAGACACATATTCGTACTCCACCCCACCATGTCCCTGAGGACATACACACACAGGCGTCGACAGGAGAGTGTCCATATGGGGGGACAAGAAATGCTACCCCACCATCGCTGGGGAAGAAGAAACAGCGGCGTCGCGCTGTGAGGGAAGACCCTGATGTAATGCGGGATATTGCCTGCAACGTGAAAGAGGTCGCTGAGGCTATTAGGAGTGCACACTCCCAGCCCCACTGGACTGAAACTCTTGCACATAGTGTGTACGCGTTTACGGAGTACCCTCACCACCTCCTGTTGAAGTTGTATAAAGATCTTAGCATGAATGAGCTGGCGGGGCGTCAATTTTTGGTCGTGCCACATCAGAGTCGAAAGCTTATCCTTGAAGATTTAGTGGCAGAAATGAATAGGGACTTGCAGGACGTTGGTTATGGCAGCGGAGATGGCGTCGGATAGATATGAGTATGGGTGGGCCATAAGGTATGTTGGTTGAGTGGGGATTAGAGGTCGTTGGGGTTGGGGATGTTTTGTATGGGTAAGTAACACAAAAGGTAAAGTTTCCCCTATAGAGATCGCTACACCAATACAAAGATAAATAAATAGAGTTTTAGAAATGCTCAGTAATGGTGTGTCGTCTCTATCGTTCAGCGCGTGTCAGATCTCGTCTAACGTAGATGTATATGTCACATCTCACGTCTCGTCAGCAACTCAGGTTGCGGCACTCTCTGATGTTGCGCCCTCCCTCCTTCAATAATAGAAACTTGCAGCACCCCAAAAATATTGCAACTTTCGGCACCTCCGGAATTTTTGTGTGAGAGATCTTCGGCCTAGGTCTTCGAAATTTATGGCCTCTTGAAATTTGCAATCAAAAGCACTTCACAAAAAATCTGTTAAAAAAGGACTTCACAAAGAAAACTGTTAAATAAATTCGGCAGGCCTTATAGAAAGAAGGAAACACCAAAGAAAAGCTCTCTGTGCCTTTTTTTTGTTCAAAGCTATGTGTATATGTGAAATAGTGTGCCACCCATTGGAATTAATTTAATTCACCTTCCTTCTTCGTGAGTGCCTTTTTAATCAGAATGAAATAACCTTTTGTTTCCTCAAGGCACACAACACTTGAGAATTTGATCTCCCAAAAAAAATTGTGCTCTCCTTTTTTTTGATTCTGAACGAAAAGGATTCCTTTGATTTTCTTGAGGTGCGGCCTTTTTGTGATTTTAATGGGCAGTCAAAAATTATGGGCGGCTGCTCTTGGAACGTTGCCTTTTTGTGCTTTCATCACCATGCATTGACATTGTTTGCTTCACAGTTCTGTGTCTGCACAATCAAGGAAGAAGCAAGTACAACCCATTTTATTTTGCTAATTAAAAAGGGTTACCTTGGAAGATGAAGTCCCTCCCCTTTTTTTGTGCGGCAGGCTTGTTGTTCACGGCTCCTTGATTTGTGCTGTGTGAAGGCCGGCCCCTCTTCAATTTTTCGGCAGCAAGCTTTTTGGTTTGCCTTTTTTTTGCGTCTCCTTTTGATTAATGGCTGATTGCTTGGACCTTGGTGGTGCCTGCAACAAAAATGATGGGTTAAACAAAATAGCCGCACTCCTTTATGATTTGCGTGAAAACCTCCTTTTTGCCGCACTGAGCTTTTTTTTATTTTTTTTGTTGCGGCAAAGATTGTATCTCACCAATTTTAATGAGCCCTATTTGTAGGGGTAGCTAGGGTTGATGCCAAATCTCTAGATTTGATGAAATCTTAAATACGCTTTGGCTAGGAAAATTATCCCTAGAAAGTAGTAATATGATTTGGAGAGATTTGATTTGAATAGGAATAGGATATTGTCAAATCTCTAATTGATATGAATGAATCACATAGGATTCCTTCCATCTCATCCTATATTTGACCAAGTCCTCTTTGCTAAGCGCATAGCTCTTTGACCTAGTCCAATTGCTATGTGTATAGCAATTCCTCCATCTCTTTGAGTTAGCCATCATTTGGATATTTACGTCCGTGCCACTCCTGCAAATACTTAACACACACATCAGATCGTTCACAACCGTTTTTCATCATCAAACTATAAATCCTAGATCGTTGTTTTCAACAGAGTGGGGATTAGAGGTCGTTGGGTTGGGGAAGTTTTGTATGGGTAAGTATGAAACATATTGGCATGTCGCATTGCTGTATTTTTTGTGGCATGTCTCCTAGATGCTTTTTGTGTGTTAATGTGATACATGTGGCATAGGCTAATGGGTGCAGGGTATGTGGCATGTCTCCTTTATGCTGGGTGTCTTGATATGAAACATATTTGCAATGCTCTATGGTTCAATTTTTTGGTTAATGTCTCACTTTTGATGATTTGGCTGCATGGTACAGATTTTGGTATATTTTATCCTTGTTGATGTTTGTTGTTATGTGATACATATGGGCATGGCCTACTGGTGCAGGTTTTGGGCCATGTCTCCATGTTGCAGGTTGTGATATTATGAAACATAAGTGGATGGCTCCTATTATCAGTTTTGGTTTATGGCTCCTTGTAGATGTTTCCCTATAGCCCAATGATGAAGATATGTACATGATCCCTTTGTCCCTGGGATATGAAAAAGATAGGTGAATATAGGCTTGATGGTTCCACTATCTCTGCGTGTGTGTTATGTGATGGAGCAACTGCTTATGACCACCATGATTTATTGCTAACTAAACTTTCTTCCTGAGGGCTACAAAATCACATTTGTTTCTCAATGTGCACCGCAGCACCAATGTGCAAAGCCCCAAAAAAATGAAACTGGCAAAAAATCACATATGTTTCAGCCCTATGATGAATAACATATAATGATCACTTTGTCCCTCGGTTATGAAGAAAAAGTTGTATTAGGTGTGAAGGTTCATTAAAAATGAGCAACCGCCTAATACATACTGAAGGCTTAAAAACATGTTACCCTGAGGGCTTAGAAACATATGTGATTTTTTCGTAGTTTTGTTCTCTGATGGGGCATTGGAAATTGGTGTTGCTGTGAACATTGAGAAACATATGTGATTTTTACCCAGTTTCATTTTCTGGTGGGCCATTGCACATGGGTGCTGCTGTGCACAATGAGAAACATATGTGATTTTTTAGCCAATTTCATTTTTTTGGGGGCTTTGCACATTGGTCCTGCTGTGCACAATGAGAAACATATGTGATTTTGTTGCCAATTTAATTTTTTTGAGAAACATATGTGAATTTTTTTCCCACTTTCATTTTTCTGGTGGCTTTGCACATTGGTCCTGCTATGCACACTTAGAAACATATGTGATTCTTTAGCCAATTTCATTTTTTTGGGTGCTATGCACATTGGTCCTGCTGTGCACAATGAGAAACATATGTGATTTTGTTGCCAATTTCAATTTTTTAAGAAACATATGTGAATTTTTTGCCAATTTCATTTTTTTGTTTTCTTTGCACATTGGTGCTGCTGTGCACAATGAGAAACATATGTGATTTTTTAGCCAATTTCAATTTTTTGTGGGCATTTCACATTGGTCCTGCTATGCACAATGAGAAACATATGTGATTTTGTAGCCAATTTCATTTTTTTGGTTCCTTGGCACATTGTTCCTGCTGTGCACACTGAGAAACATAAGTGAGTTTTTAGCCAGTTTCAATTTTTGGGGGCTTTGCACATTGGTCCTGCTGTGCACAATGAGAAACATATGTGATTTTGTTGCCAATTTCATTTTTTTGAGAAACATATGTGAATTTTTTGCCAATTTCATTTTTTTGGTTTCTTTGCACATTGGTGCTGATGTGCACAATTAGAAACATATGTGATTTTTTAGCCAATTTCATTTTTTTGGGGGCTTTGCACATTGGTGCTGCTGTGCACACTGAGTAACATCTGTGCATTTTTTCCCACTTTCATTTTTCTGGTGGCTTTGCACATTGGTCCTGCTGTGCACACTTAGAAACATATGTGATTCTTTAGCCAATTTCATTTTTTTGGATGCTATGCACATTGGTCCTGATGTGCACAATGAGAAACATATGTGATTTTGTTGCCAATTTCAATTTTTTGAGAAACATATGTGAATTTTTTGCAATTTCATTTTTTTGGTTTCTTTGCACATTGGTGCTGCTGTGCACAATGAGAAACATATGTGATTTTTTAGCCAATTTCATTTTTTGGGTGCTATGCACATTGGTCCTGCTGTGCAGAATGAGAAACATATGTGATTTTGTAGCCAATTTCATTTTTTGGTTCCTTGGCACATTGTTCCTGCTATGCACACTGAGAAACATAAGTGATTTTTTAGCCAGTTTCAATTTTTTGGGGGCTTTGCACATTGATGCTGCTGTGCACACTGAGTAACATCTGTGAATTTTTTCCCACTTTCATTTTTCTGGTGGCTTTGCACATTGGTCCTGCTGTGCACACTTAGAAACATATGTGATCCTTTAGCCAATTTCCTTTTTTTGGGTGCTATGCACATTGGTCCTGCTGTGCACAATGAGAAACATATGTGATTTTGTTGTCAATTTCAATTTTTTGAGAAACATATGTGAATTTTTAGCCAATTTCATTTTTTTGGTTTCTTTGCACATTGGTGCTGCTATGCACAATGAGAAACATATGTGATTTTTTAGCCAATTTCATTTTTTGGGTGCTATGCACATTGGTCCTGCTGTGCACAATGAGAAACATATGTGATTTTGTAGCCAATTTCATTTTTTTGGTTCATTGGCACATTGTTCCTGCTGTGCACATTGAGAAACATAAGTGATTTTTTAGCCAGTTTCAATTTTTGGGGGCTTTGCACATTGGTGCTGCTGTGCACACTGAGTAACATATGTGAATTTTTTCCCACTTTCATTTTTCTGGTGGCTTTGCACATTGGTCCTGCTGTGCACACTTAGAAACATATGTGATTTTTTTAGCCAATTTCATTTTTTTGGGTGCTATGCACATTGGTCCTGCTGTGCACAATGAGAAACATATGTGATTTTGTTGCCAATTTCAATTTTTTAAGAAACATATGTGAATTTTTTGCCAATTTCATTTTTTTGTTTTCTTTGCACATTGGTGCTGCTGTGCACAATGAGAAACATATGTGATTTTTAGCCAATTTCATTTTTTTGTGGGCTTTGCACATTGGTCCTGCTGTGCACAATGAGAAACATATGTGATTTTGTAGCCAATTTCATTTTTTTGGTGCCTTGGCACATTGTTCCTGCTGTGCACACTGAGAAACATAAGTGATTTTTTAGCCAGTTTCAATTTTTTGGGGGCTTTGCACAGTGGTCCTGCTGTGCACAATGAGAAACATATGTGATTTTTTAACCAATTTCATTTTTTTGGTGCTTTGCACATTGGTGCTGCTGTGCACACTGAGTAACATCTGTGAATTTTTTCCCACTTTCATTTTTCTGGTGGCTTTGCACATTGGTCCTGCTGTGCACACTTAGAAACATATGTGATTTTTTTCCATGTTTCATTTTTTGGGGGCTTTGCACATTCTTGCTGCCGTGCACACTGAGAAACATATGTGATTTTTTTACCAGTTTCATTTTTTGTTGGTGCATTGCATAGTGGCTGATCCTAGCCCAATAATGAAGATAATTAGCTGATCCCCTTGTCCCTTGGTTATGAAAAAATAGGTGGTTATAGGCTGGATGGTTCCATTACCAATGAGGGGGAGAGATGTGATTCCATTGTTATCTGTAGGTACGCTGCTTCCCCCATTTTTCATTTCATTGTTATCTCTCTTTAAATCATTATTCACGCTAATATTTTTTATTTCTTGCAAGGTTAAAATGAGCACCGGTTCCAGCTCTTCAATTCAATCCAGACCCAGATCTGCTGCAGGCGGTGAGTTGGTGGCTGATGATGATGACTGCAAGTTTTGCTACTGTCGGCTCAGGGTTGCGAGGCGGACATCATGGACCCGAAAAAATCCCGGCAGGCGCTTTTGGAGCTGTCCATCCCGCGTGAATGGATGCAAATTCTACGAATGGAAGGATCCACCACACTCCGACTGGTCAACCTATGTGATACTGCAGTTGCTGGATGAGATTGAAAGAGGCCCCACCAATGCTGCCTCTTCCTCATCGTTCTCTGATCGGCGGCTTTTAGAGATAGAGGGTCGGTTGGCCTCACTCGTGGGGCGATTTGAGCGGACCACGGCGAGAATGGACACCGTGAAGTTGGTTTTGTTTACGCTCCTAGGTTTGATGTTAGTTGTTGTCACACCCCGCTTCCCAAAAACGTGGAGGCGAAGCGTGAGAAGGTCCGCTCAGACTTGAAGCTACAAAGCTGCAAGTCCGATAAGCGTCAATCAACTTTAAATCGCAGGTCCTTGCAACGCGAAACGAAACAAAGATAATAATAACGAAAAGAGACAAAAGAGATATCTCAGAATATCCATAAAAGTAAATTTCAACATTACAGAAAAAGCCACCAGGCTTAAAAGAAATGAATCTAAAGGCCCAAACATGGCCAACAAAAGTACAACGTACAAAACAAAGGTGTCACGCACCGACAACTAACAACAAA
Source organism: Scilla litardierei (assembly GCA_030789695.1). Classification (NCBI taxonomy): domain Eukaryota; kingdom Viridiplantae; phylum Streptophyta; class Magnoliopsida; order Asparagales; family Asparagaceae; genus Scilla; species Scilla litardierei. The sequence continues at coordinate 188,939,440 of CM061142.1, read as the reverse complement.
ACCTAAAACAAAAGATAGCTCAGCAAGGTCACCAAGAAAGATCACCAGTGTCCACAAAACTCCTCCTGGGCAGGCAGGGACTCAGGCTCAGCGTCAGCAAAACATCACGTACTCAGCAACGGTCTCTGGCTCAAGGTCTAACATGTGACACCCAAAAGAGCAAGGGCCACATGTCAGCAAGTCTACAAGAGAATTGTGCAAGGAAACTGAAAGTAGGTAAAGCAACCTAGCAGTTCTAGCATGAATGCAATGACATGGCAGTTTAAAGTATGAGTGCAACAAGTAAAGTAAAGTAAAGCAAAGCAAAGTACGAGCATGGCATGGATGTCAAGTTTTTACAAGAAACACTCCCTGGTACAAGACAAGTAAAGTAAAGTAAGCACGTCGTGCACAGAGATTACGCCTTTTGGCTAGAGTGGCTGCGTGGACAGCTCCTATCTCAAGTGATCGCTTATCCCTACCCCTCCACGTGTATCGAGCCAGGGCCTTACCCCCGAACGCGTATGCTCGCTTCTGGATCACGAGCCAGGAAGTGTATTTCAATATGGCATAGGGGTGCACCTAGCCTCAACAAGGAATTTGGGCATTGGTTTTTGACCAACACATGAGGCCCGCTTCTGGATCACGAGTCCAGGGAGTATTTTATCACGATGGCATAGGGGTGCACCTAGCCGGACAAGGAAGTACAAGTAGTGTAGCGTGTGCTACGAATGCAACAATCACTAGGATGACATGTAAGATGCAATGCATGGCAGTTAAAAGTGCGTACAGATAAAGAATTTAAACGTGGTAGATATCAATGCATGAGCAAGTTTAAGGGTTGGATCTAGCTTCGTTGTCAAGCTAGATCAAATGAGGTGACGGATCTAGTTTCGTTGTCAAACTAGATCAAATGAGGTGACGGATCTAGTTTCGTTGTCAAACTAGATCAAACAGGCGTCTGGCCAGCTATCATTTCACTGACTAGTCTCTTTTACGCTAAAAACAAGGAAGTGGCCTAAAACATGGCCCTACACAAGAGTTGGCAAGTTTCACTTGCCTGCAAGTCTGACGTCTGAAAAACACCGTCCAAAAGTCCACAAGTCACAAACAACCTATGTGCACAAGTCCACCGGCCTACAGTCCCATATTATTAATCTTGATTAGTGAATTTAAAACGCTTTAAACATCAATTTTAGTCTTGATTAACGGCATGTGGTTGGGGGTCCTAGGGGTGCAGAACGTTACCTCAATACGACGCGAAAGCTACGCTGGCGTCGGGTAGCGACGTCAGGGGGTTAGATCCCGGTATCGTGTAAGGTAACGGCGTCGGCTCGGGAACGGTAAAGGGTCGTGAAGAAAAACGTATTATATCTGCGACATGGATTTATAAAACATCAAGATAAGTAATTAACTAATTACGCTAATATTATCCCTAACTTATACTACAATACCTATGTATTAAAAGGTATGTATAAATATACAGCTTATGAGAAAAGTATAAAAATATACCAGTAAATGTATGTTAGTCCCTAACATTATTCTTAATTAAAATACACACTACCAAAAGAAATGCTCAGATATGTAAACCTATGCACTCAATTATGAATCTAACATCTTATATAACCTAAGCTTATAATCTGCATACATTAAAAACTGGAAGTTTTTATATAAAATAGATTTTTATGAAACTTTAACATTATAAGAATTATGGGCTTAAAAGGCTACGCAACAAAATGACCACGTGCACTCACAGTTGGTTCCTCGCGCAAGTTCGCAGGTGTGCCAATGATGTGGATGGCGAGCTCTGGTCTTGAACAGTGGAAGGGCTCTGTTGGCCGGCGACGCCTCGGGGGCATGTAGAGGGGTTGCCGCGCGACGGCAATGGCAGTCGGAGGGTGGCCGGACTTGGGATGGCGGCTATGCGGCAGGGGTTTCGGGTGATGGCTGTTTTAGAGAAGGCCGGAGATCTTTAGAGGGGAGGGCTGTGCGATGATATAGGTGCGGCAGCGTGCAGTCTCGGCGTTGGCCGGAGGGGAGAAAGGGGTTACCGGAAGTGAGGTTCCAAGGGTGTTTGCCGGCGGTCCATGGGTGTTTGCCGGCGGTCTCTTGGTTGTGGCATGCTGGGGTTGGCCGGAAGCAAGGGTGAGGGTTAAACCGGAGAGCCCTGGGTTTCTCTTGCGCGAAGAGAAGAAGGAATTAAGGCGCTGTGAGAAAAGTTGCGTGCGAAAGTTGAGGAGGCGGCGGCTCATTTGCGTTCTGGGAGAAGAAATATCATGTGGGGCGGCTGCGTAAAATTTTGGGGAAACAATTTAACCCAGGCTAATACTTATAGAAGGGGATGGTCACGTGGCTAGCTAGGGTTAGGGGGGTTAACACGAGAGATAGGGTTAGTCATCAGTAAAAAGATTTTGATTTAATGTTATTATTATTATACAAAAAAACATAAGACCACACTCCCTCTCTCTCTCAGGATGGGTACGGCCAAAGGACAGGTGGGCTAGGTTAAATGTTTCTTTTTTTCATTAAAGTTATAGTTATTAGCAAAGAAGAGACGTACAGAACTCAAAACTTTGGATTTATAAGTACATATATAATTATTTATAGGTTGTAATGAGATAAGCAAATGATCATTCTACATCCAAAAATGGTAAACAAAATACAGGGACGATCGCGCCTCCGAGAGGATCGTGAATACGAGGTTCGGTCGCGCGTCGGAACTACGGAATTACAATAATAAAACCAAATACGGAAACACGCACACGGATCAACCTACGCACAAAATACGTACAACCAGAAGTGGCCGTTACATCCTACACACCTTAGAATAAAGTCCGTCCTCGAACTTTCTAACATATCTAGTCGTTCTAGTAACTACCCCAATCATGTCACATTATAATTTAAACCAGGTATAGTCATTACAAGTGCTTATGTATGCACTAGGTAGTCAAACATTAACACTACCAACATGTATATATATATATATTCACGTACGTCATACACTTATACCTATTATAGTCAGCCAATTTCATACATGTATTTCAATCATATACATATACGTACATCCCTCATATAACTACTACTTACCTAGCACAAAATAATAGTTCAGATACTCACATAAGGATAGTCTCACACTTGGCAAATACAATCATTGCCCTACGGATAGATAACTACATATGCACAAAACCAACATGGGAATACTACTCCCTAATATTTCCTATTATACATCCAACACATCAACTCATGTAGTCACACCATACCATAATTAAATCCAGTTTCACTATATCTAATATATATATTCACCACTACTATAGGTTCACAATATATAGTCATTCAAAGGCATGCAAATAGTTCACCATATCTTCACATCACATACGGTCCTATAACTGTATTTTCGACACGCCACATATACCATAGTCACCAATACCTATAACTAAGCACATACTTACCCGTGCACGGTGCTCACCCATACACTCTAACATTTCATTCACGCATAGCAATCATACCATTATATAACTAGCACATCTATACACCTAGTTTAGCTAGCCCACATATGTTCACACAGGCAAGTCCTTAGTTAATAACTATACCACAAGACCAACACATATAACTATATACTGGTGTAGCGACCCACAATCATGTGCGTAGCACAACCAGGCACAACCACTCCTATCACTATACATACATCAAGCATCGCTATATTCAAACTACAAACATACATAACAATATACTTAGAGTATACCCACTCAAGCTTGAGTGAGTCTCAATACACATATCAGAATATTCTACATACGTAACACTGCATTTATACATATACCACTCCAATATATATATGTCTACCAATACAACCATATACATACCATAAGTCAATCACACTTAATATTTAGTCAGATAATACTCACATAGTTCAATCACTCTATATACCATAATAATAATAATACAGACATCAGCACACGTATAATTATAATACACTCCATACTGCATACGCATTCATCGTATAGTCACACACACGTAACATATATATTCACTCTATAGCCTACTACCTATAACTAGTATACTAACACATCTACACATACATAATTAAGATGTGTAATAGTTGCGTATACCTCATGGTATGCACGCATACGACATCCCGCAAAAGCAAGCAATACCAATCAAAATTAGAATCTTACTACCATATATATCACCTATATACTCATGCAAAAAAACATAACTACTTACGCCTAAGCACAATACGTAACTACGTACGAGCACATACTCGCACGTACTAACATATATGTCATACAATAGGCCTACTCACTTAACTATACATACATCTATTTTTATCACACCTAGCATACACATAGCTCTACCAATCATTTTATTTCAACCAATATAAGTATCTCTAGCTACCTACACCCCCTTGGATATTCCCACACTAATCCTTATATACACATGCATCCCTAGTATGGTATAGCTAACCACACACCAACCTATAAATACTAACACACAAACAACTTCATATCATCACGAATAACTCAGAATATGCACATATCACACAATAGGCAAACATCAATATACTATGGGGGTACGCTCATTCCAGCCCACATACACAACTCAGGTACATGCACCACGTCACCTCACAAGGTCCAAGGGTCTTCTTAACAAATTTGGGTTGACACAGTTATTGACGAGCACTAGGGCCTAAGCAATAGAGGGAGGTCGAGGTCGAAAGCGTGACGAGGGAAGGATCGATAAGTACGAGTTCAGATAGGACGAATACAAGGGGACAGATTGGTTAGGTGAAACAGTGACTCACTTGTGAATGCTTAGGTAGGGGAACGAGAGATGTAGTGATACTTTTATAGGATACAGAAAAGGAAATAGGGTAAAGAGCATAAGCTAAAATACATGAAATTTGAAAATTGTGGTATTTCAAAAGTTGAAGTCCTCGTCTGTATAAAATATTTGGAGATCAATAAAACGAGTTGTTCAAAATAGGTTTGAGTTGAATATTCCTAATAAGAGAAAATGATTTAGTGGCTTATACAAAATCATAATAAAAGAGTAAATCATTTACACGAATATTAAAAACGTAGTTTTTAGAAAATATTATACGGCCGTGATTTAATATAAAGCTGGCAAAAGCTTAAAGAATGAAATTAAATTTTAACTGAAGAATTTAAACTTGTGTTAAATGCTTTCAAAGTTTTTAAGCTAGGGAAGAAATTTAAAATAATCAGTATTGAAACTATTTTTATAGGGGCCAAGGTGTGCCCAAAATAAAACTGATTTACACGAAGTTCTTTTAATATACGAGCACACGAACCTGGCACGGATGTATAAAAATAATTGAAATTCAATTTAATTTAGAAATTTTTCTAAAAGCATGCATGGTGGTCGGAAAGATAATAATAATATCTTAGTAGTAGAATTATCAAAATTGATAGTAAAGCTTTAAAATCAAATCTTGGAGGGTCTAAATCATGAAGTGGTTATGAATAGTAATTTTACAAAAATCTGAAGTAGAGAAAACGACGAGCATAAAATCGACTTGCTCAAAGCTGAATTTCCATGTGACTTGAAAAGTATATTAAAAGGGAGAGCGATGGGTCATTTGGATGGCATAAATAAGAAGGGAAATTTATAAGTTGAATTGGACAAAATAATAGTACAGTTCAGAATAAAATTAATATGTGAAGGGACAATGGTATTTACATAGGTACGAAAGTATTGGCTGGAAAAATATAATAAGCTAGTATTCAAAAATTTCGACAAAAGTTTTTAAGAATTTAAGTCAACGAAAGAGCACGAAGTATGTGTATATAGATTAAAATTTTGAACAAATTTATACTTAGGAAAAGAGGAAATCGAAAAATACTCTCAGAAGATTCAAGATTTGTAACGGAGAGTTTCGAAAATTGACGACGATCGTCATAAGGCGATCTCGTGAATCGAGGCAAGGAAAATGGTAGGATGATCAAAACATTCATACGCCTAGGATATGAACCAGGAAATCTACGGGGAAACTCCTACAGTCGACCAACTAAGGATCAGGAAACTTGGCGCTAAGACTTTCTAAGGAACTAGACCTTAAGGAACCGCGTTCGGCTTGGCCCGAAGTCGACGAACCCAAGGGAACGACTAAAGGAATTCTAGAAGTCTATCATGGTCAGAGCTAAACAGGAACCACTACGGTAACTCCTAAGACGATTATATTAATTGCTAGCAGGGAGTCTAATTAATCAATCAGGCTTCTATCTAGCAAACACAGACGTCTAACTAAGTCTTCTTACCACCTAGTGACATAGGAAAATGACTAGACTTAAGGCTTATGACTCGGATGTTGTAATTTATTTAATGGACATTCTGTTATTATTGTTGTTCCGATAATTCGCAATTGCAGGACGGACCTGCATGGGCCACCAACAAAACCTGTCACGCCCCGCTTCCCAAAAACGTGGAGGCAAAGCGTGAGAAGGTCCGCTCAGACTTGAAGCTACAAAGCTGCAAGTCCGATAAGCGTCAATCAACTTTAAATCGCAGGTCCTTGCAACGCGAAACGAAACAAAGATAATAATAACGAAAAGAGACAAAAGAGACATCTCAGAATATCCATAATAGTAAATTTCAACATCACAGAAAAAGCCACCAGGCTTAAAAGAAATGAATCTAAAGGCCCAAACATGGCCAACAAAAGTACAACGTACAAAACAAAGGTGCCACGCACCGACAACTAACAACAAAACCTAAAACAAAAGATAGCTCAGCAAGGTCACCAAGAAAGATCACCAGTGTCCACAAAACTCCTCCTGGGCAGGCAGGGACTCAGGCTCAGCGTCAGCAAAACATCACGTACTCAGCAACGGTCTCTGGCTCAAGGTCTAACATGTGACACCCAAAAGAGCAAGGGCCACATGTCAGCAAGTCTACAAGAGAATTGTGCAAGGAAACTGAAAGTAGGTAAAGCAACCTAGCAGTTCTAGCATGAATGCAATGACATGGCAGTTTAAAGTATGAGTGCAACAAGTAAAGTAAAGTAAAGCAAAGCAAAGTACGAGCATGGCATGGATGTCAAGTTTTTACAAGAAACACTCACTGGTACAAGACAAGTAAAGTAAAGTAAGCACGTCGTGCACAGAGATTACGCCTTTTGGCTAGAGTGGCTGCGTGGACAGCTCCTATCTCAAGTGATCGCTTATCCCTACCCCTCCACGTGTATCGAGCCAGGGCCTTACCCCCGAACGCGTATGCTCGCTTCTGGATCACGAGCCAGGAAGTGTATTTCAATATGGCATAGGGGTGCACCTAGCCTCAACAAGGAATTTGGGCATTGGTTTTTGACCAACACATGAGGCCCGCTTCTGGATCACGAGTCTAGGGAGTATTTTATCACGATGGCATAGGGGTGCATCTAGCCGGACAAGGAAGTACAAGTAGTGTAGCGTGTGCTACGAATGCAACAATCATTAGGATGACATGTAAGATGCGATGCATGGCAGTTAAAAGTGCGTACAGATAAAGAATTTAAACGTGGCAGATATCAATGCATGAGCAAGTTTAAGGGTTGGATCTAGCTTCGTTGTCAAGCTAGATCAAATGAGGTGACGGATCTAGTTTCGTTGTCAAACTAGATCAAATGAGGTGACGGATCTAGTTTCGTTGTCAAACTAGATCAAACAGGCGTCTGGCCAGCTATCATTTCACTGACTAGTCTCTTTTACGCTAAAAACAAGGAAGTGGCCTAAAACATGGCCCTACACAAGAGTTGGCAAGTTTCACTTGGCTGCAAGTCTGACGTCTGAAAAACACCATCCAAAAGTCCACAAGTCACAAACAACCTATGTGCACTAGTCCACCGGCCTACAGTCCCATATTATTAATCTTGATTAGTGAATTTAAAACGCTTTAAACATCAATTTTAGTCTTGATTAACGGCATGTGGTTGGGGGTCCTAGGGGTGCATAACGTTAGCTCAACACGACGCGAAAGCTACGCTGGCGTCGGGTAGCGACGTCAGGGGTTGGATCCCGGTATCGTGTAAGGTAACGGCGTCGGCTCGGGAACTGTGTCGTGAAGAAAAACGTATTATATCTGCGACATGGATTTATAAAACATCAAGATAAGTAATTAACTAATTACGCTAATATTATCCCTAACTTATACTACAATACCTATGTATTAAAAGGTATGTATAAATATACAGCTTATGAGAAAAGTATAAAAATATACCAGTAAATGTATGTTAGTCCCTAACATTATTCTTAATTAAAATACACACTACCAAAAGAAATGCTCAGATATGTAAACCTATGCACTCAATTATGAATCTAACATCTTATATAACCTAAGCTTATAATCTGCATACATTAAAAACTGGAAGTTTTTATATAAAATAGATTTTTATGAAACTTTAACATTATAAGAATTATGGGCTTAAAAGGCTACGCAACAAAATGACCACGTGCACTCACAGTTGGTTCCTCGCGCAAGTTCGCAGGTGTGCTAATGATGTGGATGGCGAGCTCTGGTCTTGAACAGGGGAAGGGCTCTGTTGGCCGGCGACGCCTCGGGGGCATGTAGAGGGGTTGCCGCGCGACGGCAATGGCAGTCGGAGGGTGGCCGGACTTGGGATGGCGGTTATGCGGCAGGGGTTTCGGGTGATGGCTGTTTTAGGGAAGGACGGAGATCTTTAGAGGGGAGGGCTGTGCGATGATATAGGTGCGGCAGCGTGCAGTCTCGGCGTTGGCCGGAGGGGAGAAAGGGGTTACCGGAAGTGAGGTTCCTGGGGTGTTTGCCGGCGGTCCATGGGTGTTTACCGGCGGTCTCTTGGTTGCGGCATGCTGGGGTTGGTCGAAAGCAAGGGTGAGGGTTAAACCGGAGAGCCCTGGGTTTCTCTTGCGCGAAGAGAAGAAGGAATTAAGGCGCTGTGAGAAAAGTTGCGTGCGAAAGTTGAGGAGGCGGCGGCTCATTTGCGTTCTGGGAGAAGAAATATCATGTGGGGCGGCTGCGTAAAATTTTGGGGAAACAATTTAACCCATGCTAATACTTATAGAAGGGGATGGTCACGTGGCTAGCTAGGGTTAGGGGGGGGGGGGGGGGGGGGGGGGGGGGGGGTAACACGAGAGATATGGTTAGCCATCAGTAAAAAGATTTTGATTTAATGTTATTATTATTATACAAAAAAAACATAAGACCACACTCCCTCTCTCTCTCAGGATGGGTACGGCCAAAGGACAGGTGGGCTAGGTTAAATGTTTCTTTTTTTTTCATTAAAGTTATAGTTATTAGCAAAGAAGAGACGTACAGAACTCAAAACTTTGGATTTATAAGTACATATATAATTATTTATAGGTTGTAATGAGATAAGCAAATGATCATTCTACATCCAAAAATGGTAAACAAAATACAGGGACGATCGCGCCTCCGAGAGGATCGTGAATACGGGGTTCGGTCGCGCGTCGGAACTACGGAATTACAATAATAAAACCAAATACGGAAACACGCACACGGATCAACCTACGCACAAAATACGTACAACCAGAAGTGGCCGTTACAGTTGTGTTATTGTTGATTATACACAAGAGTGGTTGATGTTAGGTTGGTTACATTGTAACACTTTATATTTTTTGGATGTTTGTTATGCAAACTGAGATTGTATTATGGATATTATATGTCTTTTGTATATGCTGGGTTCATGTGTTATGTTAAATAGGATTGTGATTTCTGTTGTATGCTGTCTCTGCAAATCAGTTGTACTTTTTACAATTTATGGCTGTTGGAAATGCAAGGGATAAGTGGTTCGGGTGCTTGCTTTGTGGGTATTGCCTTCGTTTATATTTAATAGCCCAGAAATGAAATTAAGTAATTTTTTTTAATTTCGGTATTTTACTTTTGATGTTTGATGCGTGGGATTTAATTATGAGTATGTAATAGATATTTACTTAATAATTAATATTTAGTTAACTAATAGTTATTAGTTTAGTTAATTAAATGATTTTTCTATTTCATATTTCCATAGGGGGTTATTCTCACCTCATAACACCATAACCAAATCCCAACAATCCCAAACACACTTTAACACAAAGAAACACAAAACTTTACTATGGGCCCCACAAACAAATCCCAACACAACTTTCACACTTACTTTCCACCAAAAGAAACACAAAATTCTATTTCTCTCTCATCAGGATTCCACCATAAATTTACTATTCACGACAGTAAATCCCGATCCAATTTCAACCAAAGAAACAAGCCCTTGCTTCCTCTTTATGCCATCGTCATTCGTTGCAAAACTCATCGGCATTCATCATACAAATACCGCGGAGCTTTCGGGAGATCAGCGGCCATGGCGTTCCGAAGAGTGCCGAATCTTCTCAAAACCCTAGACGTGATCAGTACTCGTGGAAGCTCCAGGGGGTTCAATTCTCTCGTCAGCAGCCACACCGCCAAATGGATGCAGGTATTTTGATTGTTTCTATTGCGCCCATAGATTTCTCAAATTCCCTTTTTGATCTCTTTTCGATACCGTTGGTGGCGGTTACGGAACTAGGAATTTAATTAGGGTTTTGTTTGCGATGCGAATTGAGGGTTTGCCTTTGGGCGGCGAATTAGGGTTTGATTAGTAGCGTTTGCGGTCGTTAAGCTAATACCGACCGGTTCAGCTGGAGGATATTCAACCATTCGGTTTTATGTGATGGTGATAACAGTAATTTGTTTTGATTTTATTGTATTTAGCGATTTGATTCAAAATGTCTAGAAAAATCTCTTCTTTTATGATCTTCTTCTTGTTCCTTGTCACGGACTCTTTTTTATAAGTTATGCATCGGCAAGAGAACAAGCAATGCTTTATTCTCATTATACATTTGGAGTAAAAAAGGCAATTTTGAAATAGTTCGTAACCAGTTAGATACCTCAAGGTAATTTTCTAACTCAGCTTCCAGACTGTTATCCTAACAAAAGCGCTTTCCTTGCGTATGTTTCTTGGATTTGTTTCTTCTTCTATTAGGATAATTATATGATTGCATACATGTTACTGAGAAGTCTTGGCATTTTGAAGGCAATGTAGAGAATGCATTCTTTTCTTTGCTGATTTATGCCTGGTCTTTCATGATCCATAACTTGTAAAACAAATTTGTACGCCTTCTACAGAGATTTTGCATCGCAGGCTTATCAAACTCCCAAATAACAATAATCTGTTAGATTTACCCCCTTGAAGCTAACCTATTTGATTGATAATAGGTGTGTGTTAACATATGTAAATATATAAACTAGTTCTTTTCTCTGGAAGTTAATGTTATCAAGTAATCCCCCGGTCATTTTCACTGATGAAAATATATAACCTATTTTACTGGTGTATACGCTCCTGCACTGTTTTCAAAACCTTGAAGCCTGCTATTGCCAAAGTCTTGATGAAAACAGTATCATCAACCAACCAATTAAACTAACAACAACCCCTTATGCCAAAACCCTTCATGATGGCCACTTGAATATCCTTTTCTCAATTCAGTAGGATTGATGGATATCTCTTTGTTGGGCTGAATATACTTTTATATAACCCCAAACATTGCTTGTCCCCCATGCTCCATAAGTGTGATATTGTTAGAGACCTATCCCATACTAGGCCTCCAACACTAGCCCATTTGTTAGAAACTCATCTCATACTAGGCTTCTAACAATAGCCTTGCTAAGGGCCCATCCCATACTAGGCCCATAACAATGGGCTCACACCCCATTTGTTAAGTATTATTGAGCATCCAACCCAAAACCAATTGGTATTAGGTGGAGAGGCCCTCTAATACTTAAACTATTTCTTTTTCTTTTGCACTTCCGATGTGGGACTATTTTTGGGATCCTAACATACCACCACGCTTCCGACAACGCCGTTCACGGCGGCCCACTCTGGGGTGCCCACTCTAAGTGGCCCACTCTGGCCTCACCCAGGTCGCCCCCTCTTAGGTCGCTCCTTCCCCAGGTCACCCCTTCCGCTTTCGACAACCACCGTCACGACGGCCCACTCTGGAGTGCCCACTCTAAGTGGCCCACTCTGGCCTCACCCAGGTCGCCCCCTCTTAGGTCGCTCCTTCCACAGGTCGCCCCTTCCGTAACGTGGATCGTAGCATGGGGCTAGCTCTGATACCAATTGTTAGAGACCTATCCCATACTAGGCCTCCAACACTAGCCCATTTGTTAGAAACTCATCCCATACTAGGCTTCTAACAATAGCCTTGCTAAGGGCACATCCCATACTAGGCCCATAACAATGGGCTCACACCCCATTTGTTAAGTATTATTGAGTATCCAACCCAAAACCAATTGGTATTAGGTGGAGAGGCCCTCTAATACTTAAACTATTTCTTTTTCTTTTGCACTTCCGATGTGGGACTATTTTTGGGATCCTAACAGATATTATTATCAATCCTCTCAACATGCCCAAGCCATTTCAATCGGGTTCCTCATATTTTACTGGCTGTTGTCTTTAACTTCTTTTGGATGCACTGTATTGTGCCTACTCTCTGTTGTCACCGTTTAACCCAGAATGATTTGGATTATCAAATCGCATTATATATTTCTCAGGTACTACATGACGTAGTGTCAATGGCACATCGGTTCTCCTCCCGTCTTAGGATGATGGTGCAAGTTTGAAATAGCAGTGAATAGTAACTATAATTTAAAGAACATAATACATCTGAATTTTTCATGGCAAAACTTCAAAACTCAAAAATAAAAAAGAAGTGTTAATGTATCTTAAGAATGACACATTTGAATTATGCAAGTCACAAAATCGAACTTTTTAGGCACAAGTTCAAATTCTGGTTCTGTTACATCATAGGTGGCATGCTATTATTGGGCCATTGCCATATCGGCTGGCACATAGCTCTGGGGTTGAATGAGTCAACCCCCACCTCCCTCATGAAGATCCACCAGTGACGGGTGGTTACACTCCATGATTGACCAATTCAATAGTCACTAATTGAGCAATGAAGCGCTATATTCATGTAGGGAGTTATTCCAAGAAGGCCACTTAATTGGGAGAGGGTTACAAGCCACGAGGGGTTGTATAGAAGTCCCAGAGAAGAAAGGAAATGGGGCCAGATCCTAAGGAAGGCTAAATATCAAACTATGACCAATATTATTCTTTATCTTTCTCTTTATGTTTACATCCATTATTGAGTCATCAACTGACTTGAGCGTCAGAGGTGATATGGTCGGGCTCTAGCCCCGACCCCTTGATGATTTTTCAATGGTGCAGATCCATGGAGACAGTGTGGAGCTAGATCAACCTTCATTCAAGGCGCTCGATCCTAGCTCACCTTGACTTGAGGTCCCCTTTCCAAGGGTCCCACTCATCAGCCGGCGAAGGGTCATCATCATCTGTGGCGTTCTCGTCGGCTTACTTCACTATTGGTCGGAACCCAGTCGTCAACAGTTGGCTTCGTCCGTGGGAAAAAGGATTTAGCATCATCATCTCTGCCAAATAAGGAGACAATGCCGACTCACCCCCATTATTCTTTTTCAGAGGATGATTTTTCGGGTGTGGAGCTGCCACACGATGACGTCGTCGTCATCAGCGTCACCTACAACGTCACCTACAACACCTCGTTGATCTCATTTGATTTCAAGCATTTGAACGTTGAATCTCATTTGATTAACTCAAACAATCGTTTAAACTTATTCGCTTCTCTGATCTACTTTCTTTGAGGCAGATTTAGTGATTAAAAGCCACCTTCAATCTTGCGCAATCGGGACGGGTGCAATTGCTGACAAGGCTGAGGGCCGATGTGGAGAGGCACAGTGTTTTCAAATACATTAGTGGCAGAGTTGACGTCATCGGCAACCCCGCCTTTTTCCGTCGCTCATCGAAGGAGATATACCGTCGGCATCCTTGCCTCCGAGAAGTCCAACCTAATGTCAAAGCTTTTTCAGTTCTGGCGATCTCTTTCTGACGCCCAGATCTCTGGCTTCCACCACGAGACCATCACCCAGATCTCGAAGTTGCAAGAAACATCCATGGATAACCTTACCCACCTGGTATATACCACCATCATTTCTTGCGTATTAATCCAAGCAACCAATGCCGAGGTCGATTAAATTGTTCTCATAATATTTTGCAAAGCCTACATTTCCCAAACTCAAGGCGTAGGCAAGCCTACATTTCTCCTCAAATTTGGAAAACCACCGCCATCTTTTCTGATCCCTCAAATTTCACCTCCAATTGGTGCGGCCCCAACGTCTGCTCCTACAGAGGCATCTTTTGTGTCTTCTCTCCGACGACCCCTCACCATCGGCGACGACATCGATCCTCTTCTAAGCGGACTTCCTTGTGGGCATGTGGTCTCGACGGCTCGACCTCGCTCTTAACTCGATTCTCTCTCGATTGAGTTGCCAAGCTCAAAACTTCCTCCGATCGAGCCAGCTCTGTCTGATCTGAGCTCGTCGTGGGAAGTTGCCTCCGATCATGTCCGAGCTCGAGCAAAAGAGAAGCCGATCCTTTGCAAAGCTGCTGTCCAGTTGTGAAGGCGGCGTCAAAATGGAAACTCGATCGTCTCCAAGCTCGTCAAAATGGAAACTTGATCGTCTCCAAGCTCGTCAAAATGGAAGCTCGACCTTCCTGGATGTGTCGAGTTGGTCCATTGCCGAGCTGATGGTGGACTACTCACTACGCAAGCTTGCCGAACTCCCCTGTCTCCGACCCAACGAAAGCTCGAACGACAACTAAGCTTCGACACCGGCTTGCTTACTCGATCTGAGCCTGGAATGAGATAGGTCGAGCTCACCCGAGTTTAAGCTCGGTCGTGGTGAAATCGACAGATGATACCAAATTCGACTGACTATCACGGGCGATCGCGAGCTTCCTCCAGTTCGACTGGCGATCACGATCCTAGCCTCTGGGCTTCGTCGGGGCTCGATCCGAGCCTTCGACCCAACTTTGTCATCCTGAGGTGGAGGTCAGAGTTCGATCCTAGACTTCGGCTTTCGTCGGGGCTCGATCCGAGCCTCCGACCCAACTGCGTCACTCTGAGGTGGAGGTCAAAGTTCGACCCTAGCCTCTGGGTTTTGTCGAGGCTCAATTCGAGCCTCCGACCCAACTCTATCATCCTGAGGTGGAGATTAGATTTCGACCCTAGCCTCCGGGCTTCGTCGGGCTCGATCTGAGACTCTAACCTAACTTCATCATCCTGAGGTGGAGGTCAGAGTTCGACCACCCAAGCTTCGAACCCAATCCCGTCATCCATCAAAATTTCTGAACATGTCAAATGATGCTGACATAGCCTCCAATCACAGCGTTGATATCAAAGCACTGATGCCAAAGCTCCACCATTGTGATGACAACACTGAGCCTCGCATCCAGGAGCTAGTTGCTAAGGAGAAGGACATGGCCGAGCTTCTGCTGCCATGTGAAGGACTTCATTGTGGAAAGGCACAGCTATGGAAAACCGACATGCTCTCATCGCCAAATACCGATGTCCGAGCTCTGATGTCTGGGTCTGATGGTCGAGCTCCTCCCAGCTCGTCCCTCGTACTGCCCTACAGTCGAACAATGTCTCAACGTTGGACCAATCAATTTGAAGACTCCCCTGCACTTGCAGAAGAAGATGATGCGCAAGCGGTCTGTAAATGAAAAGGATTGGGGTGCGAGCAAAAGAAGCAAGGATTATCTTAAGATACATCGTGATTCACTTCTTCCACCCGACCCACCAGATGATGAGCTGAGCCAGTCTTCACTACTGCGCAGTTGGTTCAGTCATCTGAAGAGCCGCGTCGATTCCCTGAAGAAGAGGCCTTCGAGGTCGGCTGGAATTCCGAGCTCCGAAGCCTTGACCAGAATTAGAGGCGGTGGGTTAACAGGAGTTTCGAGCTCCGAGGCTTTGACCAAGATCAGACGCGGAGCTCGTGAGTTCGGTGCATCTCCACTCTATTTCAGAATCGAGCTTCGACCTAAGCTGCCACTTCCAAGCTCGGCATCTCTGGTATGATCTCTTGTAAGCTCGACCCAAAAAATCTGACATCCGAGCTCCCTCTGCTCATGTCTCCAACCTAATGGCATGTACCAAAGCTCCGGGCCTCCGAGCTACGGAACCACGTCGGAGCTTCCTATATCGAGATTCGAGCCTCTCTTCGAGCTTAGTCTGAGATCCAAGCTTGATCCGAGCTTTCGAGAGACTACTAAACTTCGTTTGAGCTTGGCCTAAGCGCCAGAGCTTTGTCCAATCAGCCATATCCCAGTTCCAATCATCTGACCCCCAAACACGCCGAGCACAGGGTGATTCATCTTCCATGCTGGCTGACACGTGCCTCGTTCGACCGAATCTTCGACCGAGCATAGATCATGGTTCTCTGGGTGGAGATCGCATATGGAGGGAGCTTTCCAACACATACATGGGGATCACCTCTGTCGAGGCTCGAGCTGAGCTTGTTTGGACTTAATACAAAATTGGCAGACTCTTGCCAATCTTCAAACTCGAATCCGAGTTCTGTCCCGTCAGGAAACTTGGGCCAATCTTCAAGTTCGAGTCCGAATTCCTGCTACTCTTAGTCTGAGCTTCGTCCGAGCTCGATCCAAGCTCCGAGCTAATCGCCGAGCAAGCTACAAATCAAATGGACACACTTGCTAATCTCGATGGACAGATAAGTTCTTTAGCATATTCCTTCACTAAATTCTTTTAAATTCCACATGGCTTCACTTCCTAAGCTCGATTCATTAGTATGATATCATCTTTGCTCCTTTATCTGAAATAGGAGGAGAAGGCAACAGTGATGCCCGGTTCAAACTCTTCCTCCCCCCAGCCGAGCTCTTCTTTCCAAACTCTCATGATTGAGCTAGTGGGCCCTCCGACCAACCAAGCTCCATGACTTGCTAGCCGAGATGCCTTGCTGACCTTGGCGAACTATGACACCACTTAGCTTCTTCGTTGATGCATTGTCATGCCGAGCTTTTTTTTCGAGCTCTAAGCTCTGGGGGCCAACCTCCATCCGGGCGACTTCTGGGCTACGTCCGAGACTTATCCGAGCTTCGAGCACCGAACCAGCTCAATGAACTCACATTCATTGACCGAGCTTCTACCTTCCAAAGTTTCAGGTAGCAAGGCAGGTCGTCGCAAGCCGAGTTATGACGAAAGATCATCCCCTTAAGTGCAGACGATGCATTGAACTTATGAAGGATGCCACTTGCTGGCCTGGACTTCATAAGCTATGAAGGATGGGAAATCACCACAAGTTGTTTCTCTCCATCACTGTTCCAATTATAAATTAGAATAATGGGAAATCTTTTTCTCATAATTTTTGCTTGCAAATCTTTGCTTTAACACTTTCTCTTCCATTGGTGAGATGAATATTTGAACTCAAGTTAGCCATGGAGGATGCTTCATGTGCCAAACGCGGCTCCACGAATGCGGCTCCCCTTGGACTTGCCCGCCATCGCTTCTGCATGTGTCCTCGTCGACACCACGTCTGCCTCAGCCTATGATGTCGCCATCCACATCCGGAGGCAAGGGTAACTTATCCGGAGACATGGATGACCTACCCGGGGCAGAAATGACTTATCCACAGTTGACTCTCGTTGTCGGTTGTAAGCCGAGGGGTCATTCCTCTCACAACCGAACAACCCTTCTCGTCGTTGGTCGTAAGCGGAGGGGCCACCCTCTTCGAACGATCCTTCTCGTTGTTATCGGTCGTAAGCCGATGGGCCATTCCCCTTGCAACCGAACGACTCTCGTCATCGGCCGTAAGCTAAGGGGCCATCCACTCAC
This sequence comes from Scilla litardierei, assembly GCA_030789695.1. Lineage (NCBI taxonomy): Eukaryota > Viridiplantae > Streptophyta > Magnoliopsida > Asparagales > Asparagaceae > Scilla > Scilla litardierei. Next base: position 188,921,732 of record CM061142.1, on the reverse strand, counting down.
CACCAAACGACGCTTCTTGTCGTCGGTCGTAAGCTTAGGGCCATTCCCCTTGCAACCGAACGTCTCTCGTCGTCGGCCGTAAGCCGATGTGCCATTCCACTCGCGACCGAACGATCTTCGTCGTCGGCCGAGGGACCTACCCATTTGCCACCTATTTGCCACTGAACGACCCTTCTCGTCGTCGACCGTAAGTCGAGGGGCCGTTCCCCTCGCAATCGAACGACTCTCGTCGTCGACCGTAAGCCGATGGGACATTCCCCTCGCAACCGAACGATCCTTATTGTCGGCCGAGGGGCCACCCCATCGTCACTGAACGACCCTTTTTGTCGTCGGTCGTAAGCAGATGGGTCATTTGCCTTGCAACCGACATCGACCATAAGCCGAGGGGCATTCCTCTTGCAACTGAACGATCATCGTCGTCGGTCGTAAGTCGAAGGAGCGTGTACTGAACGACACTCGTCGGTCGTAAGTCGAAAGGGCCTCGTCCCTCGCCACCGAACGATCCTCATCGTCAGCTGTAAGCCGAGTGGCCATTTCCCTCGCAACCGAACGACTCTCGTCGTCGGTCGTAAGTCGAGGGGTCACTCCCTTTGCCACCGAACGACCTTTGTCGTCGGCCGTAAGCCGAGGAGGCATCCCCTAGCCACCAAACGACATTCGTCGGACGTAAGCCGATGAGCCACACCCCTCGCCATCGAACGACCATCGTCGGACGTAAGCCGAGGGGCCACCCACTTGCCATCGAACGATCCTGTCGTTGGACATAAGTCGAAGGACCACCTACTTTCCACCAAACGAATGACTGTACGATGGAGTGTCGATTCCTCGCGAGCCAAGTTAACTAAGCGATCAGGGCCGACTACACGAACGAGGGTCGCACTTTGAAGTCGTCGCAACCTGACCTGTTGACATATCTTCGTCTTAGCTATGAATCGAGGGGCCACACCTTCGTAAGCCTACTCAACTATCCGACCAAGTTTACTTCTTCCTCATGATTAACACATCACCCGACCTCAACCTTGCAGCGGTTGAGCTCGGGTGATGGGGGCCATTGTTACATCATAGGTGGCATGCTATTATTGGGCTATTGCCATACCGACCGGCCCATAGCTCTGGGGTTGAATGAGTCCCCCACCTCTCCCATTAAGAGCCATCAGTGACGGACGATTACACTCCATGATGGACCAATTCAATAGCCACTAATTTAGCAATGAAGGGATGTATTCATGGAGGGAGTTATTCCAAGAAGGCCACTTAATTGGGAGGGGGTTAAAAGCCACGAGGGCGTCTATAGAAGTCCCAGAGAAGAAAGGAAAGGAGGGGGGCAGATCCTAAGAAATGATAAGTAGCAAACTATGATCCACATCATTCTTTATCTTCCTCTTTACGTTTTCATCCATTATTGAGTCATCAACTTACTTGAGCGTTGGAGGGGATATGGTCGGACCCCAGCCATGTCCACATGACGATTTTCCGATTTTCCTTTGGTGCAGATCATGGAAACAGCGCGGAGCTAGATCAACCTTCATCCAAGGAGCTCGATCCGAGCTTACCTTGACCCGAGGTCCCCTCTCTAATGGTCCCACTCATCAGCCGGCGAAGGGTCCTCATCATCTATGTCGTCCTCGTCGACCCACTTCACTGTTGGCCGGAACCCAGTCGTCAACAGGTTCTTTATTTTTCTTCAAAACAATAGCTATATAAATCAAGGATATACTGAAACATAAAGTTGACACGAATAGATGCTCTAGGTTATAAGTGACTGTTTTGCCGCCGCTTGGTTCGAATCTCAGGCTCGATGCCGTCAAGTGTCCTTTGCAGTGTTTTAAAAAGCGCGCTTTGTAGCTCGTGTTAGCGCATTGTAGCGAAGCTCAAGAGTTATGTTTTGTAGCACCGTCTGAAAGCTCAAGGATTTAAAGCTTACATTTTTGTTCGTGAATCATATGCTTCAGGACCTAGAGTACGCTTTGCAAAAAAACAGTAGGCCATATGATACACTCATTTAAAAATAAAACAAAAAGGTAATGAGTTATCTCATTGTCTTATCGTCCAGTTTATAATGCCTAAAAAGAAAGTAGAAGGGGAAGAGATAGCAACAAGGGAAACTTTTAACTTACCTCTTGATTGTGACAAAGGCTCTCAATGGATATGCGATACCGATAAAGATTTTCAATTGTTTTGAGACGATCCAAACATGGCAATTGTACCTCTTTCATCCTCTATTTATTTTCATTTTTCATCCTCTATTTCTCTCTTTCTCTATTTTCACTATGAAGTTGAAGGTTATTGGATGTTTTGTTTGATATTCTGAAGCTGGGTTTTCTCTGCTTCAATGGAGTTGAGGCTGATTTGTAGAAATAATGATTAGAGCTTTGTTGTTTTGTTTTGGTGCAATTTTGTATAATTTTATATCTGTAATTTTTCAGTAATGTTGATCAACTTGTTGCACCCATCTCTTTCTATATTTTTGACCTACAATTGATGATATACTTGATACCCTCTTTGTGGTTGTCCCTGATGGGATGTTTTATTTTTGTGGTTGTGTTAACACTTAATATAGTTTGTTAGATATTTTAGGCTTGTAAAAATTTTTAGAATTTCTAATGCAATTTTATATTTCTTTCAATTTTTTACATATTTATCATATTTACATTAGGTAATTTTATATGTTTAACAATTTTAAAAAGCTAAAACCGAAAAACTCGTTGTAAATCTTATGTTTTGTTGCACAAAAGGGTACACCACTTTGCTAAGCGTTTTCGCTTTAAAACACAGATTTGTTTCTTTAAAATGCTCATCCCAAATTTTGACCTGTTTTGTATAAGGGTTAGACATTTTGGCCTGAATTAATGTGTTGGCCGTGGATCAGCTGGATTTGCCTGTTTAAGAAGCATGTTAGGTATGCTCAAGTGATAATTTGGTTGGCCTTAAACAACTTGACCAAAACTTGCTCTATCTGATCTAATTGGGATGATCATCGAGCTTTTCTCCTTTTTCATCGTCCTGTAACAATTTACGAGAATGATGTATATGAGTTGATTGGTCATTTTGGCAAAATGAACTTCTATGTAGGGAAAGTATTGATGCACCCAATACATGTTAAGCTGGGGAAAAAATATAGTGGGCCTCAGACCTTTCCCTCTTATAAGTTCATTTAAGCTAAATAAGTTGTCAGGCCATACTATAAATATGATTTTGTTGGTGCATTCACATTATTGACTTTCAAAATAGTGGATGTAGGTGTCTTTAGATTCTTCCACCTAATATGTACTCAAGAGTTGGCATGGTGTCCATTTAAAAGGACAAGCTTTGTTGTTCTCTGACAGGAATTTCTAGGGTTTGGGGGAATAAAAATCTGATTTTTATAAAGATAAAGAGAAATACAAGGATGTTTGCCTCAATTTGAGAGAAACACCGCTATTCTAGTTTTTAATTCAAGAGAAAAGTTCACCTCTCCATAATCTATGGTTCTAATATACTTCTAGGATTTTCTCACTCAAAATCAACATGACGAACAATAACCATAGCCCCCAAATATATATAGAGGACTAATTTGTCTAAAATTACAAAAATACCCTTAAAATACCACTGAATCCCCAAAATTACAAAAATACCCCTAAACTAGTTTGCCGCCCCACGATCAGCCATATGCACCTCCGTTGATAAGTCACGATCCCATCATTACTTTCTCCCAAAAGAACCACCTTGTCCTCAAGGTGGAAATCTATAAACTACTACGCAATAACTCCAAAGGGATCCCACGAAGTTTCATAGTTTGAAAGGTCCTTCCACTGAATCAACATCTCTCGGTTTCCCACATTCCCTTGGTGAACTCCTTTCAATTCTGACGGCTCCAAGATCATCTTCATATCCTCAGCCAGAGTTAGTGGTAGCAATAAAGAAGGGCTGTGGTCACTAATGGCTTGATGAAGCTGCAAAATGTGAAAAACTGGGTGTATGGTGGATCTGGTGGTAACTTCAATTTGTATGCAACATGTACAATCCTTGCCTTAATCTCGTAAGCCCCAAAGTACCTAGATGACATCTTCTCGTTCCTCCCATGTGTCAAAGATCGCTGATGGTATGTTCGGAGCTTCAAGCATACACTGTCACACATTGCAAACTGTACCTCTTGCCTATGCTCGTCTGCATATATCTTCATAATCTGCTGGGGCCGTGTTAGGCGTCGCCTTAACTCCTCCAGCACCATGTCACTCTCTTTTAAGAACTGCTCCACATGTGAAACTGAGGTAGAACTGTGGCCGTAGTGTAGTAGGTGTGGAGGATCACGCTCATATAAAGCTTTGAAAGGCCCAGTCTAAGTTGCGACTGGAAAGATATATTGTACATGTATTCAGCCTATGCCATTGCCAGCTATGTTGTCCATTGCTTTGGAGCCTCTAAAACAAAACAACGCAAATAGGTCTTTATGCTCATGTTGACGACCTCAGATCGTTTTTCTGGGGATAACGAGATGTGCCCCTCTTCAAGATTGTCACATGCATCCTGACCAACTTCCTCCGGAAATGGCTAAGAAAAATCCGATCTCGAGCAGACACAATTGACTTCAGAATCCCATTCAACCTCATCACCTCACGTATGAATGCTGTTACCACTGTCACTGCGGTGTAGTGATGTCAAAGTATCACAAAGTTCGCATACTTGCTGAGGCGATCCACCAGAATAAAGATGACTATCTCAGCAATCCAACAATAAAATCCATCGTCACCACCTCTTAGACCCGATCTGGTGAGGATAGATGTTGTAGCAAGCCCATGAGCCATCGTCATATATTTGTGACGTTGGTAAACGTCACGCTTAGCCACCATCTCTGTGACATCTTTCTTTATTCCCTCCCAAAGTAACTCTCTGGATATGTGCTAATAAGTCTTGAGGACTCCAGAATGGCCTTCATCTACACTCCCATGGAATTCTTGTAATATGCTTGAGATGTGTGCAGAGGTCCTAGGCATGACCACTCGCCCTTGGTATAGCAGAAGTTGACCCTCCAACGAATACCATGTATACTCTGTCGATTCCTGTAGCAGTGCGAACCGAATCTTTGCCATGCCCTCATCCTCCTCAATCTCACACATCAAAGGCTCACAATCAAGAATTACCAATACCGATAAAGGCCGCCAACTGTGAATTCTCTCCTCGTGACAAAGCATCCGTCGCCTTATTCCCAATCACGGGCCTATATTGGATCTCAAAATCACATCCCAATAGCTTGGATAATTTTACATGATGCTCCTTTAGTAACCATCCGCTGCTCCAGTAGGTATTTGAGGCTTTTCTGATCTGTACGCACTATGGAGCGATTGTCAAGCAAATAAGGTCTACATTTCTGCACTGTCAGTACAATAGCCATTAACTCGTGCTTATAGACGGACTTCAGCCGATCTCTCGCTGTGAACACCCAGCTAAAGTAAGCCACTGGCCTATGATCCTGCATCAACACGACACCCAATACATAACCAGAATCATCTGTCTTCACCACAAAAGGCCAGCTGAAGTCGGGAAGGGCTAACATCTGTACACTAGTCATGGCCCTTTTTCAAGGTCTCAAAAGCTCGTGTTGCGTCCTTGCCCTATTGGAAGTACTTGAGCTGTTCTGTCAATGGCCAGGTGATGGTGTTATACCCCTTGACGAACTTTCCGTAGTAGCCAATCAGTCTCAAAAATCCTTTCTACTCCTTAGAGTGGTAGAGCATGAGCAATCAATTATAGCCGCAATCTTCGATCTATCGGCTATCACTTCCTAAACCATATGTCCTAGGTATTCCACCATCAGCTGGACGAACATGCACTTTCTTATTGACATATAGCGGTGGCTCTGCAGTTATTATAGCAAAATCTCTAAATGCTTTACATGTGCCTCCATGGATCGGCTCTACAGCAGAATATTATAAAAAACACCCGTACAAACCTCCTTAAATATGGACGGAATATATTGTTCATTAGGGCATGAAAGGTAGCAGGTGCGTTGGTCAAGCCAAAAGGTATGACCAAAAACTTGTAGTAGTTCTCATGAGTCCTAAAAGCAGTCTTGGCTACGTCCTCGGCTCACATCTTGATCTGGTGATATCCTGACTTCAAGTCAATTTTGGAAAAGACTGTCGCTCCATGAACCTCGTCCAGAAGCTCATCGACACATGTATAGGAAATTTGTCTAGCACCGTCTCTTTATTCAACGCCCTGGAATCGACGCAGAATCTCCAACTATCATCTTTCTTCTTTATTAGTAGGGACTAGGCTTGAAAAGAGGCTCATATTAGGCTGTATCACTCTTGCATGTATAATTTCCCAACAATCCACTTGATCTCGTCCTTCTGTATCTGGGGTAGCGGTATGACCTCACACTAATAGGTGAGACTTCCTCTCGTAGGACTATAGCATGCACGTGGTCTCGTGAAGGTGAGAGGCCACGGGGCTTGTGGAACACTCCCTCGAACTGAACCAGAATCTGCTGCATCATTGGAGAAATGTAATGCTCCTTGTTATCCTCAGCCAAGCCATGTAGCTCCACCAAAAATACTCAGCGCTCCTTCTGTATTGCCTTAGCCATGGTTCGGCACAAGCTATGATCTCTCTAAAGTGCCACTACTCTCCAACCCTACCAAAACTCCATATGCAACGGCTTTCAGTAGATCTTTGTGTCCCCAAGGACTGCATCCACCTCATCCCCAAAATAACATTGATGATGTCCAAATCAAGTGACAAGAAATCCTCCACTATTTGAATTTCCTAGAGTTAAAATTAGCCTGTGACACATTCCTCTATTGCGCTCAACCTTTTCAGTCCCCATCACACCCCGAAGGTCCCTGTGACCACCAGTTGCAACATCTGCTGCTCCACCACCCGGTTGGAAATGAAATTATGGGTGATCCCACTGTCAATTAGCATCGTGACCTCCTGCTCTAGAATCTTTCCTGTCAACTTCATTGTGGAATTCAAAGTGAACCCCACCATGAAGTTGTGAGACCTCTGCGACGTTTAAGTGGGGATGCTCCTGCTTCTTACCACATCTTCTTCCACATCCACAGTCTCGTCATCCTTATCCACTAATAACACCTTCGGGGGGTGCGGTGTTGACAACGGGGCCTAGGGGTAAATTTCTCATCACTTCAGAAGCATGACCCTTTTGCCTTCTTGGTATGCATATCCGCCTCCGTCAGGCACCTGCATTGTCTACTTAACTACACACCGCTGCTCCTCTTCCTGCTAGACTGGACTCTCCCAAACCGGACTCCCCCTACATGGGCCTTCTATCTTCCTGAAGGTGCATGTCTGCGGAAAGTGGAGCCGCTCCAGGCCCCATTATCCTGCCGCTTTGCTATGTGTCCATTCTTTATTATTATCTGGGCCAACTCCATCGTGTACATCAGTCCGCTCGGTCTCTGTATGCAGAGCTCAGCTCGGATATCTTCCTTGAAACCCTTTATGAAGCTCATCTCTAGCGTCGCCTCATGTATCCCCCAATTGGCCCAAGATTGCCACAAACCTCTTCATGTAGTCTTTAACGGTATCGACCTGTCTGAGTGCAAGGAGTTGCTTGTGTAAGTCTCCATCCTGGGTGTCTCGAAATCAGTCCAGCAAATAGTCCGTGAACTCCTCCCATGATCTCACATGTTGCCTCTGTTCTCTCCACTGAAACCAGAATGTCGCCTTTCCCTACAAACAAATATCAACTGTCAATAAATTCGTCCCAGTCAAGTGGTTCACCGCAAAGTATATATCCACATGGTAAACCCATCCATATTGATCATCTCTCTTAAAAATTGGCATCTTCAACTTCCTTACATGGCCTTCAATGCTGAATACCTACTGCACTGCTATTTTCCATATGATGGCCGAAGTGAAATTACTGATAGGCATTCTGCTATGTATTGAAATCTCCAAAGTGGGCTCGTCCAGCTTGATCGTCATACCCCCACTCATCTTTGCTCAAATCTGGATCTCCGTCGTCCTCGTCGAAGCCCTAATATGGGCCACATCTATCGCCAAGCCCCCTAGAGGTCTGTCGCAGCATAAGGTCAGTCGTCGATGTCCGAAATCTCCTCTGCCAGCAACAATAGACCCACGGTGGCCTGGCAGCCCTCCAAAGGATCTCTGGGCCTCTGGCAGTCTGTCGGTGGGTGTCCAGGCCATTAGCGACCTGCTAAAGGATCTCTGGGCCTTTGGCATCTCGTTGGTGGGGCTCCCAGCCACCAGTGGTCCGTCCAGCCATCGGTAGGGTCCTGGCGGCCTGCTCGTGGCTGGGGGGTCCTTGCAAGGTTACAGTGGCTCGCCCACCCTTGGCGGCCCCTACCAGGGCCAGCGCGGCCCCAGGCGGGGTTGCTTGTGCTCGGGGGAGTCTTGGCGGCCTGCCCAGGTCATGCACCCCGGGGGCGCGAAAACAGGGACCACTGCCCCCATAGATTATGGTTTTGGGGGTCGACGCCCCTTCCATTGCCCTGTCGAAGCCGGCCGCACCCCCCATTTGTTTGGGGGTTCTTGCTCCTAATCTCGCAGATCGTCGTCCCTTGGTGGTGATTCATCATCAAAATTGACGACTTTCTCCTTGTCCTTCGACGAAGATCGTGTCTTTCGTCCTTGATCTTCATCATGATCTTAGGTCGCGTCTTTCGTCCTAGATCTTCATCATGATCTTCTCCGTCTTCCAGATCTGGTTTCGCCGGAACCCCTTTTCATTCGGGTTTCTAACCTTGTTTTAACAAGGATTCCATTGACGATTGCACTCAAGCGGCATTCCTTTCCTCCATTGATGCGATCTTTTCCTCCTTTTTTGATGTTGCTCCTTTAGGGTTTCTACTTTGCTCCCTAATTTCTCTTCCAAGGCATCAACTTTCATCGCCGTCATCAAGATCAAACCGCTCTAATACCAATTTGATAGGAATTTCTTGGGTTTGGGGGAATAAAAATCTTATTTTTATAAAGATGAAGAGAAATACAAGAATAGTTGGCCTCAATTCGAGAGGAGGACCGCCCTCCTAACTTTTAATTTGAGAGAAAAGCCTAATTCTCGATAATCTAGGGCTCTAATCTACTTCTAGGGTTTTCTCACTCAAATCAACATCAAGAACAATAACCCTAGCCCCAAATATATATAGATTACTGATTTGATTTGTACTGAATTACAAAAATACATCTGAACTCCAAAAATTAGAAAACCACCCCTTGACTACTTTACTGCTCCACGATCAGCCATACGTCGCCTCCGTTAATAAGTCACGATCCCATCAGTCTCCTAGAACACTATCGTATCTTCATAATGAATAATTTGGACAGTCTTTATGCCTTGCCTACTTGTAAAACACATTTCTCAGCCCTAAAAGAAGATTATTTCTTAAGCATCTTTTAGGAACTAACAAAGATGTAATTTTTATTATAAAGCAAATAGCAAATAAAGATAATTGAGCACAAAAGAGGTGCGCTCTCCTCCCAAGACGCCTAGAGGACGTCCGCACTCATCTACCTATGGAATCACACAATAACAATTATCAAAATAGCATAGGCAAATAAGAGAAAGCTACCCCCTATTTATAATAAAAGCTAGGGCAAAGAGGGGGGACATCAGGCGGCATGCGGCAAAGGTGGGCTGCGGCTGGGTCCAGGCGCACACGGGCTTGGGGTTTCCTGCGGGTGTAAACCCGCAGGGGCCTATGGGCCGGAGGCCCATCAATACTCCCCCCAAAGAGCCACCTTGTCCTCAAGGTGGAAGTCTGGAAAGCGCGTCATCATATCATCCATGTCCTCCCACGTGCTCTCGTGCTCTGGTAGGCCCCTCCATTGCAATAGCACCTGCCTACTGCCTGTGTCGCTCTGTCGAACCCCTTTCAGCAAATCAGGCTTCATTCTCACCTCCATGTCAGTAGTAAGAGTCTGGTAGGGGAAGAGGTGTGGTCGCCAATAGCCTGGCGCAACTGTGAGACATGGAAGACTGGATGAATGGTAGATCCTGGGGGTAAGCGCAATCTGTAGGCCACCGGTCCTATCCTCGCCTCGACCTCAAAAGGTCCAAAATACCGCGGTGCAAACTTTTCCTTCCCCCTATAAGCTACCGACCTCTGCCTGTAGGGCCTCAGCTTCAGATATACCATATCACCGACCTCAAAGTGTACGTCTCGACGGTGTAGGTCAGCTTGTGCCTTCATTACCTGCTGAGCCCTTGCCAAGTGGAGCTTCAGCTCTTCTAGAATTTGGTCCCGCTCTGCCAGGTACTGCTCCACATCAGAAACCGGAGTCGTCTCATGACCATAATGAAGTAAGTGCGGAGGGTCTCTGCCATACAAAATCCTGAAAGGTGTAGTCTGCGCCGCTGTGTGGTATGAAGTGTTGTATCAGTATTCTGCCCACGGTAGCCAACGTGCACACTCCTTAGGATTCTCTGAGATGAAGCATCGCAAGTAAGTCTCCACACTCCTATTTACCACCTCCGTCTGACCATCAGTCTGGGGATGATTAGTTGTGCTCCGCTTCAAGGCCGTCCCCTGCAGTCTGAAAAGCTCCTGCCAAAATTTGCTCTGGAATACCTTGTCTCTATCCGACACTATGGACTTCGGTGGGCCATGCAAACGAATAACCTCTCTCACAAAAACCGCCGCCGCAGAAACTGCGCTGTAAGGATGCCTAAGCAGGACAAAATGTGCATATTTGCTGAGGCGGTCTACCACAACAAAAATGACGCTGTATCCACCCGACTTTGGCAATCCATCAATGAAGTCCATAGAGAGGTCCTCCCAAACTCGGTCTGGTAGGATAGCGGCTATAGTAGTCCCCCTGGAGACAGCCTGATACTTGTGACGCTGGCACACGTCACATTCCGCCACCATCCTGGCCACCTCCTTCTTCAGCCCCTTCCAGTAGACCTCCATAGATAGCCGCTGGTAGGTCTTGAGGACCCCAGAATGTCCTCTAATAGCATTGCCGTGGAACTTCCTGAATATGGTCGGTATAAAAGTAGAAGTCCTCGGTATGACCAGTCTCCCCCAGTAAAGTAGCCGCCCATCCTGAAGAGAATACCCCGGACACTCAGTCGACCCCTGTAAAAGCCTCTCGTATAGCCGCCAACTCCGGGTCCTGCTCCACCTCCTGCTGCAGTGGGCCCCAATCCTCGAGGATCGACACCGTAAGTGCCGTTAACTCTGCCTCCTCCCGTCGGGATAACGCATCAGCTGCATTGTTCTCCAATCCCGGGCGGTACTCGATCTCGAACCTGTAACCCATCTACTTTCACAGCCACTTCTGATGTTCCTCCGCTACCATTCGCTACTCTAACCGGTACTTCAAGCTCCTCTGATCCGTGCGAACTATGAAGCTCCGTCCCAACAAATATGGTCTCCATTTCTGTTTGGACAACACTATCGCCATCAGCTCCCTCTCATAGACCGATCGCAATCGGGCCATTGCGGTCAACACCTGGCTGTAGTAAGCTATAGGTCGCTGCTCCTGCAGCAGTACTGCTCCCAGCCCATGTCCTGATGCGTCTTCTTCTACTATGAAGGGTCTGGAGAAGTCGGGCAACGCCAATACGGGCACAATGGTCATTGCCCTTTTCAGGGACTCAAATGCTGTCGTCGCCTCCTCCCCCCAATGGAACTGATCCTTCTTCAATAACTCTGGCAATGGCCATGCAATCGTCCCATAACCCTCCACGAATTTGCGGTAGTAACCTGTAAGCCCCAGGAAGCCCCGTAGCCCTCTGAGGGTAGTGGGGCGCGGCCAGTCCAGCATGTCCGCTATATTAGCTCTATCTGCGGCCACCCCTCCTGCTGATACTACGTGCCCCAAGTACTCCACTTGCGGCTGCTCGAATAGACACTTCTTTCTGTTCAAATATAGCTGGTGGTACTGCAGTTCCTGAATGACCACCTGCAGGTGGTCCAAATGCTCCTCCGGAGTACGACTGTATACCAAAATATCATCGAAGAAAACTAGTACAAATCGCCTGAGATAGGGACGGAATACCTTATTCATAAGAGCCTGAAAGGTGGCCGTGGCGTTGGTCAACCCAAAGGGCATGACCAGGAACTCATAGTGACCCTCATGCGTCCTGAACGCCATCTTGGGCACATCCTCCCGTCGCATCCGTATCTGGTGGTAGCCTGACCTGAGATCTAGCTTGCTGAACCAGGCTGCCCCGTGTAGCTCGTCCAATAGCTCATCAATCACAGGTATAGGAAATTTATCTGGGACCGTCTCCTTGTTCAACGCCATGTAGTCCACGTAGAACCGCCAACTACCATCCTTCTTCTTCACAAGTAATACCGGGTTGGAGAACGGGCTCACACTCGGCTGAATCACCCATGCCTGTATCATCTCTGAAACCATCCTCTCTATCTCATCCTTCTGATGCTGGGGGTATCGATAGGGCCACACGCTAATAGGAGAAACACCCTCTCGTAGAACAATGGTGTGCTCGTGGTCCCGTGGTGGTGGAAGACCCCGAGGCTCCGGGAAAATCTCCTCAAACTGCTCCATCAGCTACTGAACCTCTCCTGGACTGGGCTGCTCCGTACTGGCCTCTGCACCTCCCTCACCTGTCAGAGTACAACTCAACTAGATATCCTCCTCCATCTGTCTGGATGGTCCTAAACATGGTCTTCAGAGAGACCAAAACTCTGCAGAGGCCGGGGTCCCCCTGGAGTATCACTGCTCTCCCCGCCTCTTGAAATTGTATCCGTAGTTGCTTCCAATTTATCGTCATCTCTTCTAATGTCTGTAGCCAGGTCATGCCTATGATGACGTCTGTGCTCCCTAGGTCCAGTGGTAAATAATCTGCAATAACCTGTATCCCCTGCATGGTCAGCACCAGTCCCCTGCAAACTCCCCGGCTGCTCTCCTTCTTTCCCGTCCCCATCATCACGCTGAAGCTGCCGCAATCTGTCAGCTGAAGCCCCTGCTGTGCCACCACCCTCCTGGATATGAAATTGTGGGTAGTTCCACTGTCAATAAGCACAGTCACCTCCTGGTCACCGATCTCCCCCTCAGCTTCATGGTATGGTTCGGTGTGAACCCTACCACGGAGACGAGGGACACCTCCGCCGCGTCCAACTGCTGGCCCTCCAGCTCCTTCTCTGCCTCAGCTGCCTCCTCCTCGACATCGGCCTCGTCATCGTCGTCCTCCGCGCACCGATGGCCTGGTGAAAATCGCTCATCGCACCTGAAACATAAACCCTTCTGCCTCTTTTCCCACATCTCCGGTCGGTCATGCGCCTGAACTGCCCCCAGCCACCGGTGCACTATTCTTCTCCCCAGTCTTCTCCCGGCTCGTCTGGGCGGCTACTGTGGGGGTACCTGCTCCTCCAGCCCCAGACGGGGCGCCTCTCGATGTCTGACCACTGTAGTCGCTCCTGACCCGCCTATCATCGGTCTGTGCATCCTCCACCATCTGGGCCATCTCTATGACCTCTGAAAGCCCACTGGACTTGTAGGGTCTCACTGCTGCTCGCAGACTGGGGCGCAACCCCTTCAGAAAGGTGCCCTCTAGTGACTCATCAGACACGCCATGTACTCGTCCTGCCAGTGTCTCAAATCTCTCGATGTAATCCCACACCGGCCCCTCCTGCCTGAGGGCGTACATCTGCTCGTGTAAGTTCCCCAGACGGGGGGTCTCTAAACTTCTCCAGTACCATGTCCTTTAGCTCCTCGCAGCTCCTGATCTGCTGCCTCCTCTTCTTCTACTGGAACCACCCCAGGGCTCTCCCCTCCATGCAGATGACAGCCGTCTCCAGCTTCTGTGCCTCGGACATGTGGTGTGCTGCGAAGTATCTCTCTACGGTGAACAGCCAGGCATGCAGATCATCACCGGAAAATAGTGGCATCGGCAGCTTCCTTACTCTGCATTCTCCCCCAAAGTGCCCCTGCTCGGGCCTTCCCTCCTCTTCGCGATGCAGGCGGTAGTGCTGTCTCCTCTCGTACAGGGTCTCGTAATGCCTAGGTGGCCCTCCTCCGCGACCCTCATAGTCTCCACGGTAATCTCCCCGCCGGCCCTCAAAATCGTCCCAACCTGCATCATCACCAAACTCCGCCTTGTAGCCACCCCTGCCGTCAGAATAAAATCTCTGCCGCGTCCGTCGCCGTAGAAAGGATCCTCAGCTGCTGGTTGACGCTTCGGAGGGTCAAAAAACTCTGCCGAAATCTGTCCGCGGCCCTCCTCGTTCGCTGTCCGCTGCTCGGGAGGCTAAAAAACCCATCTGGTGGCTGTCCGCGCGTCCCATCCCCCTCGGGCTGCTGCCAGGAGGGTCCTCGCCACTGGCCGGCCCTGCCGTGAAGTCCTCCCCCGGCGGCTGCCAGGGGGGCTCCAGCCCCCTGCGATTTACTGTCGGGCCCCTCCGGCCTTGCCGGAGGGGCGGCAGGCCCTGCCGGGCCTCTGGCAGGGTCGGCGGGCCCTGCCGGAGGTCCGGCGGGGTCATCGAACCCTGCCGAGCCCCGGCAGGGCCTGGGCCCCCCTGTCGGGGTCCGGCGTAGGCGGGGGAAAGTCCCCCGCCTTTCTCCCGTGCCGGCCGAGCCCCCGGCTGCTGAGGGGGTTCGACCGGTTCTCCTCATGGCCGTGGCGCTCCCAATTGGGGCGGCTAGGGTCGCCCCCCCTTTGGCTCTCCATCGCCTTCTGTCGTACCTCCTCGTGGTAGTCCACCCTCCATGGCTCGCCATCGTCTTCATCGTCCGATTCCTCCACGTAGTATGGTTGATTTTGGGCAAAAGTCTCCTCTTTTTCCTTCTCCTTCTTCAAAGGGGCCGCCTTTGGTGTCGGATTATGGTTGTCGTCCACCTTGTTGTTTGTCGCCAATTGATTTAGGGCTCTCATCAATTGCGCGAATTGATCGTCGTGCTTTGCTTGATTTGACGCCAATTGGGAGATGGAAGTAGTCAATTTCGCCATGGATTCATTGTTGCCCGCCAACGACTTTTTAATTGCCTTGATCTCGCTCGTGAACTTGGCCTCCAAAGCTTCCACCTTGTCGTGCGATCTTGTAGAAGCCCCCATGGATCGTCACGTGCTCTGATACCAAATTGTTAGGAACTAACAAAGATGGAATTTTTATTAGAAAGCAAATAGCAAATAAAGATAATTGAGCACAAAAGAGGTGCGCTCTCCTCCCAAGACGCCTAGAGGACGTCCGCACTCGTCTACCTATGGAATCACACAATAACAATTATCAAAATAGCATAGGCAAACAAGAGAAAGCTACCCCCTATTTATAATAAAAGCTAGGGCAAAGAGGGGGGAAATCATGCGGCATGCGGCAAAGGGGGGGCTGCGGCTGGGTCCAGGTGCGCGCGGGCTTGGGGTTTCCTGCGGGTGTAAACCCGCAGGGGCCTATGGGACGGAGGCCCATCTAAGATAGTGTCCTTTGTCCTCTCGTTTCCTCTATGTTTCGCTGCATTGGAAGTAAGGGAATTCGCATAAAAATACCCTTACGTTTGGGGACGCTTTCATATTAATACCCTGAACTTTTAAGTAGTACAAATCTATACCTTTCCGTCTGTTTTGGCTAACGTCGTTAAATTATTCCCGTTTTGCCCTTACACCAAAACAAAAAAAATACCCTAACGTTTTGGGATAGTTTCAAACAAGTACCCTCCACCGACTGAGGGGGCGGCAGTGGGGGAGAGGGGGCGGCGTCCACGACTGAGGCAGTGGGGGAGGGGGCGCCGCCCCCCTCCCCCGAAAACTGGGGGCGACTGAAAACAGGTGGAGCTGTAGGGGTTGGTGGGTATTAATATGAAATGTACATTAAACGTTAAGGTATTTACTGAAGACTAACGTTGAGGGGCATAATCGTCCAAATTTGGAAAATTAAAAAAAGGTATCAAGTTAAAACCGGCGTATAACGTTTGGGTATAAATTTGTACAACTTTAAAGTTCAGGGTATTAACATGAAAACGCCCCCAAACGTTAGGGTATTTTTATGTGAATTCCCCTTGGAAGTAAATATAGAGAAGGCATTATGAATATAAAATTTTCTGCTGATCTCCTATCATTTACCTTTTTACGATGCTGTTCACAATATGTACTCTTATGCTAGTCATCAAAATTGAGAAGTAATCTGATAAAATTATTTATTCCATAGAGCGTTTATTCTTGATATTCAATCTTAGGTTTATTATGTGGTGTAAAGATTGAGAAGTAATGTCAATATGGCTCCAAATGCCAGTTTCATCCTGAGATCAGACTCTTGTAACCAAATAGGACAGTTGCACTAATTTTATTAATTTGCATGTTAATTATAGTATGGTCCAAATTCTAGACAAATAGGAAGACAACTCTTTTAAGTCATTGATGTATTCTCTACCTCAACTCAACTCAGTCCCATTAAAAGAAGGGTGCAATAATTCAATAGTTTTATCCCTCGCCAACATGGATATGAGAGGCTATATCACACTTTCTAATTTACATGTTCTATAAAGATAATCAGGGTCTTGCAAACTATTATCCATTGTGAATGTTTGTTGTATATAGTTGCCTAGTTTGGGAACTTTGTATCATACCAATTTGAGATCTTTTAGTTTGTTTGCATCTCTTTCATAAAAGTCAGAAAGAATAAGTTTGAGTAGATTTCTAGTTTCAATGGAAACCATGTAAGACCGGATGCAAATCTAATTGGACATTTTCCAGACTATTTATTGATATTAAACTTTGTAAGCATTCCTTTCCGACCTAAGAGAAATGACTCAACTTTAGATAAAGTTTGTGGATGAGTTTTTAAATCTAGTTTTTTTTCAAAGAGATGTTACGTTATTCCATGTTCAGATTTTCAATCGAAATGGGATTTCGATTGGGTAGGCAGGAGAAGTTGGCATTATGAGTGAAGATTGGCAGTTCTATCGATTATTGCTGAAAAGTTATTGAATATTTGATTATCATATCAGTATCCTTGTAACATGTAATGTAGTGGTAGAGAGGCTGGTGTGCCATGCTTAAATCTTTGTACATATGCTTAACCATATGCACATGACTATATGTTAGACTAAATGTAGTGTGCTAATCTCAATTCTCCTAAACTCGTTATTCCATTAAAATTATTGAATTCATTAGTTTCACGGAAATTGCACAATATGTCTTTAGCAATATACATAATTTACCTCGGTTCAGCTAGTTTGCGAGATCTTTGGATTCTTTGTGAATTAGATTTATGCATTTTGTTTGTAATAATAGAACAATTTGGTTCCTTCCAACTTTAGTAATCACTATAAATTAGGATGAGATATTACGAGGAGTGTGTTGGGACTTGTGGCTACACAATATACTAAACAATGGCATAAATAGTGTAAAGGCAAGCAAAAGTGCATAATTAAAAGTTATTAAAATTAAATGTACAACGCAGCGGAGATTAAAACGATATGCTCAACAACAATCACATAAAGGAAATACGTCAAAAACAAATCGCAAACACACGAGACGTATCCTGGTTTGGATCCCTATTCTAAGGCGATCATACTCCAGCCACACATTGCAATCGCACTCCGTGGATCCACTAACAAGCCTTTTCCTAGGCACATACAACAAACACCACAACTCGATGCTTGGTTGACAATTCTCTCACTACAGGAGAACAAATACAAAATCCCTTCCGAGATATCAACACTCTTTTCCAAGAGCAACATACCATATTCCAATGGCCAATCTCTCCTTCCATAGAGATTCTCCCACAACCCAGGAGTAAGGTTTCAACAGATGAAACAAAAAGAAACTACAATCTTCCTATTGCCTTGATTAGATATACTTACAAACCGTGAAGTGTAGATGCAAAGAAAGATTGATGTCTAAGTGCTAGATGTGAGCTTGATGCACTATTGGACTTCCAATGAGCTTGGAGTTCAAATCAACATTACTGAACACTAAGGAAAATGCGAGAGATGAAGAAAGATTGAAAGCTTCGCTCTAGTTTTTGGCTCACAAAGTGATTCTCAATAGAGTGGATTGTTGCCAAAAACTCCCTCACAATGTGGTATAAATAACCTCTCGCGGGCACAAAAACCAAGAAAACGACCAAATGAAAAGCTGTCAAACAGCTATAAACGGATAGTTTTCTCAGCTAGTCGACGCCTGGAGAAGGGCGACCAGACGCCTGACAAACTATGCAGTCGTCTGGTTCTCCATCAGACAGCTGTCACGAGATGGTATAAAAGAGTTGAAAGCCATTCTCCAAGTAACAGACGTCTGCAGAACACTTGTCAGACGCCTGAAGAACTGTGCAGGAGTCTGGAAAGTCTCCTTTAGATGTCTGTACCGAAGTGGGTGAAAAAGACAGAGATTAAGAGAAAATGCTAACCAACTGATCAGGTGACTGAAGTTCATCGACCAGACATCTGGACTCCTGTGCAGACGCCTGATGTCTGAACTTCAAACGGCCGAACATCCTAGGTTATGGCCAACACAAAATCGGATACGTCGGGCGTCTGGTGGGTGTATACCAGGCGCCTAGTGATAGGCTGAAAGCATGATCGAGATTGTTATAGCCGATCAACCTATTGGGATGGATTCTAAGACAATCCTATGGATCTCTAAGATGGAAAATGACATGTATGAATGTGTGTCCATCCAATCAAGGCATACAAATATTCTACTACATAAAGAATCATAAAAGATTTACAATGAGAACATGATTCTCCATAGCTTCATTAATCCAATACTCTGTGCCTTGAGTCCAGCATCCCATCACCACATGTTTCGTCTCCCTTTTGATTTAATCATTGTTAAATAACTGCGATTAAAACATATAAGATGATTAGCATACAACATAATGTTGATCTTCATCAAAACATTGGTCTTGAACTCAAGAACCAACATTCTCCCCCTTTTTATGATCACAAAACATTATGTAAAAATGTAAAATAAACATGGAAATACAATGTGTGTGCTAAAAAAACTCCCCCTATCAATATGCATTTGTGCACAAAGTGATCAAATAAAGCATAAGGTATATTGGAGAGTGATTATGTAAAAACAATACTAAAAATGCATAAATGCATATGGTATATATTTTTATATAACCACATTTTCTCCCCCTTTGGCATATCAAAAAGATAGGAATGCGCCAAATTGATATACCGAAGGTTAGAGAAAACCACTCATGCACAACATAATGTAAATGACATAACATGGTATAGAGATAAACATGCTAGGAAGCAAATGTTTCATACTCTCCATAAATCATACAAATCATGCAAAATTAGGAAGCTATGGATAATCACACATATGAAAATGGATACATAAAGTAATTAACATGCATGGTACCTAAGCAATAAAGTAAGTGGGTGAGTGTTAGCAAGGAGGAAACCAAACAAACGTGGTGTTTGGTTTCCTATATAGTTTCATCTTACCACTTATACGAAACCCTTTCTATTCCATACTTATGAAAACAAAAAACGATCTGAATCTTCATTTTTATGAACCCTTGGTACTCGAAGAAGTGTGAAAAATCTCTATTTATATTATAGAGAAACTTTCGACCTTTTCGAGTCATCGGAATAGCTTAGATTTGGTTAATAACTGGTTTTATTCCGGAATTAGAAATCTATTAAAGGATGCTCTTTGAGGTTTAGAATTTATTTGTTCAAGAAAAATAGGATCTTTTCATGATTCACTATCCCGAACAATCTGTTGAAGATGTAAATAAGAGTAAACCCGTTTATTATTCACCTGGAGAATTAATCGTATTGTTGCGAGCGGAACGAGCATGGTGCGCTTTAGACGAAGCTATCTGTTATCGGGCCATTTTATTGGGAATAACAAGGGCATCTCTGAATATGCAAAGTTTCATATCCGAAGCAAGTTTTCAAGAAACTGCTAGAGTTTTAGCAAAAGCTGCTCTGCGGGGTCGTATTGATTGGTTGAAGTGTCTGAAAGAAAATGTTGTTCTGGGGGATTACCATGTGGGTACCAGATTCAAAAAATTAGTGCACCGGTCAAGACAAGACAAAAACATTTGTTTGGAAACCAAAAAGAAAAAATTATTCGAATTGGGAATGAGAGATATTTTGTTACACCATAGAGAATTTTTATGTTCTTGCGCCCCAAGCAATTTTTATGACACCGGAGAAATCATTTACGCGAATTCATAATTCCTAAGGATAGGAGGCTAAGTCCAACAGCAAAGAAATAAAGAGAGGCGGAAGTTCACTTGGCGCAGAAATGACAAAAATAGAAATAATGCACCCCACCCAAGAGGGAATGGGAAGACCAGTGACATAACTGTGGCATGAAAGGTCACTGGTTTAGAGTGTGTCGAACTCCGCAGCATCTCCAGGAACTATATAAAGAAAACAAGAAAAAGAAAGCTGAAACAAACCTGGTGATCACAAATGCTCCAGTCAAGTTTACAGCTGACGACTTCGAAAGAGATGACCTGCTAGATTAGCCATTTATCTTTGTATTTGTTTCAGTAATTCCTAATGGGAGATAGTAACTTGTTCATTTTTGTAGCTAATCATTTATCTTGATTCTGATCTTTTCTTTCATCTGAAAGAAAGAATAACAACTTTCATCTTACCCCTTACACGAAACCCTTTCTATTCCATACCCATGAAAACCAAAACGATCTGAATCTTCATTTTTATGAACCCTTGATACTCGAAGAAGTGTGAAAAATCTCTATTTATATTATAGAGAAACTTCCGTCCTTTTCGAGCCATCGGAATAGCTTAGATTTGGTTAATAACTGGTTTTGTTCCGGAATTAGAAATCTATTAAAGGCTGCTCTTTTGAAGTTTAGAATTTATTTGTTCAAGAAAAATAGGATCTTTTCATAATTCACTATCCCGAACAATCTGTTGAAGATGTAAATAAGACTTAAGTCCGGTCAAGACAAGACAAAAACATTTGTTTGGAAACCAAAAAGAAAATTTTATTCGAATTGGGAATGAGAGATATTTTGTTACACCATAGAGAATTTTTATGTTCTTGCTCCCCAAGCAAATTTTATGACACACCAGAGAAATCATTTACACGAATTCATAATTCCTAAGAAATATGACATTACTAACATACGATTTTACGTACGTCTTCCTATCATCCCGAGAAATATTCTTAGGAATCCACAAAAAAGTGACGTGGAATTCCTAAGGAGAGGTTGTGTAGGGGCATGAATAGGAGGTGTGGGTGCACGCTTATGAGGTGGAACATAAATATCGGCGTGCCCAGTGTGTGAAACATTAGATTGAGCATTCAAATTATTCACACGCGATAGATTTCTACCATGCATAGGAACATGTGATTCATGCAAAGATGAGAGGATTCAATTCTAGCATGCAAACAGTGAATATCATTCCTATGTATAAAGCATCGTGTGGATTTATGAACGGGCTTCTTAACTACTGCATAACCAGAGTATAAAAATGCATGATTCCTCTTTGGCTTTATAACCTTCATTGATTTCTTACTAAGAGAGGGTTGGATGTGACAATTTCCTTAGAAAGCTCTCCCACAAAATTGTTTTGGGTGCTTCTAAGAGAAGAGCTTGGTTTGGTCACGCTCAAAGTAGCGGATCCTAAAACCTTGTCCTTACTCAAAAGTTGAGTAGACAATAGCTCACATTTCTTCAAAAGTAAAGAAATGCCATCATCCCTCTTAGATCGACACGAGCTAAGCTCAAGACATTGAGATTTGAGAGCCAATGTCTCATTTCTCAAAGCGTCAATTTGAGATTCCCTTTCAAGATTGACGAAGTCACTATCTGAGTGCATATTCTCCAATTGGAGTTTGAGAGAAGCATTCTCATCTCTCAAAGCACTAATCTGAGAAAGAAGTACATTTTTCTCGGTATGCAATGAATCTAATTCTACTAAATGTGTGGCATATAAACACTCTTTCACAGTTTTGTGAAAATCACGAACATTTTCAATTTGAGTTTTAAGAGAACCATTCTCCTTACTCAACATGCACACACGTGAATCAAGAGCAATTTTTTCTTGATTCAGTGCAATGATTTGTGTCACATCACGAGGTTTGGATGATAAAGATGTATGTGTGCGTGCATCTCTCTCAAGCTTCTTATTTTTCTCTTTGAGAGTCAT
Organism: Scilla litardierei; assembly: GCA_030789695.1. Classification (NCBI taxonomy): domain Eukaryota; kingdom Viridiplantae; phylum Streptophyta; class Magnoliopsida; order Asparagales; family Asparagaceae; genus Scilla; species Scilla litardierei. The sequence goes on along the minus strand of CM061142.1, from coordinate 188,899,712 downwards.
ATCTAGCTAATAAAGCATTATAGCATAGATTGAAGAGAAATTTATAAGATACCACATTGCGATCGATGCTCTCATCATCGCAAGACTCGATTGAGTCGATCTACTCCTTTCCAAAGTTTGCTCCTAGATAATCTCATATCTCATGAGCCTTCTCGAAATCCATTGCATTCCTTGCATATTCGAGGAGAGGGCATTGAGCAATGCATTCCGGGCCTGAGTATATGAAGTAGTAAACTTTGACACCTTTTGCTCTTCAAGCCAACTCCACATGTTCTTCCTCCAATTTGAGAAGTGTTTGCCTTTGAAGACGGGAAGAAGGGTGGATGATTATTGAGACACCGGCATCTTGCTTGCAAAAGCCACCAAATCAAGGCTCTGATACCACTTGTTGGGATATGTGGCTACACAATACACTAAACAAGGGCGTAAAGAGTGTAAAGGTAAGGAAAAGTGCGTAATTAAAAGTTACTAAAATTAAACGCACAACACAGCAGAGATTAAAACGATATGCTCAACCACACAAAGGAAATACGTCAAAAACATATCGCAAACACACGAGACGTATCCTGGTTCGGATTCCTATTCCAAGGCGATCATACTCCAGTCTTACGTTGCAATCGCATTCCGTGAATCCACTAACAAGCCTTTTCCAAGGCACATACAACCAACACTACAACTCGGTGCTTGGTTGACAATTCACTCACTACAGGAGTACAAATACAAAATCTCTTCCGGGATATCAACACTCTTTTCCAAGAGCAACATACCCTATTCCAAGGGCCAACCTCTCTTTCCAAAGAGATACTCCCACAACACGGGAGCAAGGTTTCAATAAATGAAACAAAAAGAAACTACAATCTTCCTATTGCCTTGATTAGATATACTTACAAACCGTGAAGTGTAGATGCAAAGAAAGATTGATGTCTAAGTGCTAGATGTGAGCTTGATGCACTATTAGACTTCCATTGAGCTTGGAGTTCAAATCAACATTACGGAACTCTAAGGGAAATGAGAGATGAAGAAAGATTGAAAGCTTCTCTCTAGTTTTTGGCTCACAAAATGATTCTCAATAGAGTGTGGATTGTTGCCAAAAGCTCCTTCACAATGGGGTATAAATAACCTCTCTCGGGCACAAAAACCAAGAAAACGGTCAAATGAAAAAGCTGTCAAATGGCTATAAACGGTTAGTTTTCTCAGCGACCAGATACCTGGAGAAGGGTGACCAGACGCCTGACAAACTATACAGTCGTCTGGTCCTCCATCAGACAGCTGGCACGAGATGATTTAAAAAGTTGAAAGCCAATCTCCAAGCAACAGACCTCTGCAGAACACTTGTCAGACGCCTAGAGATCTGTGCAGGAGTCTGGAAAGTCTCCTTTAGACGTCTGGACAGAAGTGGGTGAAAAGATAGAGAGCAAGAGAAAATGCTAACCAACTAATTAGGCGACTGAAGTCCATCGATCAGATGTCTTGACCACTGTGCTGACGCATGGTGTCTGAACTTCAAACGGCTGGACATCATATGTTATGGCCAACACAAAATCGGATACGCCAAGTGTCTGGTGAGTGTATACCAGGCGCCTGTTGATAGGCTGAAAGCTGATTAAGAGTGTTATGGCCAATCAACCTATTGAGGTGGATTCTAAAACAATCCTATGGATCTCTAAGATGGAAAATGACATGTATGAATGTGTGTCCATCAAATCAAGGCATACAAATGTTCTACTAAAGAAAGAGCAAAATACGAAAAGAATCATACACGTTTTACAATGAGAACATGATTCTTCGTGGCTTCATTAATTCAATGCTCCATGCCTTGATCCCATCATCCCATCACCACATATTTTCTCTCCCCTTTGATTTAACCATTGTTAAATAACTGAGACTAAAACATAAAAGATGATTAGCACACAACATAATATTGATCATCATCAAAACAATATTGGTCTTGAACTCAAGAACCTACCGAGTGCGCATTATGTTTATTTTATAATATAATGCAAATGATGATCCGAGGAAGAGTATCATGTGAACTTAATCATGGAAACATCATGAGGTAGTAAGGAAGAGTCAGTTGAAATTGCAGCGATAGGAAAGAAATAAGGAGATTTCCTCAAACCAGAAAATTTGGTGCTCACAATAATTCAATTTCAACCGGCCATGAGAGGGAGGGCTTATTACCTATTAGATAAGTGGACCAATGGTTGAAATCTCGGCCGTATTACTCTGTTGTATTGGATTTCAAGCATGTAGATACGATCCATCTGAAATTTGCCAATACGACTGTTATTAATGAATAACCTCTAATATAATTTTAATATGGGTGTAAATCTCATTGAAATATTGGCCCGTCAATTGAGGAGGTTGAAAAGATTTGGTCCTGGTGGGTAGAAATGATATTTGGATTGAGTACTTCTTGAAGATGAAAGTTTACTTGTGAATAACCACTAATTTGAGCTAACAAAGTTGATATGCAAATCAGATACCTCTGATATGGATACGCAAATCAGATACCTCTGATATGTATCACCCGATGCTTTTGATATACCTGTACCAATACTAAAGACTGCCAGCGGAGACCAAAACTAAAATTGAGATTTCAAACCTTGAACTGGATTAAACCTTGGATTAGGTAAAGCCATGGATTAAGTTCTAATATTAATTCCAAGTATATCTTGCAGGGTTGTTTGGTTTACAAGAAAGAAGTAAATAAATAATAAAATTGTTTTTTCAAACTAATTATTTTGATGAAACATAAATTTTAGCATGCCCTATCAATCTACTTACAATTGATTGGCGAATGTTTGAAAGATGACCCGTTTCATTTTTATGGATCTGTACAATGACCTTGTATATTAATATAGCTAAAGGCTCATGTTGTTCTGTTTCTAAAAAATCATTTGTTTAGTGAATAGATGAATGAATGTCTATTCAGAACAGTTCCATACTCTTTCGTGTTGCTGTCAAGATGAATGGGGTGTGCATCATCCATTTTTTTTTTTTTTTTTTTTTTTTTTTTTGGGGGGGGGGGGGGTGTTACCAGACAGCTACATGATCTAATTTCCAAAATTCTACTTAAACCCCCTCTGAAATGCAAACATTTTTATCAACCTAAATAATTCTAGAGACAAACAGTTGTTAACGATCACACGTAGTTTAATTACTATCATGGATGCCCTAGTGCTGTGCGCAGGGATGTAGGGTGGAAGATTCTGCGCTGATTAATTTGAAGCTCATTGACATGTTGCGGGTACAACTAGTAACCAAACAACAAACTTGTACCAGACACCAAGATCAATGCAAAAAAGTTGATTGAGATGAATTCAATGCTTATAACATATAATTTACTGACAATACTGATGGGAAAAATATGGTCCGCATCACATACACCAGCTTCCTACTGCATGACGCCAATGGACGCTGGCTGAGTGACTTATGTGGAATCCAGACACGAGGACATTGCTAAATATGTATTTGGTTTAATATATGTATATTCAACTCACATAGGTACGTACCTTAGGTTTTTATTTGTATATAGAAGAACCTGAAGTGACATACGAAACAATTATATCTTGCAAAGCAGGCAGCACAGACAAAACTGACCTACACAACATGTTTGGACATACACGACATGTTTGTTTGAGGGAGTGCTTCATAAGATATCATGTAAACCCAAAAAGGGAAGCTTTGGTCGATTGACATGAGTTATATATATGTAAGGTAGAAGGGGAGAGAGGTGGTGGTTTTAGTTTTTCCTTGGGACAGGTCGTAGCCCAGCGTCCAGTGTTTGAATTTGATTCCGAAGAAGAACAAAAAAAAGGTGCATTATTTTCTTATATAATAATATAACCAAAAGGATGTAGCATCAATTATGCAGGTAAGACGAGATTTAAAATGTGTCTTGGGAAGAGCAAACATAGCCAATGCTTATATGTCCATGTAATCATTGCATGCAATTATTTTTAATGCAGGACACCAGTAAGAAGTCCCCAATGGAGTTGATCAATGAAGTTCCACCAATAAAAGTTGAAGGGCGGATTGTGGCCTGTGAAGGAGGCAAGTTTTTATCTTATTTCTGATTCAAGATTTTCTTTTTTTCCCCCCTTAATTTACATTTGATATTGGCCTGATTAATTGACATGTAAATTGTTGAACTTTCGGATTGCAGATACCGACCCTGCTCTTGGCCATCCAATTGAATTCATATGCCTTGATCTGAAGGACCCTGCTGTCTGCAAATACTGTGGTCTTCGTTACGTCCAGCATGATCATCATCACTAAGGAGAGATGATTCTGAAATGTCAGGATGAGCCGTGTGGTTGTTGGCTTGTAAACCATTTTCGGTTGCTGTATCAAAATGTTTTGAAATTCAGCTAATAATAACGACGTTGTGACTTTCTGTTCAAACATGCGTTATTGTACCATCTGGCAACTTTTGTTCGGATCTTCTAAGAGCATCAGAGAATCTCGAATTGCATTGTTCATATTGCTGTAATCAAGGATGAAAGGGGAAGATTGCCATGCATACAAGTTCGCAGGGTATTCCCTGTTTATAAATACATCCGTGTATTCAAAATTCTCGTATTTTGTAATTATTGGTGTTTTGAAGAGTTGAAATTTCTATCTTTGGTAATTCTAAAAATCTGTGCGATATCGACAAAAGTTATTAGTTGAGTGACACTAGCTAGTTTTGCTTTAAACGACTCATATGTTTGTAAACATAAAAGAACATATGATAAGCAATACCAAACACACTGTAAGACCTTGAGAGTCCGCATTCAAGTATTATGAATGCATCAAGTGGTTTATCAAAGCAAGGTGGAGCAATCAAGTAGAACTTGATCATTGAAAAATTGGTTCTTTACAAAAAAAAAATACAAGTTAGGTGAGGCTCAATTTGCATCTCTTCCTCTCTCTCCAATTTTAGCCGCATCCATTCCAAAATTGCTGCTAAATCATTTGGAATCCTTTTGACGCTCATGCGAGAGATGAGAAAAGCGTTGTAACCACTCCACATATCCCAAAATTGATCTTAAATTATAAGCGTTTATATACACATTACCCATTATACACCCGTCCCTCAGAATCCCAAAAATGATCAACTTGTCCTCCCTTAAGCTTAGCCAGTACCCTGCACCGTGAGCAGACAGTGCCATGCGACAGGCATCAGAAGTAGACATTCTTTGGCGAAGTTCAGCCTGTTAACAACTGCTTCGTGTCTCTAATCGGTCGGTCGGTCGGTCAGAAAGTCAGATGAAGTCGGAAAACTGTTTCCTGGTCAGGGGTTGGTTTCCCCTAAGAAGGTAAAAACTCTGGCTTTAAACAACCTAGCTAAGTCAACAATCTCATCTTCTACGTGCAGCTTACTTGTGCCACTGTGTTTCCGGAGGCTCCAGCTTCGCGTTGACATCCTATTTGCAACGTCAATTGTCAAACTTGCTGTTGCGCCGGTTGTCAACACCCCTAGGGTAGCCTTGGAGTAAGCGGGATTTGATGCTAAGCGGTTAAATAGAATGAGTGCCTCTCTTGCAAGTGAAATTCTGTACAAAGGATAATATAGATTAAAGAATATTGTTAGTTATCATCGAAAAATCATGGTTACTTCCCTTAAAAAGAGAGAGATGTCCAGGGAACATGGTGTTGAGATACTGAGTCATCTCTAGGTGTATTTTGATATACAAACTATTGGTGGCAAGTGTATGTGCCAAAGTGTAGGTATCCAAGTTCCGTGAGTTCAAAGCTATGATGAAGACATAAAGCAGTAGTTGACAGCAATCAACTGCAATGCAACATGCATGCATGTGGATACAGATATAGATTTTAATGCAGGACATTAATGCCCTTTGGGCAAAGCAGAATGGCAAAATGCAATGGTGGTTGCAATTATTTTAGAAATGGAAGTAAAAGCAATGACAGTTCACTTTGTTGAAGGAACATCGACTAGGGACTAGGGACGGACTAACCTTTCTTTGCAGGTCTGTGATTTTGTGATATTTGCTTTCCCTCTATACACTTCAGATGCTAGAACTCGTACAATCAGTTCCAGGAAATTTAGTCCCTGAGGTGCTCTTGGATATAAAAGAATATCAAAGCCAGATTTTCCCGATGATGCTATAAACGCCAACATGACTATTACATCCCTCTGAAGTTTGAGCTCCTGAAATGATTTATAATTCATCTTTATAGTTTCTAGTTAATATTCAAAGGTCCAGAATATAGCAAGTGCTAAAAAGTTGAATTTGAAATTAAAACAATTAGCAGCCCAAGTGATTGGATGGGACAAACCAAAATATTTCGTGGACAACTCTAAAATAAATACCGCACGGCCACTCAAGTTTCTACGTACATAATAGCTTTGAACATGCAACAATATTTTGCCGGTTTACACGGCTTTCCCCCTCTATATAACATTAAAATATCTTGATTCCAATATTCTCAAACAGGACACTTAAAATATTGTCAGTACAATATGTAGGTGGCACAATGACAATTATGCTGCATTAAACGTGAATTATGTAATTCATAAGCTAGAAAATACAAAATTCTTCACACAAAAACATTGGGAGGCGAGGCTTTCATCGTGTAGAAACAAGAGACATGATATTTTGAGAGAAATGTTAGCGACCGCCAATCCTCTCTCTACTAATACTGTGTGTGTGTGTGTGTGTGTGTGTGTGTGTGTGTGTGTGTGTGTGTGTGTGTGTGTGTGTGTGTAGTTTTCACTTTACACAAAAGACCTTATTATTTAATATTTTACACTCCAACACTCCCTCTCAAGCTAGAGCATATATGTCATACATGTTCAGTTTATTACAAATGAAATTAACTTGATACTTTTCATGGGACTTGGTAAGCATATTTGCCAACTGATTTGTACAATACGCTAGGACTAAATCTCCTCAGTAGCCATCTATGGAACAATGTGGCACATAACCTCTATATGTTTTGATCATTCATGGAACATCAAATTATTTGCAATATAAGTAGTTGTATGATTATTGCGATAAAGCCTCATAATGGAAGAAGAGAAATCAAGCTCAGCAAGTGGCTGTTAAATCCAGACCAATTGCACATGGTATCTGATATGGCTCAGTACTCAAACTATGCACTTGACCTTGATACAACCAGTTGCTTCATATTTTTCCATGAAATAAGATTTCCTCTATAAAATTACAAAATCATGTGGTGGACCTATGATCAAAGAGTGATCATACCCAGTCTACATCATAGAAACATGCAATCCAACTATGTCTACTATCCAAATAGAAAAGATCTCGATCTGGTGCATCCTTCAAAAAACTTAATATCTATAAATCCCATTGTCTGATTCTATCATCGTAAATAAATTGATACACCATACTCATGAAAAAGTGATGCAGGTTGAGTCATCGCAAAATACTTTTTAGCTTCCTAACGAGTCGTGTGTACCTTCCTGGATAATGTAATAGCTCCATCTAAGCTGGCATAAGCTTGGTGTTAGGATCCATAAGTGCGACTATAGATTTACATCAAGGATGGAACTTTCGGTCAAAACTACCCGCCATTTCGTGCTGGTTTCTGCATAAACCAGCCTCAAAAACAGGTTTAGACCAATTGACCCTTAAAATGCCAAAAGTTTCAAAATTTCTCATGAAATCAGTAGTTTGATGATAATCCAAGCAAAAGCTCTCAACAAATTCTTCAAATTAAAAATAAATAAGGATCGAAATTGATAAAAACCATTTCTAGCCGCCTATTAAAAATAACTACAGCGGCAGCTTCAGTACTTGTCTCCTCCACGCCTGATCACTGCTCCCAATTCTTTTTCGGGTTTGGATTGTTCCTCCCAAATTGATCAGAGGAAGAGGATGATAGGGTTATAAATGGGCAGATTTTTCATGAGTTTTGGGTATAAAAACCTAAACCTGCGCTACCATTTTAGTTCACGTAAAATGGATTATATGTATTCAAAACCGAAACCCGTTTGAGTTATATTTCTTTATTAATTAGCACAAATTTGGTAACCAAATGTTGTTTATAAGAAAGAGAACGAACAAACAAACAAACAAACAATACAAACATGCATGCATACATACATACGGTAATCCGAAACTGAAACTTAAAATGAAACCAATGAAACTACTTAACTTTGTCAAAACTAAAAAATTTGAAGGAACCGAAGCCAAAACCAAACTCTCAAATCTTGGTTTATATCCTAACATCCCAGCCTATTATAGCATATCTAATACATACTTCCTCTACGATAAGTAAATAGCCTTTCTCGAATGTGCCACCTCAATAATAAGAAAATATGAAGAGATCCAAGATCATTCATCTGAAACTCTTGCTAAATAAATGCTTTTAATTTTTTGATAACATCAACATCTTTAATAATAATTGTCATCTATATATACCATAGAAAATAATCTTCTATCATGCTGAAGCTGGTAAAACTGACGTTGCCATAAGTCAAAATCTATCACAACATCAATGAATCGGCCAAACCACACTTGAGGAGACTACTTCAAATATTATGCAACCTCCAAACCTTTTCTGACTCCTCCTAAGCAACAAACACAAGATGTTGCTTCATAAATACCTTTTTCTCTAGAATACTATTAAGAAACATATTCTTCACGTCCAGCTGATGCAAGGACCAGTGATTAGTAGGAACAATAGAATCAACACCATAAGTGTGTGTATCATTTGGCAGCAAAATGAGATTTCAATCTAGATAAAGAACCATCTAGATTCAACTTCACTTTGTAGACCAACTTACACCCAACTAGCTTCTTATCTGGAGAAGCATCCACCAGATCCTAGATTACATGCTACTCTAACGTTGCATCTTCTCAAATATAGCACTTCACTAATCTAGATGAGACAAGGCATCTAACACAAATTTGGAAGTGTGATAAGATCAACTGAAGATATGAAGACACTACATGAAGGTGACAGATAAGCACACGAACCAAATTTATGAAGTGGATAAGCAGTTGCATTAACGAGTGCCTTTACAAAGTGCAATTAATAGATCAAGCTCAATTGTAGGCTAAGCTTTATTGGTAACAGAATCAGGACAATGAACAGCCAAAGTAGATGGTACATGAGTAGATCTAGAGATATATCATTTGAATGTCTATGGTAGACCTGGGTGATCTCTGGATGCTTATGTGTGAAGGATTCTGTCTCTGTAGATTGTTTCAGAAGGTACAATAACAAGAAATTCATGACTCTGTGGACGAAGTGTTAACACAATTCTTCTTATAAAAAAAAGTTCAATAAATACTAAAAACGACATTTGCTGACATAAAATATTGGTTCATACTAAGATAATAACACTTATAAGTTATAACCTTTCTGTATGTGTGAATATCCTAAGAATATACATTTAAAGGTTTGATGATCAAGTTTCGTATTATGTGGATGATTTTGCGAATAAAATATACACACCTAGAGATCTCTAGAGGTAAGGAAAAGGTCAACTGAAGGATGTAAACTTGATAAGAATTCCAATGTCTAGATCTCTGGGAGTTGGCATAAATTTGATAGAATAATTAGGAGATTTGTGTGGATATGTGCAGGAACCAACAAGAAAGCTACACATATTATCTTTAAACTAAGAACTAAGGACACAGATGCTAATGCTAATGTGAGTTTTCAAGTTCAAAATTAAATTAGGCTATGATTCTTTATTCATAGCAGTACTAATAATAATAATATTGATAAACTAAAATATCACAATCAAATGAGCAATGTGTATAATTCTTAAGTTATTACAAACATTCTGTACTGTCTTAGTATGTGATTTGGCTAAGTTTTGAGTAAAAATGTAATTTTGATTTGTTAAGTACCTCTAAATATTTTAATCTTCATATTACTTAAGATTCACTCAAAGAGAGAAAAGGAAAAGAAAAAAAAGCGAGTGATTTGGTTCATTTTTTGGGCAAAATTGTAATTTTGATTTGTTAATCATTTCTACGTGTTTTAATCACTTAAGAACCATTCTAAAAGAGAAGAAAATGAAAACTTAAGAAACAATAGGAAAAGGAAAAATAAAAAAACAAAATGCATTGTCGGGAATTAAATCCGAGATCTTAAAAACAAGCACTGAAGTCATCCAATTGAGCAAACAAAAACAAGTGATGTTGTTTTGTTAAAAAATAAAGTATAGTTTCTTTTAGAAAAAATTTAAACCCCTTGTAAATATTGACAGATTGTGGAACTTCAGTGTAGGCAGATGCCCACCCTCGGCGTACGGTGGTCCACCCCTGACAGCAACTGCCATACCAGCTATGTCAGCTGCCATTAAGACCAGTATACATCGCCATATCAATAATGCGGGTTAATCTCATTCTTCGAATTTGGTACAATGCTCAAAAAATGTTTTACGACTTGCTACAGTGATTTCCAATCAATGTTCTGGATATCACTCCAGCAAAATCAGTGATTTTCTGACTTACTGAAATTTCCTGCTGCTACCATCAACAATTTTTTACAGCTATAGAATGTATGCCCTCTTCCCCTTCCCCTCCCAATCCACGAGTCTCAAGGGAATTGTGTCATCCAAACACAACATGCCCAGGGCTATGGAGGCTTACATCTGCATTAGCCACCTCAGTATCTCAGCGCATTCTTGTGCACAGTGTGTGTATAATGGTCCTAACCTAAATACAGTGTTTGTAATGTAATAAATTATTTTTATTTATAAAAAGGGTTCCAAACTATTTTTAAAATATAATTTTCTGTGAATTTTTCAAATTTTCTGATTTATTTATAGTGTTTTCTAAGTAGAACCCACAACCCATTAATCACTTCCTTATAAAACTAAAATTTAAAAATGTTCAAAATTTGATAAAAACTCTTTTAAAACTTCATCAAACCAAATCTGATATTTAAAATCAAATTTTTAACAAATTAAAACTGAAATTTGATTTTTAAAACCTAATTAAACCAGACTGAATATTTAACCCTATTAAAACATTAAAAACCCTATTTAATTCTATTTTAAACCTAAACCTAACATACCCGACCCGCTTGCACACAAGACCCAAAACCCTACCCACTACCCCTCTCTCCCATAACCGTTCCCCCACCAACCTATTAATTATCGTAAATTAATACTAATTTAACTGCCTAAACCGTTCATACCCCTACCCAAAGCGATACCCGACCCATTAGCATCTAAAACCTTAACCCTAAGTACTATTATATATACCTCATCTAACGTTCTCTCTTCACTCTCATTTCCCCCAATTCTTCAGCTTCTAGCCTCTCCTTCTCCATCTGATCGCCCCTCGACACCACAACTAATATTCATTCTCCCCCCTAAACCACGAAATCTCCATCTCTCTCACCCTTTCGCCCCCGCAACATTGAGCCATCAATTTCCACTCAATAGACCAAGCTCTCTCACCCTTTCGCCCCCACAACATTGAGCCATCAATTTTCACTCAATAGACCGAGCTCTGTCCCACCCGACTCACCCGACTGCTTGATCTCCCATTCAACCTTGTCCTCTTACCTCATTGCTCGCATTCTCCTCTACCACTGATCATTAAGCTCACCCAAAGCCCAACACCCCCACCAACGGCACCGCCATCTCATCCGTTGTTGAACTGTGATCGAACGAGTATAGCTACCGCCGCCTCCAGTGCCACCATAGCCCATATCGCTACCGCCTCCTCCTCCATTGTCGAAAAAAGAACAAGGCAAGTTTCCCGTATTCTCAGTTAAATTTGGTAAAATAAATTGTTAGCTACAAGTTTTTTTCAATTGTTCCCATTAAAATTGATACAATTAAATGGTTAATTAAAAATGAAAGTTAAAAATTCATATGGTGGTTCTATTTTTTTGGGATCAACCTGGAGACGGTTGATTATGATGCGATTTGCTAGGGATTTGAAGATAAAAATGGGATTTTTATTGGAATTTCAGATCTCACAATTAAAGAGGAACACTAATACAATAATCTACTCGCTAACTAATAACTAGAAGACAATTCTTAACCTAGGGGGAAAAGCCGAAATCCTAATACAATTAATCTAAGGGATAAAATAAAATACTCTCAACAATTTTCGCATCCTCTCTAGGGCCGGCTCAACCCCCTTTAAATAGAAAAACACCCCCTCATTGTTATTTTACGCAAACGCCCCTCCTCTTAATTTCCAGCCGCATCACTACTCCGCCCCTGAAAATCCACCTTGTCCTCAAGGTGGTGCATGATGTCCGTTGGCCATCCGTCCTACCCGGTCGATTGCACTCCTCCCGGATCAAACGGATGAGAGTGGTCCCCACCGCTTTCAACGACGTCCGGAGAAATATCGCCGGGCCAAGGCGGGATCCAAAAAACGTCGTCGGGCCCCCACAAGTACTTTGGATGGTCGTCGTCATCGATGCACTGCTGGAATCCTTCCCCGGGCCCCATAGATGGCTGAAATCCTGAAAATTGTGCTCCACGGACCTCGTGCGGGGCCTCCGGGGGGCCTGAAAATCCTCGTAAAAAGCCTGTCGGTCGTCCTGGAAGGTCGATGGGGCCCCCAAGAGGTCCACCGGCCCTCGGGATCCCCCCTGGGGTCGGCCGAAGCCCCCCAGGGCGTCGCCGGGGGCGGCCGGCCCTGAAAATGGGTCGGAGGCCCCCAGGCGGTGCTCCCTGGGGCCGCCGCCTGCGCATGGAGGGGCGGCAGGTGCGGCCGCCCCTCCCGGGGGCCTGGCGGCCCTCCGCCGCCCCTCTGGGGGTTCGCCGGGCCCCCCAGAGCTCCCTGGGGGGTCGGCGGCTCCTCGGAGGGCTGCCGGGGGCCGGAATCACCCCGCCGGCCCCTCTGTCTTCGTGTCGTGGCGGCGCGTGGTCGTCCCTCTCCGACGACAGATCTGCGTCGTTATACCCTGACTTCTTCAGATCTGGCTCCGGATCTGGTGGATCTACGCCTGGAAGCTCCAGATCTGACTCCGGATCTGGTAGATCTGGATCGTCGACAGCCGCAGGCTTCAGATCTATCTTTGTCTTTGCTGCGGAAAGATAGCGACGGTCGATCTCCGCCCGTTTCTCCTTGTAGCAACGATTGATCTCCGCCAAATTCTCCTCTATTTGACGGTACACCCTTTCCCTTCGCTCTACCCATGCGTCGATCAGATCCATGAATCGGGTGCTCGCCCTGGATCTAGTGCTCTGATACCAATTGATGCGATTTGCTAGGGATTTGAAGATAAAAATGGGATTTTTATTGGAATTTCAGATCTCACAATTAAAAGGGAACCCTAATACAATAATCTACTCGCTAACTAATAACTAGAAGACAATTCTTAACCTAGGGGGAAAAGCCGAAATCCTAATACAATTAATCTAAGGGATAAAATAAAATACTCTCAACAATTTTCGCATCCTCTTTAGGGCCGGCTCAACCCCCTTTAAATAGAAAAACACCCCCTCATTGTTATTTTACGCAAACGCCCCTCCTCTTAATTTCCAGCCGCATCAGATTAATTCACATGATTGGATTAAGATTTGGATAAATTGTTGGTATCATAATTTAGAAATTTTTGGCCATGTTAACATTCAGCCATGTGCATAACCCAATTAATTACCTGTTAATTAACTCTTGATTAGCTAACTAATGGCCTAGTTGTAGTACTCAGTATTTAACCATTGCTCAATTATGATTAATGGATTTTCGCTGACTCTAAGACATAATAGTTATATCTGGGTTCCGGCCTTGTGTATTGATCTACTGTAGCATGCACTCATGACTACTGTATCATTTGATTATAATGTTAATTAAACAAAAATGATTACCATTGATTTGATTATAAGGTTAATTAAATAGAAATGAGTACTATAACGTTTGAACATAATCAAATAGAACTGATTGCAGTAGTGCTGTAAATACTTTAGCATTCTTAACTAAGTCGATGCAATGAATTTTGCAAATTAATTTTTGACCAATTAAATCTTTGCTTCGGAACAAAACAATTAGATTTAGGCTAATCTTCCATGTAAAATGATTAACACAAAATTCAATTGATTAACTGTAAATTGGTTAATTGAAAAGTCGTAAGAGCTGAATATTAATACTTTGTTTTAATATTTTGTTAAACTGAATTGATTGAAATAATGGACTGATATAGCATGATTATTGATAATGAAATGTGAATAGAAATGGACTTATTGATTAAATTGAATGTGTGGCTTACGTCTCATATTGATAGATTGGCATGTAAACGTATTATACATGACTTAGAATGAATACTTGAACCAAAACGTTGACACACTGGTTAAGAAAGTTTATGGTTACATAGAATGCAGGAGCGACTAGAGTCATCTTTTCCAGACGACTTCCATCATCCAAACATAGAGGTGGGGTGATTATATACAGTTTCTGTCATCCAAACATGAAGGAGGATGGTTTGCCTGATGTAAGCCCAGAAGATAAAGGTGAAATTGTATGTTGCATATTATGGTATCGAACATGAATTTAACATTAGATTATAACAACCGGGGACAGTATTAGCCACTGTATATCGAAAGACATTAGCTTTCACATTGAATACCACGATAGATTTTTACCACATTCATTTATTTCTTATTATTTAATGCTTAGAATAATTCTTTGCTTATTAATTACTTGTAGCTATTACATTGTAAAAATTATGATTTAAAGAAATTACCGGATTGCGAAAACTTGCCTAGCTAACCGTCAGTGACGGATAATTCTGTTCTGTTTTCTTTTCTTTTGAAATATTCGTCAGGTCAGGAAGGGTATTACTTTGAATGGTCCACCAAAGAACCAATCATTGTAGGGTCAAGACTTCTCAGAACAGATGCCAATCAAAGATCAGCTTAAGGTCATCAAACTAGATTTCTTTTTATTACTTTTATTTGTTATTTAATTTCTGTAGAATCATTTGTGTATGTGATAATTGTATCTGCCAGGAGAACTGTTCCTTTTATGCTTTATTTTTCAGATATAAGGATTTTAATAACTAAGTAATTTTTACTTCTTTCTGTTCCTTTTAAGCTTTATTTTTCAGATATAAGGATTGTAATAAACTAAGTAATTTTTACTTCTTTCTGTGATGCTCATTCCATTGTATGCACGTGAAAATCTAGTATTTCTGAGTTACTTTGACACCGATACTTAGCTTATTCAGATCAAAATTGGGATGACGGAAAAAAAATTGAACACTTCTTTTGGCATAAATACGTCGCGGGCCCATCAAGTACCTTCCAGAGTATTATGGGAAGCGGGTCATGACAGTGTGTGCGCGTGCACATGTTGTTTGGGGGGGAAGTTTGCACTTTTCTCCAACACCTCAAAGCTGCTGTGATAGAAATTCAAAACTTTCAAAGGTTCAAAGTATATTCCTCTTTAACAAGAAGTTCAGATACCAAAGAACAATTCCGATGCCCATGAGAAAAGAGATCCACTTATAATAATTTTGAAACATTTTCGCATTGTTCTTTAACATATCCTTATCATAACTTCGTCATAGATGCATACCTGAGCATTAGCTCCATCACAAGCTAAGCATTCCGCTAAGCCTTCAAGAATAAAGTTAATATTTCCTTGTAATGTTGATGTATTTATTAGGCAATCCGATGCTTTAGCATGGTCGTTCACATCTCTTTGCCAATCACATAACATTGACAACATCTTTGGGCCTACATTTCAAAAGATGACCTTCAGATAGTAGTTGACAAGTAAATACATGATAGTAAGGAAGACTACCATAAATTATATTACGATCACAAGCATCGGTATACAGTATATAATGCACACTGGTATGTAGAATATAATGCACAGGAAAAGTTATTTAATAAAAATCATAATTATATGGTAAAAAAGATAAGCCTAACCAGAAATCGTGTGCCAACGAGATGGATTTGGGCAACAGTCACTATATGAGAAATGTATATGGAAATTCTCACTCACTCACCGGCAGATTTTGAACCCACTGTCCGTTTCTTAATCAGTCAAAATTTCCCCTCTTATTCATTCTTGATGGACATTTACACTAATTTCCATTATTTAACCATATGTGCATGCCTATAAGTGAGAGCACATACATGCGTTGTCACTATTGAGAATTTATTCACACACGGTACATAAATAATTGTACAAAAGAAAACCTTGGCGCCTGCATGTAATACCCTATTAAACAAATAAATGTAGTCAAATGACTCAAATGGATAGTACAAAAACTCCTCAATAATGTATAGAAAAAAAACTCATCGATTACTTGTAACGTAAACATATTTGATGGCCATCCATATGCATCCTCTAATATACAATCATGACACCAGATTATCATTTTCTGAATTTATTATGAAATTAAATGTGCATCAATAGCAACATTATGGTGAAAATATGAGCACTAGATTAAAAATGCAACTCACTTTCAATCTACGGGGTAAAGCCATAAACATGAAGAAAATTGGCACATCTATGGAAGCAAAAATTCTCCCCGAGCATCCTATTTAAAACATTAGCGATAGCCTAATAATACTAAGCACGGTACAGAAGGGGCAAAAAATATAAATAAAATGCAGAACAAAACATATCGGTCTATAAGGAATTAATGAACGAAGTGATAATGAAGTGTACACATGACTTACTATTTAAGACAAGGAACAAAAGATGCACAGCTTCCTTTCGAACAGCAAAGCCAACTCCCTTCCGCAAAAACTGAGGCAAACTTTCCAACAGCTGCACTAGCCCAAACCTGTATGCATCATTCAGTTACAAATTTAGCAGGGTACTTTGTCCGCAAGGGTGTTTGAATGTGCAAGGAAAGAGCTACAACTTACTGTTCTTTCTCAGATGGGATACTTGCCATCAACGTTAAATTCATTATAGATAATGCTTCGGCCTGCAGATACTCTTCGGTATTACAGACAGCAATTTGCTGCATCTTCTCAAAAATAAGAATCAATGTTTCGGCAGATAAATACGTGCTGGTTCTTGAAATCCTATCTTCATTGTTGAACAGATTCTCCAAGTCAATATACATCAAACTTGTAGTTTCACTTTTATCGTGCTTTTCCTGTCCAACACTTTGACCTTCAGTAAAGTTGTTTCGAGGTTGATCGACCACAACATTTATCCTGAGCAGAGTACACTGAAAAAAATCATATTTAAGTAAATAAGCATATGAAGTTTTACAATGTGTGCGTCCGTGTGTGGGAGGGGGTGTGGGGTGTAAATGCATATACAAGGACAACTATCAATCTTAATGAGATGAGACTATCAACATTTTTTTGCAGAAGTACATCTTAGACAACAAAGTTTAAAATGCAGGTTTGTCAACCACAGAGCTGATCATATATACCAAAAGGCAACCAATTCACATATCGTATGTGGTCAACTGGTCTACCAAGGCAAAAGATGTCAAGGTGCTACTGAGTTGGTCAGAAATAAGTTGCAGAAGCATTAACAACATTCACCAAAAGAAATAAAAATTTTATTTAAAAAATCCAAAGGAATTACTTGGAGGAAAAAATAATGTAAAATGGGTAAAACATGAGTGCAAAAAAAAATCAACAATATCATAATCACAAAATAAAGAACCAATCACTCATACTGATAATTTATAAAAAATTCCGAGAAACCAAAGCTCCTCAGAGGTACGAATTATACCATGAATCGACAACCATGACCAAAAGCACATATGGATAGTCCACTACGTACTCTAAAAGATGCATTCACAGAAACTAGATTCACTTATTTTCAAGCACCTTAAAAATCACAAATACGATTTCTAAATATTAAGAATAACTATTAAGAAGCTTGTCGGGCCAAGTAGATGGTCCTAATATGCTGATTCAAGAAACCTCTTACTGTTGAGCTCTATTATAGTCCATATGAAGAAAAAAAATTCTACTAATGCAAATATTAAGGGAAAACCCCCCAAGTCTGAGGCTTTTAAGCTAATCGGACAGAAATGAACTTCCACTACATAACAAACAGATGAATGTTACAACGAGGTTGATTTAAAAGAGAATAAAATAGAATAACCTGTAGAAAAAGCTGGAGAAAGACTGTTACATACAGCAAAATTTATTAATATTTGAATCAATCAAAAATATCAGTTATGACTTATCTTCATAAATCCAAAACTAGCATCTTTGCTATGATAATCTGATACTAGTAACCAATAGTGAAATATCAGTTCTGACTTATCTTCATAAATCCAAAACTAGCAATTTTGCTAAGATAATCTGATACTAGTATCCAATAGTGATAGTAATACGTGCAGAGCATATGAACCTTAACTGAAATCCCTAAAATTTAAACCGTCTAGAATTTAAAAAGTTTCTTGATTTGAAAGAATGGCTCAAGTTAAGTTGATATTAGGTGAACCAATATCCTCATTCTTCTTCTCTTAGTCTTACTAAAGTTACATTCCATCCGCTTTGCTTGTCCTGCAAACCTTAAAGTACAAATTGAGTCATAGTTAAAAACTGCACTAAAATCAACTTGTGTGATCTGGGAGGTCCCACCCGGCGCGCGGCCGGGGGGGTTTGGGGGGGGGGGGGGGGATAATGGTCTCTGTGTTCTTATATAATCAGGTTTCAACCACTAGTTACATTAATTATCTCTGTGTAGTTGAAAATTACCGCGATCCATTCTTTCTTACTTTTGTTTGTAATATTAATGGTCTGGTTGAGTCATTGGACATACTTGATGATGAATGGGATCTAATTTAGTTTCTAAAGCATATACCATACCTGCATATATTTTGGGAATATCATTAAATTTCAGCCATTAATCAACTAAATACTTCGCTCGAGGTCAGTGCTCACACCCAAAAAAAAATATTTCTACACTTTAAAGCTAAGACTAACGATGTAATTGGAATTTTTTTTTTTTGGGTTTTGGGGGGGGAGCACGCATGGTTGCCAATTTTTGTCTAGTTACCAGTACGAAGTTTAGAAGGGCCTGCAGAAACATACCTTTTATCTAATCTGGTACTACTGCTCAAGTGCTGCAAGATGGCGCGCAATAAATGCAAAGATTGATGAGCAGCAACAGCCTGCAACAGAATTAAGTTAACTAGAGATTAACTAGAGAAATGAGACAAAAAAAACCAAACAGATATACGTGTGCGTGTATGGAGATAGAGATTGACCAGGAATTATTTGATCCAACACACTCAAATTTAAACTTATGCAACCTAAATAAAAAATATGTTTCATTTGATATAATCATATAAACTCCCAACGAACAAAAAATCATTGATTTCGACATATTTTGCTCATGAATCGAGGGGCGAAAACACACTCAAATTTAAAATTACGCAACCTAAATAAAAAATTAGTTTCGTTGGATATAATCATATAAACTCCCATATAAACTCCCAACGAACAAAAACAATCAAGACCGCAATCCTTGAGATATGGAGGCCAAGTGCCGATGGAAGATGATGGATATCAAGAGACGAGGAGAAAGAGGGGGGCGGAAGATCGAGAGTGGGAGGGAAGAGATAGAAGGGAAGAGAGAGTTCAATCGTGAGTGTGAAGAAGATCGAGAATAAGCGCGGATGGAGATTGAACGCAAAGAGGTAGATCAAGAGCGAGCAATGATGTGATGGAGTATTGACTCAGATGCTATTTATTTTTCTCAGTTTTTGGCTTTGAAGAAAGAAAATATGAGAGACTTTTTAATTCTTTTTTCTCACTTTCTGCTACTTCTATTTTCTGTTCACTTTTCTGTTTAGCCAAACAAATAAAACCAATTTTTACATCAACTTTCTTCCCTTCCGTTCCCTTTCTCTCAAACCAAACATAGCTTAAATATTTTGATCCCATTCTTCTTCCCATGGTAGATAAATATTGCAACTTAACAATGATATTATGATATGAACATACGACAACCCTTGAATGCAAATCCAAATGTAACACCTAATTGGACCTTAGTTTAGTTTCACAGATCTATACCATCTTTGGTGGTTATTCATCACCGCCTAGCTATTGGTGAACACATGCACTGATAACCTTATTTCTAATTGTATCCTTCCAAGTACTATTTTTACTGCACATCTTTCTTAAAATTTTCATATCCAATAACTAATCTTTTTTACCGGGGATCAGTGTTCTAAATATCATATATCGGTCGCGTATAGGCATAGGAAATTTGATATCGGATTACGGATATCGAGGATATATCGGGGATATTGACTAAATAGCGGAGTGTCATATCAGATGCTCAAAAATAATGACATATGCAGGCATAGATGTATCTAAAGAAAATATAAACTATACTAACTCAAATAAAAATATGTTTTGGTTATACTTCTCTCGCTAAATATGAATATCAGGAATATTAACTAAATATCGGAGTGATATATTAGAGGCTAAAAGATGGTCAAATAAAAGCATAGATGTGTCTAAGAAAATATAAACTATAAAAATTCAATCGATTATCGTAGGAAATTTTCGCCGAATAGAGCTGAGCTGAGCAGCGTAAGGAGCATAGCGTCGAGAGGATAGGAGCGGCGTAATTAGAATTAGGGCATAGCAACGATTATCTCTCAAAAATCTTGATGCCTTTCGTCATTTTAAGTAAACGATTGGGTCGGGTGACTCGGATCGGATCTACTTTTAAATGGACCGACCCGCTAACTTTATGTTAAAAAACTGTGAATTGCGGCCGATATTTCAAAGGGATATATCGGTCGCAACATCGGCCGCAACCCGATATTGCGGGAATATTTTTCCAAATATAGGAAACCGCAATATATAAGCCTATATCGTATCGGCTTAGTGATAAAACCGATATTGTAGCCGATATATCACATATATGTACGACATTTAGAACACTACCGGTGATTCTTTCATAGAAAATGTTCTATCAATCTTGCAGACCTTGTGTAAAGTATTAGCTTGAGTTGCCCATATATGTATCAATAATAAAACATTTAGGGTCTTTGAAGAAACAATGCAATGAACATTCAACAAAATCTCCACAATCAAGTCATCCTTGAAAAAGATGAGCATCTCCAAAGACGAAGACATAAAATTTTGTTGGGAGGGCCAAATACAAAGCAAGCAACAAATTACATAAATTGAAGAAAAAATAATATTAAATAAAATGCAATGTTTATTGAAACTACGTTGTATAGATCACGACAATAAAAAGCATGAGTTAAAATTGATCTAATAAGGCTATTTTGGTTTCATAAATAATAAGAAAGCAACATAAATGGTAATTCAATTTCCTAATTAACAAAAAAATTCAAATTAAAAAATTAATGATCATTTTACTTCCTATTTTAAAAAATTAATGGTTTTTATTGAGAGGTACCATAATCAATATGGCCCAATGAAGATACCAATCATTGTTTGCCCTCTAACTGAACAAAAGTTTGTTGCTGGTGCTTGGGGGC